>CP125798.1:997812-1000076 GCA_030062975.1 Pichia kluyveri | reverse complement strand
TTCACTATACCCCCCCTGCGACCTACTTCACTATACCCCCCTGCGACCTACTTCACTATACCCCCCTGCGACCTACTTCACTATACCCCCCTGCGACCTACTTCACTATACCCCCCTGCGACCTACTTCACTATACCCCCCCTGCGACCTACTTCACTATACCCCCCTGCGACCTACTTCACTATACCCCCCCTGCGACCTACTTCACTATACCCCCCCTGCGACCTACTTCACTATACCCCCCTGCGACCTACTTCACTATACCCCCCTGCGACCTACTTCACTATACCCCCCCTGCGACCTACTTCACTATACCCCCCCTGCGACCTACTTCACTACTTCACTATACCCCCCCTGCGACCTACTTCACTATACCCCCCTGCGACCTACTTCACTATACCCCCCTGCGACCTACTTCACTATACCCCCCCTGCGACCTACTTCACTATACCCCCCTGCGACCTACTTCACTATACCCCCCTGCGACCTACTTCACTATACCCCCCTGCGACCTACTTCACTATACCCCCCTGCGACCTACTTCACTATACCCCCCTGCGACCTACTTCACTATACCCCCCCTGCGACCTACTTCACTATACCCCCCTGCGACCTACTTCACTATACCCCCCCTGCGACCTACTTCACTATACCCCCCTGCGACCTACTTCACTATACCCCCCCTGCGACCTACTTCACTATACCCCCCCTGCGACCTACTTCACTATACCCCCCTGCGACCTACTTCACTATACCCCCCTGCGACCTACTTCACTATACCCCCCTGCGACCTACTTCACTATACCCCCCTGCGACCTACTTCACTATACCCCCCCTGCGACCTACTTCACTATACCCCCCTGCGACCTACTTCACTATACCCCCCCTGCGACCTACTTCACTATACCCCCCTGCGACCTACTTCACTATACCCCCCCTGCGACCTACTTCACTATACCCCCCTGCGACCTACTTCACTATACCCCCCTGCGACCTACTTCACTATACCCCCCTGCGACCTACTTCACTATACCCCCCTGCGACCTACTTCACTATACCCCCCTGCGACCTACTTCACTATACCCCCCTGCGACCTACTTCACTATACCCCCCCTGCGACCTACTTCACTATACCCCCCCTGCGACCTACTTCACTATACCCCCCCTGCGACCTACTTCACTATACCCCCCTGCGACCTACTTCACTATACCCCCCTGCGACCTACTTCACTATACCCCCCTGCGACCTACTTCACTATACCCCCCCTGCGACCTACTTCACTATACCCCCCTGCGACCTACTTCACTATACCCCCCCTGCGACCTACTTCACTATACCCCCCTGCGACCTACTTCACTATACCCCCCTGCGACCTACTTCACTATACCCCCCCTGCGACCTACTTCACTATACCCCCCCTGCGACCTACTTCACTATACCCCCCCTGCGACCTACTTCACTATACCCCCCTGCGACCTACTTCACTATACCCCCCCTGCGACCTACTTCACTATACCCCCCCTGCGACCTACTTCACTATACCCCCCCTGCGACCTACTTCACTATACCCCCCCTGCGACCTACTTCACTATACCCCCCTGCGACCTACTTCACTATACCCCCCTGCGACCTACTTCACTATACCCCCCCTGCGACCTACTTCACTATACCCCCCCTGCGACCTACTTCACTATACCCCCCCTGCGACCTACTTCACTATACCCCCCCTGCGACCTACTTCACTATACCCCCCCTGCGACCTACTTCACTATACCCCCCCTGCGACCTACTTCACTATACCCCCCCTGCGACCTACTTCACTATACCCCCCTACTTCACTATACCCCCCCTGCGATCTACTTCACTATACCCCCCTGCGACCTACTTCACTATACCCCCCTGCGACCTACTTCACTATACCCCCCTGCGACCTACTTCACTATACCCCCCTGCGACCTACTTCACTATACCCCCCCTGCGACCTACTTCACTATACCCCCCCTGCGACCTACTTCACTATACCCCCCTGCGACCTACTTCACTATACCCCCCCTGCGACCTACTTCACTATACCCCCCTGCGACCTACTTCACTATACCCCCCCTGCGACCTACTTCACTATACCCCCCTGCGACCTACTTCACTATACCCCCCCTGCGATCTACTTCACTATACCCCCCCTGCGACCTACTTCACTATACCCCCCCTGCGACCTACTTCACTATACCCCCCTGCGACCTACTTCACTATACCCCCCCTGCGA
>CP125798.1:987812-992812 GCA_030062975.1 Pichia kluyveri | reverse complement strand
CAATATAAAGGTTTGAAATACGTTTATTATAATATGTTTTATACTGATTGAAATAATTATGTTCTATAAATATACAAACACATAAATAAAATCAAATCAATTTACCAATATCCTTTAAATAAGATTTAATATGAATATCTTAAAGATTCAATATAACTTTCATTTTTCTTTTTTTCATACTATAAGTGAGTTAAGTTAAAAAACATTGAAAATAATGGATTATTGCTCATTGAAATTAATTCATTTGGTAATCCATTGTTTTTATATTTATTTAACCATAATTCATATATCAAACATCTAGAAAATTCACACGAACCTTGGATCACAAATTTTATGTAATTTTGAACATTTAATACAAACTAAATTTGAATTCAAATTAATTAAATTTTTAATTACACCATCATTTTGAAACAAAATATCAATTGAATTAAGGAAATATAATTTCTTAATACCAAATTAAGAATTACTTGTATACCTATTTTCATATACGTTGAGAAATTTATCCCAAAAACTTGAATTAATATAATTAATATCTTTTTCAATTGAATTAACAAATACAAGTATTTCAAAAAGTTTTGAATATTTAGAAATGATTTACATTTAAACATTTAATAACATCAATATCATTAAAATATTTAATCATATAAATATAACAGATTGAATAATAAAGTTTTGAATTATCACAATGGTGTTTTCAATTCTTTAACATAAACCAACATTTACCACATTGCTTGTTGTAATATGTATATTTCATTAAAACATAATTTGAAAAATGGATCTTCATTTAAAAGTTTCATAATTAAATCATTATATTTATCATTTAATTTTGAACAATTTTTAAATAACAAATTAAAATATCTTTTCATTAAAATTACTTCTTAATTCAACTGATTTATTACTTTAATCCAAAATTCAAAGGCAAAACATCTTGAAGAATTACTCTTCAAACCTTACAATTATCACATATGATTAAAAGTTTTTTCAAACCAGAATTCCCACAAGTTGAACAAAGAACATTATCAACTACACATTATCTAATGCAAATATAATTGATGGATCATCTCTAATAAATAAATTACCATAAACTCTACATTTTTCTACTATTGACATTCTTCAGTATTTAATAATTTAAAAATTTAAATCTTAAATTTAAATATAATTCAAAATTAATTTGAATCTTGATTAGGATTTCATCAATATTATTAGTTAAACACTTAAAATTTAAATCTTTATGATACTATATGAATAAATACTTATATAAATTAAAATTAAATTGTTATAATGACAATGATGTTGATTATTTCAATTTATTAAACATTTATTATTGCCATTAAAATTATTTTTGAATCCTATAGTAATTTCCATTAAATATAAATGAAATAAACAATCTTCTTCATTAAAAAATTTGATAATCTTATTCATACCATCTTTATCTTTATCATAATTAATATCAGTTTTAAATTCATTTAACCTTCTTTTACCATTATTGCAAAATCCGTTTCATTTATTCAATTTATTTTTAAAAAACAATGAATTATTTTTAAAATTATAATCATTATCATTTAAATGTTCGTTAATTAGTTTATCAAAATCATTATTATCAGTTTTGATTTTTTCTAAAAGTTCAAATTTCGATCTTGGTTTATTATATTTAAATATACCACCACGATTATAACAAATTTCATTACTGAAAACTAAATCAAGACAAAATATAATACATAAATTAAATAAAATGAAAACTTTACCAATTGTATTATATTTATTATGAAAATATTTATTTGTATTAGATTCAAAATGTTCATTATATTTATCAATAACTTTAATTTTAAAACCTTGATCAAAATTAATTCTACGTTCTGATTCTAAAAATAATAATAATTGAAATCTTAAATTAAAATATTCATGAATATTATTATTCAAAAATTGATTAATTTCATCAAAATTCATTGTTGATTGAAATGAAAAATCAATTATTTTATCAAATATTCTTTCATCAATAAAACATGAAAAATGAATACAAATAAATATTAAAATTATATTATTCGTACAACATTTATGATTATTAGTATGATCTCAAATTGAACATTTTTTACAAATCTTTTTGTCTCTACCAAATGAAAATCGTCTCTCAATTTCATAAATAACAATCTCAAATAATACATCTTCTTCTTTGAAATAATTAATTAAATGATTAAATCTATTATTATATTCTTTATCAAAATTGGAAAATAATTTATCAAGCACATCTTTACCATAAACAGGTACAGTAGAATCTCTAATTTTAAATTGTTTTCTATGATCAATTCTTTTCCTTATTTGATAAATTTATCTTATATTTCTTCAAATCTAATGAATTAAGGTTCATATTTTTATAATAATCATCCAACTTTTTAATTCAGCTGTAATATCATTAATATATTCATCATAGTCATTATAATCATCAGTATCATCATTAATAATAGTTGAATCATCATTTAAATTATCATTTAACCTACTAGATTTTCTTTCTTGAATCATTGAACCTGCAGATGATGGTAGAGAACTAATTGCAGTTTTCTTTGATGTATTATTAGAAACTGTAATATTATTAAAAGATTCTTCTTAATTCTAATTTATCAAAATATTCTTTATGAATTTTCTTACAAGCAAGTAAATATTGTCATTATTAATGATACCAGGTTGAGTATTTAAATAAATTAGTAAAATAATAACTTTATTGACTAACCATATTTAGATGAAATGTTTTCTTAGAATAATTGTATTAAGCATAACACTGAAGTTTTCATTAGGATCACAATCAACACTATAATTAATATCAAATGATATCAATTCAAGCGGTGATGTTCTTAGTGGTTGTGATGATTTAAGTCAATGATTAACTACAAAGAAACAACATGCATTCCAAATGTTGTTTATAAAGAAAACTGTGCGCTTGAAGCGGTTTAAGTAGTTTTGAAAACCAATTTATAGAGATCTTCACTTCTTTCTTATATAGTTCTTTTTGGCACGGGTATTGTTTAGTTATAGATGTGGGTATATTAAATACACTAGTTAATATACACATAAATAACATATAACATCAGGCATATGATCTTCCATTCAATCAAATTGCCTAGTCGTTGATTACAGTTATTCATTTATATACCTGATTAGGAAATGGTTGCTCCATTAGGAAATCATCACAGATTAGGAAATTGATATAAAAATTAACATAATACTCAAAGGAGGTGTTGATTAATTAACTTTCTCTTATTAAAAGATGGATAATTATGTCCACTGGAACAAATCTCCTAATTAAGAATCTGTTTTTACGAAAGTGGTGTGGAAATAATGTATAAAATTGAACTCAAATAAATTTAGCAAATTTATAGCTTAAATACAGGTACTCCCCCACTTTAAAAAAAAATGAATTCCATCAGATAAAGATTATAAATTACTAGTATACTATAATATTTCAATAACTTCTATTTTTTCAACTAAATTATTTAATTGGAAGATATTCTATTACATTTAATTCACCAGATATTATATCTTCATCATTCTTTAAAATTTCATAACCATCAAAATATTCTCTATAAAAGTTTAGAAAGACTTCAGATTTACATAAATTTCCTGATTTTGAATCATCTGTATAGAATAACATACATCTAACAAAATGAAAAATTGATTCACATATTTCACTTTTCTTTTTAAACGTAATTTCTTTTCCATTTCCATCAAAGCAATATTTAAAAATAAATGATAATAATTGTTTATCACATAAAACAAAAAATGTTAAAACTTGACAACCTAATGCAAATTTATAAACTTCTGAATCATAAGAAGCTTCTGAATAAAATTCAATTAATTTTAAAATTTTATCATCAATATTAATTATATCATCAAAAGCTTCAATATTGATCATACAATCAATAAATTTTTTGATATACTTAGTATTAATATGATCATTAATTGGTGGAAATAAAATTTTATGAATTATTCTCTCATCAATTTGATAATTAGGAAAAATTTTAATAAAATTAAATCTTTCATCTTTATATGATTGATTAATAAATTCAATCAATTCATCTATATCTTCAGATTCAGATTTCACAAAGTGTTTTTTATAAACATACATATAGATATTATAAGGAACTTTCGTTTTATTTTGAATTTTTGAACTTTTAAAAACATTGGTTAAATTTGATTTATTTAATAAATTTTCAAGTTCTTTAATTAATTTGAATTAGGTTAAAAGTTCGTTTGGGTTAGACATGTTATTCATCATCAATTGAAAATATTAAAACATGTTTAATGAAAATATTTAATTTTGACATTATTTGAATCATTTCATTCAATTTAACGATACAATCATTATCAATTAAACAACTATTAATACAAATTGAAAACATGATTCTATCTTTAATTAATAAATCTAAAATTTTTTGAAATTGTATAATTTTATTTTTCAATACTCTTTCATTAACATTAATTTCATTATCAACTCTTTGGAAAAACTCAATATCTTTATAATCTTTAATTTTCTTTAAAATATCATCATTTAAATCAAAATAATTTTCAAATTGTTTCAAATCTAAAATAATATAATAAAAACAATAACATGTATAATAAAACTTTCCAAAATCAATTGAAACATCAGTTTTAAAATAATCAAGAATCTTAACTTTTTTATTAAACTTATTTGAAATATTCATATTGATTGAATAATTATACTTTTTCTGAATGTTTTTAAAGTTTTTATCAAAATAAATTTTCATTATTGAAAATTCTCTATAAAAAGTTTTTTTAATTTGGAAATTAATTTTATTAAACTTTTTATTGAATTCAATAATATTGAAAATTCTATTTAAAGAAGTATCAATATAAATTATATTAATAATTTCAATCTTTTCATTTAACTTTTAAACTTTTTTAAGTTTTCTTTTATCAATAATTTCTTTAATTTTATCATTAATTTCTTCAACTTCTTTATCATCGTTATAATTATCATCATTTTCAAC
>CP125798.1:884096-987792 GCA_030062975.1 Pichia kluyveri | reverse complement strand
AATCTCTTTCCTCAATACTCATTAGTTGTAGAATAAAACATTGTTTGATCTCTTAAATAGAAAACTTTAATAATTCTACCATCACTATTCTTTGAAATTTTTCTAACACCATTATTGTCAAGTACAAACTTTCTTTCAAATAGTTTAAAATAAAAAGGAATTTTATCATAATCAATAATGTCAAGTATATTATCATAGTTTCTTATTAAATTCAATCAATTCCTTAAAATGTTTAACTAAACAATTAACAAAAACATTAGAAGGTGAAACTGCCTTTCTTTCAACTTTGTCAAGCTAAATATTGTTGAAAATTGAATCTCTTGAATTAATTAATTGTATAATAATTAAACCAGTTTTAGTGGATCCATATGAATAAATTTTATTATTATTCTCATCTGCTAATTTACAACAATTATACTTGATTAAATATTGAAACATTCAAATAATTCACCATAATCTGATTCAATTATAATCTCATTCCTTAATAATGAAAGTTATATTTGGTAGTTTTTTAGTAACAAAGAAAGTTTTAATTTGATTCAACTCCTAATAGACTGATAAACCTTTATGAATATAATAAGTTGAAGTTATAATAAAAGAATTCAAAAGGTTGATCATACTATTCATGGTCAAAGCTATATAAAAACCATGTTTTTTATTCGATTGCTACGTACCAACCAAAAAAATGAAGTAATGGTGATTCTAGTAAAAACTAGATTAAGATATTGATATGTTAATCTATAACAAAGACCAAATAATACTTGCTCTATAAAGAACTATATACCACAATTTACTTAACGATAATGCATTAATTTGAAAATAAACAACGTTGTCCATTATTTCCTGATATTACGTAAGTAATCTCTTAATAACTATATTTTAATTCAATCACAGTGAACAATTATAAATGATGTTGTTTACTTGAAGAACTTATAAAGTGTTTTACAGTATTTTAGAACTATTGTTATTCAAAATTAGACCATATTAATTTTATCAAAATCGAATTTCAAATTCATTAACATTTTAATTTAGCATGTCATTATTTTCCATTATCATCACCATGCATTAGTTCATCAACTATTTCAATTTCAATTACTTTGAATTTATAAGTAGTGGTAATATCTTCACTCTTAAACTTATCTAATTCTTTTTTGGGTAATTCAGGTTTTTATGACACCCCTATTTATTTGACAAATTTCACAACATCAGCTATATTACCATCAAATTGGATTTGACCAGTTTCAAAGGTGCCAATTTAATGATGCTTAGCAAATAATACAATAAAGTATTCACCATTTAACACATTATCATAATTTATATTTGATAAACTAGTAGTTCCAGTGTATCGTATGTGTTGATCATTTCATTTCTTTATCATAATCGGCGTATTTGGTACCTTACTGAATGGTTTTTTTTTTGCAATTATTCAAATTAACATCAAACGATATTCAGTACTGCATATTTAGGAGTAAAATGCCAAATTGAAAACTTTCTATAACAACTAATAATTAAACCTGTTAGAATAAGCATAAAATATATTAATTCATTTTTCATAAATTACTCTCAACTTGCTTACTATATATAATTTGAATAGCTTATTCTTAAATTTTATATCATGCTAAAGCACGGATATGTTATGATGGTTCTTTAACTTCTTAATATAAGTAGGCATACCTTTGTTTTAATTATTATTATCTAGCATTAATAGTATTATTTCAATCATACAGTATTATGTATAATGGAGCCAACATTTTGATACTCAATCTAATTACTATTTTCATTTTTATAATAGATTAAAGTTCCTGATATTCCATTTCTTGGTATTTTCATTATTGGGGAATTCTTAATTAGTATCGGTTGTTGATACTAATTTTATACATTCAAGTACAACAATAATTGGTACATTCATCAACGTATATATATTTATTGGAAATGTAATTCATATTCAATTCATCAATCTATATTTGAGCTGCAACACCATTTGAAGGACATATAGGATTTTAAAAGTTCAAAGAATCTAATTGGTGAAGATAAAGAAAACTTTCAGAAGAAAAGTTAACTTTGTTTGTTAATAATCATGATGTACGTCAACTTGTCACCATTCAAATACCCGAGAAATAACCATCATAAAATAAATAAAAATCCCAAATACCCGAAAAAAGGGTACTTTTCTCAAAAAATTATTTTTTCAATGGATTAAAGAATGTCCTTAGATAAGCTATGACATGGTATTTGTTGCTTATTATTAGTAGTTTCACATTTTGTTAGCTTTTTGACCACTTTTAAGTATTTTAACATTGAATATAGTTGATATTAGTTGATGGAACCACTTAAAGATGTATTCTAGTCACTTTTTTATAGTAAAAAGCGTTTATTTCCGGTGATTAAAAACATAAAAAATACCTAGTTTCAAATCATTTTAATATATCTGTGTACTTTAATTACCAAATTTTATTTTCTTAATTTTCAACATAAACCTATATTAAAAATACCGTAAATGAATAGAGAATCAAAAAGTAAATTTATACCGTTTAAATGTAATAGATAGTAATAGCTTTATCCTTAAAGATAAGACTAAAACATGTAATTTCGGTATAATTCAATTTGATGAGCCGCCGCGTAGAAATTTAGTAGGAGCCTTCAAATTTTGTTAGATAGTAGATAGTAGATATAATAAAGAGTTTGATACATAAGTAGTGAGCAATCTGATTGTTAAATGGATAGAGATATGAATAGAGAATGAAACAAAGTAGAAAAGAAAGAAAGAAAGAAAGAAAGAATGAGCCGTTACTTTTAGTTTTTAAATTTTAATAATCTTTAAATAGGGGAATCTAAAAAATTGATTATAAAGCATTATAGATTAAAGATAAGAACGATTGAAACAATAAAAGGGTGGTTAAATAGCACTATTTTGAAAGTGCATCATAATCACCTAAACAACCACCTGGTGTAAGTTCAAGAGCATAAGTTTCAGCTAAGTAATATAAGATATTATCAGTATTAATAACTGCAAATGATGAGTTATTTTCAGCATATTCAACTAATTCATCCTTTTCTTCAACATATTCTGCAATAAAACCTTTATTAATACTATCAATATGTAAGAATCTATGAAATAAATCAATACCTGCAAATTTTTTTGGACCAACATCAGTAATATTACCAATTACACACATATCTTCAATTGGTTTCTTTGAAGTGAAAAATAAATCACAAATAACAGTTTCCTGTGATGCATTAACTCTATGATAACCAGGCCAAGTTGTAGGATGTGAAGCACATGAACCTTCAATATCATCACATCTATAAAGTGCACCATCCTTCTTACCTTCAACAATATTATCAATAACACCTAAAACAGTTAATGGGTTACCATTATCACCAAACCAATGTTCAAATGCTTCATCAACACCTTCATTAATTAAATGAGATCTTGCAATACTTGCAACTTCTAATAAATCTTCATAATATTTATTAATTAATTTAATTTGAGTTGCATTACAATTTTCAATTGTTGGATAAGTAACATCAGTCCAAGTTTTCATAAAATCATCAGAAAATCCAACAATTTCTTGTGAATTAGTTGAATTAGATGTTGAATTAGATAATTTAACTGGTAATGCTAAAGTTGTTGATAAAAGTGATGCAATAATTGAAATTGAGAACTTCATTTGATTTGTTGTTTGTTGGAGAATGATAATTTCTGAAACATGTCATTAAATACATGGATTTTACCCCAGTTTAAATAGTAAATGGTTGAGTTCAATCCAATTAAACTTTATTTAGTTAATTGGATTATTATGTTGCAATAATTTAATTAACTCAAACCATCAAGGTACATTTGAACTTATCGGAGTTCTTTAAAACAACAATTTGGAGTTGTTAAATGTAACATTCTTCATCTATGACTGTTGTAATTTAATCATACTTTGAGTACTCCAATGGTTATTCCAATATAATAAAGGGTTCGGTACCTTAATATATTGTCCAAGGGTTTAAAGAAAACCCTTTTTCACGCAATGTCAAAATCTTCAAAATTTGAAAAAATTGTGTGCTTCTTGAGGTTGCTTTAAAAAGAGTTTTTACAATTAATAACTTTTCTTCTTTCTTTTGATTCTTTGTATTATATCTTTTGACAGGGTTCAACAACTATTCATGAGGACATATGTAGTTGTTTGATCCTTCTGCCTTTTTTTCTATATGGAATAGAATTAGTTTATTACTATTTATGTTAAAATTTTATGTGATGAATGAAATACATTGAACGCTTGACTACTGAAATTATTGGATGAGAAAGTGTTATATCTGAAATATTTTTAACTTAATAAGCTAATTCTTCTTTTCATATACTGTAATTTGTTGCTGTAAACATATTATATATAAATAACTATAAAATTTACATAAAATTACGAGGAATTGTATCTTCAAATACTTGATCAACAACTAATTCACCATTTTCATATGCTTTACGAGTATTAGTTAAATAGAAATTTTCTGCATCTGCCTTTAATGTTGAAACAGTATCAAGTTTAATTTTCCAATTATCACTCTCTCTACCCATTTCATAAGTCCATTCACATGTATTTATAGCTGATAATGGATTTAAAGGTTCAATTTTCCAAGTATTTTTATTAATATCACCAAAATAAAAACCTGAAATTTTATCATTATTATTTATTTCTGTACAACCACCATTTTGAATATCTGTTAAAGTCCAAATATCTTTACCATAATCATATTCAATATTTTTAATACGATCATAAGGTCTAATTTTCCTTAATTCAATATCTTGTTTCATAATTGTTGGTTTACCGAAAATTGGTGGATTAATTTTATTATTATCATTAACAATTGGTAATAATAAATTACCTGAATGTAAACTTAAAATTGGAATTTCAGGTGTTGGCCAAGCTTGAGGCCAATCACATGTAGATAATGCAATACGTAATTTATGACCTTTTTCAAGTTTAATACCAATTGCATCTAAATCAACCCTAATTTTATATTTTTCATTTGGTTTAAGATATGATGGGAATTCATGAGATTCTCTATGAGTTAAATTTAATTGACCCCAAGAAATTAAAACATGTTCACCATCATTTGGATATAAATCAACTAATCTAACTGAAATATTTGCTAATTTTTTATCTGATGAAATTGTTAAATCAATAAATGGTAAACCATATAAATCAATATCATTTTCAAAAATATTTGAATCAAAGCATAAACATTTAGAATCTTCATTTTTTTGATCACCGGGGAAATCACCTTTAAAACCAAATGGACAATAAGTACCTCTAAACATACCATGAGATAAAGTACCACTAAATTTAACATCATAATCATCAATTGTATCTGTATCTTTAGATTCAAGTTTTAAATTATTACCATTTAATTTTAATTCTAAATATTTTTTTTCAATTGGTTTATTAGTTGAAATCCATCTACCTTCTCTAGAAATATAAGAATCTTGAATTGATGAAGGATCTTGAACGAAAACTGAAAGTCTTGGTAAATTTAAATTATTTTCTCTTTCAGGGTATAACCATTTAGCAAACCATTTAGTTGATAATTGTTGATAATCAATTTTAGGTGAAGGTTCTGCCATTTCAGGGAATTCATGAACCCAAGGACCAACAATACAGACAGAATTTTCATTTGGTAAATTATCAGCCATTCTGAAAACAGGATTTGTATAACCATCACGAAATCCACCAATTGCTAAAATTGGTATATCTAATTTTGACCAATCTTCATTAATTGAACCATGTTTCCAATAATCATCCCTTGTTTGATGTTTAATCCAATTAGTTAACATTGGAGGTACATTTAATCTATCTAACCAATTTTTTTTCCAACTATCACCAACAACTTTTGGATCTTGAGGTCTTGGTTGATAAACTAACATTGTTGACCCCCACCAAAGCATATCACTTGCTAATAAACAACCACCACGATAATGAACATCATCAGAATATCTATCATCAGTTGACATTAAAGTTATAATAGTTTTCAAAGCAGGATGTTGTCTTGCAGCTAATTGTAAACCATTAAAACCTGCCCAAGATTTACCAAACATTGCAATATTACCATTTGACCAATCTTGATCAACAATCCAATCGAAAACTTTTAAAGCATCATCTTGTTCAATTTTCAAATATTCATCAATCAAAACATCACTTGAATTACAAGAACCTCTCATATCAACTCTAATTGAAACAAACCCATTTGCAGCATAGAAAGGATGTCTAATTGAATCTCTAATAATTGTAACATCAGTTCTATAAGGTATATATTCAATTAAAGTTGCAAAAGATTTAGATTTATCATTAAATGCACCAATTGGTATCCAAGCTCTTGCATGAATATAATTACCATTATCATCTAATTTAATTCTAATATCATGAACAGTTTCAACACCGAATGGTAAACCTTCAGCAGTTATAACTTCAGTTAAAGCTTTTGGGTTATTATTTCTAACATTAAAGGCCATTCTGTTTGTGTGTTTGGGGGAGAAGAAAATGAGTAGTGCTAAGAATGTAAAATATTCAAGGAATACACGAACTTTAATAATAGAATACACTCCGAATAATAAACAGCAAATGACAAATCAGATAAGACCTTATCAAAGTGAAAAAACTGTCACCAAAGACAAACCGTCGGAATAAACGCTTTCAACCGCCGTTCGCAACTGGCGAAATTACCCACTGGAACACATTGGGGGAAAGTCCTAGCGAGGGGGGAGCACCCCTGATAAGACTGATTCACAGCAACAATAGATAATAGAACTTAAGATGTTAATGTTAAATGTTACTTTCTCTATCTATTGTCCTCTAGTATTACTATGGTATACTGTATGTCGACAAGACCGAGCTGGGCCGCGATACAGTTATCAATGACTTATCGTCATGTCTACAAGACTTATGATATCATTATTATTAAGAAATAATGATCATTTCAGATCAAATTGAAAAATATCATATTCAACCAACCATTTACCTCACTATCTATTTACTCTTATCAGTTACTTCTTTGATATTTTTCACCACAATCTGTCATTCTCTTTTCTTTTTTCTTTTTCTATTTCTATCTCTGTTTCTTATAAATACCACCGTTATCCTTTAACTTTTAACCTTTAATCTTTTGATCTATTTTAACTTTCTTCTATCAAACTATCTTACCATTACTCTCATTTAACAAAAAACATGTCTTCAGTAGAAAAACAAGATTATAAAATAAATGAAACAGGTTCAAGATCTGATGATGCATCTATTGTTGAATTTATGGAAAAAGGTGTTCCTGGTGAACTTAATGAAGATTTAACAATTGTTGAATCCGGTGATTTAGTATTACAAAAGAAAATCCATCTAATTAATGATGCAATTGATGAAATTGGTTTTACTTGGTTTAATTTACAACTTTTCTGTATTGCAGGTTTCGGTTATTCCGTCGATTCTCAAATGGAAATGATTCAATCTTCTGTTAAAAAATATGTTGATTTACAAATGAAAGGTGGTGGATATCCAATTGCAACTGAAATTTTTTATGCTGGTTTAATTGTTGGTTCAATTTTATTTGGTTTTGGTGCTGATATGATTGGTAGAAAATTAGCATTTAATTCATCTCTTCTTTTAACTGCAATTTTTGGTTTCTTTACTGGTGGTACTTCAAGTTATGCAATGTATTGTATTTTCATGTTTTTATCAACTGTTGCAGCTGGTGGTAATATTGCAACTGATGTTGCTGTCTTTATGGAGTTTTTACCTTCAAAATATCAATATTTAAATACTGCAATGGCAGCTTGGTGGGGGGTTGGTCAAACAATTGCTTCATTAATTTCTTGGGCTTTCATTCCAAATAATTCATGTTCAACACCTTTTTGTTCATCATCAGAAAATAGAGGTTGGAGATATGTTTGGTATGTTAATTCAGGTATTGTTATGGGTGCAGCTCTTTTACGTTTATTCGTTTTAAAATTAGATGAAACTCCAAAATTCTTAGTTTCAACAGGTAGAGATGAAGAAGCATATGAAGCAATTATGAAAATTGCAAATAAACATAATAGAAAATGTTCATTAACTTTAGAGCAATTGAAAGCATGTGGTGAAATTGAACATACTTATTTTGATTCAAGTAAAGCAACTAATGTTACATCTGCAATTAAAGAATTATGGGCAACAACTAAAGTTAATTTAGCAATTTTATTCTCAAATAAAACAGTTATTAGATCAACAGTTTTAATTTTAACTTCATGGATGTTTATTGGTATTTCATATTCAGTTTTCTATAATTTCCTTTACATTTATATTGCAACTCATGGTGGTGATACTGGTGATAGTAATTATATTGTTTATAGAAATGCAACTTTAGATAATTTTACAGGTATTTTCGGTCCAATTTTAGGTGGTTTATTAATTATGATTCCAAAAGTTGGTAGAAGAGGTACAATGGTTTTCGGTGCATTATCAGGTATGGCAATTTTATTTGGTTATACAACTGTTAGAACTCCAAGTGGTGATGCAGGTTTCGGTTCTGCAACTTATTTTTTCATTAATGTTTATTATTCATGTCTTTATGCTTATACTCCAGAAGTTTTCCCAACAAAAGCAAGAGCAACAGGTGTTGCAATTTGTTTAGTTGCAGGTAGAATTTCAGGTGCATTTGCACCAGTTGTTTATTGGTTTGGTGAACAAAGTGGTTCAAGTGTTCCAATTTGGGTTTGTGGTGGTATTATTGGTTCATTATCAATTCTTGCAATATTAATGCCTTTTGAACCAAGTAAACAAAGATCTGTTTAATATTTGTCTTTTTTTTACAATCTTTTAGTTCTTTTAAAAATCTCTGTTTCTTTACATTATATATATAAAACCATTATACTTTATTAATATATCCGTTTAATTATAAAATCATTCTATCAATAACATGACACGAAACATGCTACGTGTCTTAGAGTTGCACGTGGATTGTTACATTTTTCACATGCAATTTGAAATTTACGTTATTTTTTTTTGGAGGCTCAACACTTACTAAAGAGGTATTTAAACCAAGATGATTTCCTTTAGTTATTGCCAGTAGTTTTCTCTTGAATTGAATACTTTAAGACAAGATATAATGTCTGATAGTATAAACGTGGTGTCAAAAGATAATAATAATCAATTTATTATGGAAAAGAGTGATTCATTAGATGAAATCACCTCTGAAAGATATAATATTGATAATTCATCCTCTGATTTCGATTCAGAGGAGAAAGGTGAATCAAGTTTCGGTGATGATTTAACAATTGTTGAGTCCGGTGATCTTGTTTTACAAAGAAAAATTCATCTCATTAATAATGCAATTGATGAAATTGGTTTTACTTGGTTTAATTTAAAGCTTTTCTGTATTGCAGGTTTCGGTTATTCAGTTGATTCTCAAATGGCTATGGTTCAATCAGCTGTTAAAACTTATGTCGATTTACAAATGAAAGGTGGTGGATATCCAATTGCAACTGAAATTTATTTTGGCGGTTTGATCTTAGGTTCAATTATCTTTGGTTTCGGAGCTGATATTATTGGTAGAAAATTAGCTTTTAATTCATCCTTATTGTTATCATCAATATTTGGATTTTTGACAGGTGGTACATCAAGTTATGCAATGTATTCAATTTTTATGTTTTTATCTACAGTTGCTGCAGGTGGTAATCTTGCTACTGATGTTGCAGTTTTCATGGAATTTTTACCATCTAAATATCAATATTTAAATACATCAATGGCAGCTTGGTGGGGGGTTGGTCAAACAATTGCTTCATTAATTTCCTGGGCCTTTATTCCAAATAATTCTTGTAAAGAAGCTTTTTGTCCATCTTCAGAAAATAGAGGCTGGAGATATGCTTGGTATACTAATTCAGGTATTGTTTTAGGTGCTGCTCTTTTACGTTTATTTTATTTAAAGCTTGATGAAACTCCAAAATTTTTGGTTTCCACTGGTAGAGATGAAGAAGCATTTGAAGCAATTATGAAAGTTGCAAATCAATACAATAGAAAATGTTCATTAACTTTAGAGCAATTGAAAGCATGTGGTGAAATTGAACATACTTATTTTGATTCAACTAAGGCAAGGGGTATTACATCAGGTTTAAAAGAATTATGGAGAACTACTAAAGTTAATTTAAGTATTTTATTTTCAAGTAAAATTGTTATTAGATCAACAATTTTAATTATGATTTCATGGATGTTTATTGGTATTTCATATTCAGTTTTCTATAATTTCCTTTACATTTATATTGCATCACATGGTGGTAATACAGGTAATACACCATATTTAGTTTATAGAAATTCAACAATTGCAAATTTTGTTGGTATTTTTGGTCCAATTTTAGGTGGTTGGTTAATTTTATTACCAAAATTTGGTAGAAGAGGTACAATGATATTTGGTTCACTTTCAGGCATGGCAATTTTATTTGGTTATACAACTGTTAGAGATGCAAGTGCAGATGCAGGTTTTGGAGCTGCAACTTATTTCTTTATCAATATCTATTATGCTTGTCTTTATGCTTATACACCAGAAGTTTTCCCAACAAAGGCAAGAGCAACAGGTGTTGCAATTTGTTTAGTTGCTGATAGAATTTCAAGTTCATTTGCACCAGTTATTTATTGGTATGGTGAAAAAAGTGGGTCCAGTGTTCCAATTTGGGTTTGTGGTGCAATTATTGGATGTTTATCAATTCTTGCATTCTTTATGCCATTTGAACCATCAAAGAAGAGAAGTGTTTAAATAAATACCTTTTATAATCTTTTTTTAATATATAATATATATTATTCTTAATGTTCCTACTTTTTCAAATAAGGAAAAATCCAGTTTCCTTTCTAACACGTTTAACAGAATTTATCCAAGAATCACCAGTATTCCAAGTATCTTCTAAAATTTTAAGAACATCACCAGCGGGAGCATTACCACCTAAAAATTGAATATTAAATCTTTCATAGAAAAAATCACGATGATCCCCATCAATTGATTCACAAGCTGCAACAAATAATGGGAAAACTGCACAATTTTCTGTATTACTTGCAGATTCTATATCGTTTTTAAAATATTTATAAACTTTACCAACCATTTTTTGAACAATTGAATTAGATCTTGGAATTTTGTAAACTCTTCTATATAAATGAATAATTCCTGAATAATAAAATACTTCATTTACAACATTTAATAAATGATCAGATTCTGTTGGATCATTTTCATTTTTTTTAGAAGATTTAAAAGATTTATAAGCAGTATTAAATTCAAATTCCCATTCAATTGCCTTTGATAAAATTTCAGTTGAAACAGTTTTCTGATCTTGATTTTCATCTTCCTCTACCATATTTAAAATTGGAATTAATTTATCGAAAATTAAAATAAAATTAATATCAAAACCTAAGAATAAATCAATTTTTGATTTAGATTCTAATTGATAATTAGTGAAAACAGGATTTGGCCTATAAGGCATTTTGAAATCTTTTGGAGAAATTGCCATCATTATACCAATAATTTCTAAATAACCAATCCAATTAATTAAAAAATATGATAATGGATTATTTTCTTCAGATATTAAATATTTACCATTTGATAATTTAATAACTTTATCATCATTTTCAATATATTTATGGAAACTATGTCTAGCTAAATCAATAATCTCTTTATATCTTTCAATTTGATTTCCTGAAAAGATTTTTTGAATACATAGGAATAAAGCTGTAATACAAGAAATTTCACTTTTTAAATTAAAATTAGTGAAAAGTCTATATAAACCTCTTGAAGTTATTGTTTCAATTAATTCTAATGAGAAATTTTCATCAAATAATACCAAACTTCTATGTTGTAAAGCATGTGCAACTAATAAATCCATTAAACAACTATTTTTTTTGGCATATTGAGGAATTAATACATGCATTGGGTTATCTTTATAAAGTTTAGGTTTAGCACAAACAATGAAATGTGAAGTAAAATGAACAAAGAAATTAAATGCATCATTATAATATGGATGATCTAATAAATTTTCAGGTAATGGTAGTAATGGAATTTCACTTTTATGTATGAATGAAGATACTGTATTTTGATCTACATTGGTATTGATAATAGTTTCATCTTCTTTCTTATCTTTCTCATTATCATTTTCATGAGTATCATTATGGGTATCATCAATATTATTACTATTCTTTAATTTATCAATTTTCTTCCTCTTTATTGGGAAAACATTAATATATTCATCATTTTTATCAGTTTTTTGATCAACACTTAACAATTCTCTATCTTTAATAATCAATTTCTTTTTATTCTCTGCAAGTTTTTGATTTTGAAATACCATTTCAAATGAATAAATACATGTTATACCACGTTTTTCGCATCTTGAACAAGTTGGTTTTAATTCATCACATTTAGCCTTTAATTTTTTACAACCATTACAACCCAATCGACTTCTCCTTTTAGCAACAGGTGTGGATTTCTTCATAGTAGATATAATTGCAGTTACAGAGACACTATCTATCGCATACTACACACTGTTGTCCAAAGAAGTGTTGATCAATTGATAAAAGATAACAAATTCATGACAATGTAGCAAATCAGAGGGTTAAAAAATGGGACTTCCGACGGGTGCACCGATGTCATATTTTAACTAATAATTAACTCTGTGATTGATTATTAAGGCTTATTACAGTCTCTTCTTATATGTACAGGACAATGACAGATAGAGAGACAGATACAGCCGGTGCATCACCATCAGAACAACTGCTAGAGGCGGCACGTCGAAACAATGTTGACCTTTTACATGAATTATTAAACAAATATCAGGATAAACCTAATGAGGCAATTGAATTAATTAATTCAGCAGTTGATGCAGCAGGTAATGGTGCATTACATTTATCTGCTAAATATGGGAATTATGAAGTAATGGATCAATTATTAGATTTAGATGGTGTTAATGTTAATATAAGAAGTAAAATGAATGGTAATACACCATTACATTATGCAGTTTTATATTCATTCGAAGATAATGAATTTTCATTATTTTTAGTTAATGAGTTAATTAATTGTGGAGCTGATTGTTCTATCAAAAATAATGATAATTTAAAACCTATTGATATAATTGGTGATTCAAATCCGGAAATTAAGGAAGCTTTAGAATCTGCTCAATATGCATCTGTTATGGATTCAAATATAGATGAAATTCCCGATGGTGATGATGATGAAGCAAGTGATGATGATGATGATGATGAAGATGTGTGATTTATATGGGTATTATTATTATTATTATTATTATAATCACTGGAAGGGATATAGATTTCTAAGTTTAGAAGCATTTAAAGAACACACAACACACAACGCACAATGATTATTTCAAAAGTTTAGCATGCATTGTAGTGTATTTATAGTATTATCATTACTTTATAGCACTTATACTAGTATTAAAGAACAAATAAACAAACAGTAAAGTCCTAACAATAATTATAGAAATTGCCTAATCGGGTAACGCGGTAAATTTGACTCATTTTAAAAATTTCCAATTTTTTCCAATTTTTTCACTTTTTTTGGTAAAAATTGATAACTGATTGGCCATTTGGTTGGTTGTTGGCTGTTCAGTGTTTTTTCTCTCTAATTGTTTGTTCCTTTTTTCTTTATTTCTCTCTTTTTTTTCTTTCTCTTTACTCTTCTTCTTTCTTACTTATCTTCTTTTAGTATCATAGATTAATATGCCATTAGTTAACCTGTTGAATACTGTGAAAACAGCAACTGTTTATAATAACAAGAAATTTTTTGCATTAGTTGCATGTAATCCAATTTTAAGAACTAATGTTTCAAAATCTATTAATAATAAACCTTTTACCTCATCATTTAAAAGAAATTATTCAACTAGATCAACAGTTATTCAATTATTAAATAATATCGGATCAAAACGTGAAGTTCAACAATATTTAAAATATTTTACATCAGTTTCACAACAACAATTTGCTGTTATTAAAGTTGGTGGTGCAATTATTACACAACAATTACCACAATTAGCATCATGTTTAGCATTTTTATATCATTTAGGTCTTTATCCAATTGTTTTACATGGTACAGGACCACAAATTAATGAAATTTTAGAAAATGAAGGTATTGAACCTGATTATATTGATGGAATTAGAATTACTGATGAGAAAACAATGGGAGTTGTTAGAAAATGTTTCCTTGAACAAAATTTAAAATTAGTTACAGCATTGGAGAAAATGGGTGTTAAGGCAAGACCAATTACTGGAGGTGTTTTCAATGCAGAATTTTTAGATAAGGATAAATATAAATTAGTTGGACAAATTAATTCAATTAATAAAGAACCAATTGAAGCATCAATAAAGGCAGGTGCATTACCAATTTTAACTTCATTAGCAGAAAATTCATCAGGACAATTATTAAATGTTAATGCAGATATTGCAGCTGGTATGATTGCAAGAGAATTTAAACCATTAAAAATTGTTTATTTAAATGAAAAAGGTGGTATTATTAATGGTAATACAAATAATAAAATTAGTGTTATTAATTTAGATGAAGAATATGAAAATTTATTAAAAGAATCATGGGTTAAATATGGTACAAAATTAAAGATTAAAGAAATTCGTGATTTATTAATTCATTTACCACGTTCATCATCAGTTGCAATTATTAATGTTGATGATTTACAAAAGGAACTTTTCACTGATTCAGGTGCAGGTACATTAATTCGTCGTGGTTATAAATTAACAAGTTATGATGATTTAAATAAAATTAATTTAACTTTATTAAAGAAAAATTTAATTAATGAAGTTAATGATGTTGATGAATATTTATCAAATTTAAAACCTGGTAATTTCCGTATTTATGCAGATGAACCAATGGAAGTTTTAGCAATTGTTAAAAAATCAGATGATGATAATATTGCAAAATTAGATAAATTAATTGTTTCAAAATCTGGTTGGTTAAATAATGTAACTGATAATATTTTTAAATTATTAGAAAGAGATTTCCCAAATCTTTATTGGATTGTTTCAGAAACTGATGATAATATGTCATGGCATTTTACTAAATCTCAAGGTTCATATACTAAACCTGGTGAAGTTTTATTTTGGTATGGTATAAATGATTTAAATAAGGCAAGTGAATTAATTAATAAATTTGTTGGATCTGAAAAAAAGAAAGTTACAGGTACAAGTAATGTTTTCTCTAACAAAACACAAACTAGATCATTTCATTCAACTAGATTAGTTAATGATAAGAAAAAAGTTGCACTTATTGGAGCTCGTGGATATACAGGACAAAATTTAATTTCATTAATTGATAATCATAGTGAATTAGAATTATCATATGTATCATCACGTGAATTAGCAGGTAGTGAATTAAAAGGATATAATAAGGAAAAAATTATTTATAGTAATTTAAATTTTGAAGATATTAAAAATATTGAAAAAAATGGTGAAATTGATATGTGGGTTATGGCATTACCAAATAAAGTTTGTAAACCATTTGTTGAATCAATTGAAGAAGTTTCTACAAAGGGTAAAATAATTGATTTAGGAGCTGATTATAGATTTGATAAAAGTGGTAAATGGACATATGGATTACCTGAATTAAAGGGTAGAGAAGGTATTAAAATTGCCGATAAGATATCTAATCCTGGATGTTATGCAACATGTGCACAATTAACAATTGCACCAATTAAGGAATATATTAATAAAATGAGTAAACCAAATATTTTCGGAGTTAGTGGATATTCAGGTGCAGGTACTAAACCATCACCAAAGAATGATATTAATTTTTTAAAGGATAATATGATTCCATATTCATTAACTGATCATATTCATGAAAGGGAAATTGGATTTCATATTGGTAATCCAGTTAGTTTTATGCCACATGTTGGATCATGGTTTCAAGGTATTGCAATGACAGTTAATATACCATTAGTTGAAAATCATGGATTAACAAATGAAAAAGTGAATGAAATTTATAATGAATATTATAAAGGTGAGAAGTTGGTTAAAATAATTGGTAATGAAATACCATTAGTTCATGATATTAGTGGTAAACATGGATGTTTAATTGGAGGATTTAAAATTAGTGAAGAAGGTGATAGATTAGTTATTGTTGGAGTTATTGATAATTTATTAAAAGGTGCAAGTACACAATGTTTACAAAATATTAATCTTGCACTTGGATATAATGAATTTGAAGGTATCCCATCATTTTAATTGTATATTTTATATAAAGTGAAGTATAGTAGAGTATAGTAAGAGATAATTTTTCAGTTAATTACGTGAAATTTAATTTTTCATTTCATTTCATCGCTTTAAGTTGATTTGGTATAATTATCTTCCTTTTGCAAGAGAATGTTATACAGAATAGGGAATGCTATGCAGGGTATTCGACATGTTATGAGAGTGAATCAGTTACTCTTCTGTAGGAGGGTTCATGATGATAAATTGTCATTGTTGAAGAGTATACTGAATAATCCTCAAAGTGGTAAAGAGGAAGTTAAGGATAGAGTGAAGTATAGTGGGGATAATAATAGGGATAATAAATATCGTAATAAAAGAGATGATAGAGATAGAAATAGAGACGATAGAGATAGAAGTGGGTATAAGAAGAGAGAAGGGTATGTTAAAAGAGAAGGTAATAATACTAAATATGGTAATAAATATGGTAATAAAAAGTATTCAAGGAATGATAAATATGATAAACAGCAAGAAGTTCTTAAGGATGAAGAAACGTTATTAAAAGAAAAGCGTATTAAGGAAATACAAACAGTTTTCAATACAGGTAATGATAGAGATAAGGAAGCAGCTAAGAGAATTATTAAGGAAGTACTTGAAAGTAATAAGAAAGGTATTGTTCAAATTATTCGAGAAGGAGGTAAAGTTGAATATTGTCATATTTATGATTCATTTGGAGGTATGAAATTAAATGAGAAAGGGTTTTTGATTGTTGGTAATAGAAATGTTAAAGGTAGGGGAGAAAATGATGAGAATATTGATAAATTTAGTTTAGAGGAAGGTGAGAAAGTAATTATATTAAAAGTTAGTGATAGAGAACAAGTTATTAAACAATATGGGGATTATTTGAATGGAAAAGTAGTTGAGATATTGAAACAGAGTAATAGTAAGATTATAGAGAAACAAACTAGAGGTAAGGAGAAAGAGAGTATGGGAAATGGAATTGGTAGTAAACTTGTACAAATTGGATGGAATATAAGTAGTAATGATTTAATGGGACAAAAGAGATTTGAGATAGAGAGTCATTTAAGGAGAGGAGATGATATTGATATTGTAATTGATGATAGAGAAGTATTAGATAAGGATAATCAATTTGGTAATAATGGTAATGATAGTAATCAATTTGATAATATTGAGGAAAAGATGGTAATTTATAGGAATAGACGTAAAGATATAAATGAAGTTGAGAGATTAAGGAGAAGGAAGGTTATTAGTAAATTAAAGGAGATGTTAAGTAGTGTTGAAGGGTTATTAGAGAGTAATGTTGGAGAGGAGAGAGGATATTTAGAGAGTCGAATGGTTATGAGGGTTAAAGGTATTAAAGTGAAGAGAGGTAAAGAAGATAAGAAGGATAAGAAAGAGCAGAGACAGATGGAGAGACAGAGGAAGGCAGAGAGGAATGCACAGAGAAGACAGGAGAAGTTGAAACAACAACAGGAGAAGTTAAAAGAGATTGTCTTGTAATATAGTCATAATAGTAATACATGTAAATACTTACGTAATACAATACTTACGTAATAATAAGCGATATATCCGTAGACGCGACCATTTCGGCTTATTCCCCATTTAAAGGTCTAGTTACCCACTCTTATTATTAATTAGAGTTATTACTATTAGTCGAATTTTTCACTTATTTCTTAAGGGAAGTACCTTTACCTTCTACTTCTTTTTATATTGGATATCTTATCTTTACTGTATCCAATACACAAACCACATGTCACAAACTTTAGAGATAGATTATGAGGCATTACCCGATAATTCACCTCTAGTGTCACAATTAATTGCAGGGGCCTTTGCAGGTATAATGGAACATACAATTATGTATCCAATTGATTCAATTAAAACTAGAATGCAAACCTTAAAGATTAGTTCAAATGATGGTATAATATCATCATTTAATAAAATTAGTGCTAAAGAAGGTCCTTTCGCCCTTTGGCGTGGTGTTTCTTCTGTTATATTAGGTGCAGGTCCAGCTCATGCTATTTATTATATGGTTTTCGAATCAACTAAAACTACTCTTTGTAATAATTTATTAAATCATAATCATAATAATAATGATGGAAATACTAATATTGCAAATATTAATAATATTAATAATATATCTAATTTTATTGTTACAAATGAAAAACATCCATTAATTGCAAGTTTAAGTGGTGTTGCTGCAACTATAACATCAGATGCTTTAATGACTCCATTTGATGTTATAAAGCAAAGAATTCAAAATAATAATAATAATATACAAAATTTAAAATCTATCATCAAAACTTCAAAATTTATTTATCAAAATGAAGGTTTAAAAGCTTTCTTTATAAGTTATCCAACAACTTTAATTTTAAGTATACCATTTGCTGCATTAAATTTTGGTATTTATGAATTTTCAAGTGATAAATTAAATCCAAATCAATTATATAATCCAATTATACATTGTATATCAGGTGGTATATCAGGTGCATTTGCTGCTGCTGTTACAACTCCTTTGGATTGTATTAAAACTATTTTACAAACTAAAAGTTTACCAAATTCAAATAGTTTATTAACTGCAACTAATGCATTATATAATCAAGGTGGTATATGGGCTTTCTTTAGAGGTTTAAAACCAAGAGTTGTCTTTAATGTACCTGCAACTGCAATTAGTTGGACTGCTTATGAAATGGCAAAAGCTTATTTACTGTAATTTTAATCTTATTATACAACTTTCCTACTAATCTTACTCTCTCTCTCTTTTACACTTGTTAAATAGTTTATATAGATCATTTATATTTATATATATATAATACCAATCATACACTTTTTATACAACTTTTGTTGCAATAAATGAAAATACAACACTAATTGTTATAAATCCTATAAAATTAAAGAATGCTAATCTAGAATAAGATCTCTCCTCCTCTTCAGTTCTAAATGATGCAAATATATTCCTCAGACTTTGAAACATGTTCATATTGATACTTCACTATACGGAATACCGGTATATAGAAAGGAAAGAAGAGAAAGAGAAGTTGTATAAATTAAACAAATTTCGCTCTTTCTTTAAATGACCGCTTTTCATCTACTCCTCCCTTCTCTTTCTTATCTCTTCTCTTCTATCTCTTTTTTTATCAAAGTTCTTTTACAATGAAGGAAGGTGCATTACACAGAGAATGGAGTCTCTGGAATCAATTGAAATTGAATAAATTGAATAAATTGAGTAATTCAAATGTTACTGATGATAATAACATTAATGATACCACCCCGGTCATCTCCGATACCAATAATGATATTAAATATGATTCACCTTATTCTTATGATGAAAAGAAATCTTCATCTCTTATCAAAAATAAGACATTCAAAACTATTAGAGGGTTGACTGTTTTCTTAATTCTTTTTTGGTCTATCCGTAATTTAATTTCATACCCTTTCAAAGATTCAACAACCATCCCATGGTATCATGCAAAGGATAACAAATTAACCTTTTCAATGAAAAATTATCAATCAATTCCAATGAATTTCCATCTACAATCACAATCACAATCATTGAAAAATGTCTCCTCCCCTCATGAAGTAATTGATATTCCATTTTCTCCTTATACAAATAATTCATTACCTGTTTATTCTCATCAACTTTTAAATCATTCATTTGGTCTCTCTTGGAATAAACCAATCTTAGTTAAATATTCTCCACCTCCTTCAAATATTACTTATAATAGAGTTATCTTTACTTTAGATACTTTAATTGATGGTGTTCAATATGATAGATTAATTCATATTTATTTAAATAATAATGAAATTTGGAGATCTTCAACAATTGAACCAAGTGGTAAATTATCTCATTCTTATACTGAAAAGGATATGACTATGTATTCTAAATTATTCCAATCAGAAGGTGATTTATTAATTCAATTAGATAATATAATTACCCCAAAATTAACAGGTAAATTTAATATAACTATTTCTGCATTATATTTTAATGAAATTGAACATCCAATTAAAAATATCTCAGGTGGTAGGAAAAATAGAACTTTAGCTGACCATCCTGATTTAATTCCTTTAACTCCTAATAAATATGGTGTACAATATCCACCTATTTCATATTATCCTGATACAAAATTATCAATTTCATTACCTGAAATTAATCTTAATACAACTCAATTAATGGTTCTTTTAACAACTTCAGGTAATGCAGCAGAAGAATTTTGGTATTCTAATTTAATGGATCAATATAAAGATTCATTTCTTGCAAATAATCGTCATTTTTATGGTCATGGTTCTTGTAGAATTATTAATGTTTTCATTAATGGTATTAGAGTTCATTCAACAATTCCAAAACCTTATATTTTCACAGGTGGTATTGCACCAACTTTATGGAATTCAATTGTTTCAACTGGTAGTTTTAATATAATGCCATATCATATCGATTTAACTTCAATTATACCATTATTATGGGATTCATCAGCTGAATTAGAAATTGAAATTTCAAATTGTTTAGATGATGATGATAAAACTATTGTTAAATCAAGTATTGGTTCAAATTGGATTACTTCTGCTTCATTAGCAATTTGGGAAGATGAAAATATTGATAATTCATTTGGTGATTTAAATATTTTCGATAATTCAACTGAAATTAAATCATTTGCAATTAATCCACCATTTACAGGATTTTTAACTCAAATTATTAAGGCTAGATTATAGTAATATTTTACAAAGTAATATAACTCATGTTTATAAAAATGGTTCAGAAATTAGTAATTTAAGAAATTATGAAAATCATTCAAATGAAACTTCAGTTATTATAATTAATAAATTTGGTGATAATCAATCATTAATATTTGCATCAAAATCAAATACAACAATTAATGAAATTGATCCATTTTCTGAAGATATCCTTAAAGATTTTACAATGTTAACTAATTCAGCATTAGCAACTTCATTAAAATTCACTCCACCAGATGATGAAGATACAATGGTTGATCCTGATGATATTTCATTTAGTACTAATGTATCACTTAGAATTGAATCTGGTGCTTATGAACATTTTATACCATTAGTTGAAATTAAATCAAAGGAAAATGGTACTGCTGATTTTACAATTTCTAAAAATGGTAATTATGGTACAGGTTCTATGTTACATAATTATACATTATCAGATATCAGTGGATTAAAATATAATAGAATTGCATTAGCTGAAAATGATACAATTGTTTATGATAATATTACTGAATCAGATTCAAAGTCAACAATTAAAACTTCAAATCATTTACCTTGTCATGGAAATAATTATTTATTAATTAATGAATTAGGTTTAAATAATGAAGAATTTGCTGAACTTGAATCAATTTTATCACAAGATGAATTAAATTATCTTATTAAAGCATTAATTGAAAATTAATTTACTAATTTTATTTAAAACATTCTTTTTTTATAACCTTTTTACACTTTTTTATACTCTTACTTTTTACAATTAAATTTTTTTCGATATTATTACTAAATTAAACAAAAAAAAACACTATAGAACCTAAAGAAAAGCAAAGATAACTGATTGTAAACGATTGAAAAAAAAAGAGAGAATGAAAGGAGAAATTTAAATTATTGTGATTGACGACTATCTTTTGATGATTGTTCATTATTAGCTGAACCATTATCTAAATCTTTTGTATACATTTCAATTTCTTTCCAAAATTGTTGATCATCCTTTGAATTTGCAGTATTTATACCATTATTTGAAAAATCTCTAATAATTTGCTTTTCAGGATCATTAATTGTATTCGGTAATTCACTTTCACTAATTGAATTTTTATGATAATAGTCAGTTGGTGAACTAACAAATGTTTTATTATCTTCACCTGATGAACTATAAATTGGTGATTGAGAAATTGATGTTGGATTGCTATTCATAATTGAAGAATTTGCCCACATTGTTGTTAATGGCAATGAAATTGTAATTAATGCAGTACCAAGAGCTGAAAATGCTTGTGATGAATATTGATCAGTTTCTGAAAATCCATTAAATGAAATTAAAATTAAAATTGTTGGTATAATCATTGTTTGAAATGTCATAATAAATAAAATATGAAATAAATTAAATTGTGTTAATCCAAGATAACGACGTGTACGAATTGCAAATGCAAGTTTTAATAATAACATAAGACAAATTGCACATGATGATGTAACAAATAAAATTAATGGTGTATTAACTAATTTTTTTGGAACTGTAACATTATTATTGTAAAATGCTAAATCTGAATAAACCATATAAACAAAATATAATACAAATGATGCAATACCTAATAAAATTGAAATTAAAGTTGCAATATATCCAATTCTTTTCAATGATTTTTGTGGTGAATCAAATATAACATAAACTTGATAACAAAATGATGTTTCAACTAATCCAATTAAAATAACATAAAATAAATTAGCAACAACTGATATATTACTTGCATTTTTATCAATATTTTGAATACCTGAAAAATTATATCCAATTGTATTATAAGTTTTAACTAATGTAACTGCAAATAAACATGATTGTAAAAATAAAACTCCAAGACATGACATATTAAGTATAAATATTGGAGATTTTTTATTTTTAGTAACCATAAATGTAACTGGTAATGCTAATGCTGATAATCCAATTCTAGTTCCAAATATAATACCTGTAACAACAATTGTCTTCATATAACTATCAAGTAAACCCATTGAAATTTGCATATCACCCATAGTTGGTGATGTAAAATTTAATAAAATTTCTTCTGGATTATCAAGTAATTCAGATGTTGGAAAATAATCTTGTATATTAGACATTGTTTGAAACTTATTATTCTTTTTTTGATTAATGAATGAAAAGCTAATGTAATTTATTTGAAAGATTCAAGATTTTGTGAAAAAAAACTGGAAATATACCATCTTTATTGCTTATATTGAATTAATTAAACGGAAATCTTTTTCATTTAAACGTTTTCAAAAGAAATGAATCATTACAATAATTATTAGTTTCATGTATGAAAAAAAAGTTTGAAAATGTTGCATATCAATAAAATTTCCTTTTTAAGACATGTCAATGTATTTTTTCATAACATTTTTTTCAAACTTGATCGATAAGAAAATTTTCTTCCCCTTGATTAAATTTCATAATCATTAGTAAATGATTTCCATTCATTAATTCTCACAATATGTCTCATCGTTGGTCTACCATGTGGACAATTCCAGGGTTTATCTAAAGTTGCTAAATTTTTAACAATTTTTTCCATTTTCGGTCTATTTAAAGATTGTCCAATCATAATACTTGATCTACAAGCTCTCATTGCAAACATTGAACGTACTTTACTAGGTCTAGGAAATGTTGTAAATGCACCATCTTGTTCACCAACTAATTGAATAAGTTCATCTAAATCTTTATTATTGAAAATTGTATTTTTAGAATATGGTAAGGAAACTAAATGGATTTCTTCTTGATGTGCGTCATCAGATGTGTTATCTCCATTATCAGGAGATTTAGTTTTAAATTTGAAACCATTTTTTTCGAAAATGTTTAAATTATTTAAAATTGTAAATTTATCAATTGGTGTAATATCTAATTTTTGTGACATAACTAATGGTTGATTTTCAAATTGAGTTTCAGATATTAATCTCTCAAAATTAAACTTTTCATCAGATGCATGTTGATCAACAATAAGTATATCACCAGTGTTTTCCTTTAAAACTATGATAAAACCTTTATTGAATTGTCCAATAATTTTTAATTGTAAAAAATCATTTTTATTAATTGATAAACCTAATAATGTTTCTGATAATTCCTTATCCATAAAATCTGATTTTTCGACTGAATTATTCTTTGATGTGGTTTTATCTTCAGTACGTCTCCTTTTAGATATAGGGAATTTCAAATCGTTCGAATGAATTCTAACTTTTTTAGGATTTTCAGGCGAAATGGAATTAGTATGATTATCAGCTATTTGAGATGATGTATCGATTAGTTCTTTTTCAAGAATTGGAAGGTCATCATATACAACTTCATCTTCAAGTTCAGGAACAAATAATGATTCCTTTTCAATTTCTGGCACAAATAAGGACTCATCTTCATCATCATTCTCATGAGAATGTGAACAACAAGAATGAGGACTATGCTCTTTTGTTTCCATATTAATATCTGCATTTTGTTCTGGTAAAGAATCGTCATTTTTCATACTGCCATCCCTAGTATCATTTCTCACATAATGATTTGCAATAATTGAACTTCTATCATCAGTAAAATTATCAGTTGAATCAATATTACTATCAATATTCTGACTATCTTTTAACACTGCAGTATCGTTAATACTTTCATCATCAACAATATCATCAACCAAAATTTGAGAAGTTTCAATAACTCTTGAATTTCTAATTGATGCTCTTTCAACAACATCAATTTCAAAATCATCTTCAATTTCAACATTAACATCTGTATCAATATTATTTTGTGATGAATTATCTTGAACTAATGCAAATGAACTTAATATTTGTTGAGAATATTTATTAATTCTTTGAGAATCATCAACTTGATGTGAATTAAATGGTAAACTATAAGTACCACCATTATACCAAAAATCTTCCAAGAATATAACAATTTTTTCAAAAAGTAATTTTTCAAATTTATTTGAAAGTAAAATAGTTCTCTTATCAGGAGTTACATTAATATCTAATAAATTTTCATTTATTTTGAAATTAAGCATAATGACAGGATTCTGTAAATAATTCATCTTCTTATATGTTTCATTTATTAATTTTAATAATTTTTTATATTCAACAGGTCTATTATTTATGAATATAAATTGTCTATCCTTTGTCAAACGACCATCACCAAAAGATGCTTTTGATATCATACCATTCATTTTAACCATATAATCATTATTTAATTCAAGCGATTTATCAATTTCTGTTAAACCATCTAATCCTGACGATCCATAAACATTAATTATATTATCTTTGATTTTTTTATTACCACTTGTTTTCAAAACAACTTTTTTCTTACCTGATATATCAATATTAGTAACTAATATTCTAACATTAGTTAAAATAATTAAATAAGATATTAACATATCAATACATTTTTGAAATTCTTTCCTATACATTTTTTCAAAATTAAGTTTCCTTACAGGTAAGTCTTTGAAAATTTCAGTGATTTTAACACAGGTACCCTTACTTTGATTGACCATTTTTTTATTTAACAATTCACCACTTTTTTTAAATGTTAATTCCCAACCCTTTGGTGCTTCAGTTGCAATCGAAGTCGTTATAACTATATCACTAATATTACAAATTGAATTCAATGCTTCGCCTCTAAATCCCAAAGTTTTAACACTAATTAAATTTTCAAATTTCTCTAATTTGGACGTATAATTCTTCAGGCAAATATTATTAAAATCTTCATTACTTATACCATCACCATTATCTAAAATTTCAATACCTTCAAGTCCATATTTTTTAAAAGTAATTGAAATAACTGTGGAATTTGCATCAATTGAATTTTCTAATAATTCTTTAACAAGACTTTTAATTTCAATTATGACTTGTCCCGATGTAATGTTATGTACATCATCGGTCGATATACGATTCATCTTCATTGCCTAAAAGAAAATGAAATAGTAATTATTAAAATAAAAAAATTACGCGTAATATAATTCTACAACATGAAAATTCCAACGTGTATTCATTTATCACCAACTTTTTTTTCTTGTGTTTCTTTTAAAATATATAATGGCAGATAATCTAACACCCAGTGAGTTAATTGATGCAATAACTTCCTTTTTACGAGTGATTATTGAACAATTATGGTATCAAATTGAAGTTTATCCAAGAGAATCATTTGAATCATGTATTTTTTATGATTTAGAAGTTAAAACAACAAGACATCCATTAGTTAAGGCATATCTTGATGAATTTATTAATAGTATTACAAATTTATTTAATGATGGAATCATAAGTAAGATTTATTTAGAAACATTTGAGAATAATAGTTTAAAATATTCATTTGGTATAAGTTTCAATAATTCATTAATTTTGGATCAATTAAGGAATGATTCACAATTTTTAAAATCTGATAAATCAAATAATTTGTTTAATACTTTTACCATAGTTAATGAACTGAAAAGTTTATTATATTCAGTTATTGTTGAATCTTCTAAATTATCTAAAATTGAACAAAATTTTGGAGATTTTAAATTATTGTTGGCAACTACTGAAGATGAAATGGTTTCAAGAAATCAAAATTGGATATTGGATAAAAGATTGAAACAACTAACAGCAGATGATGAAAGTACACTTGATGATGTAGATTTATATCCATTGAAAGAGGTTAATTTGGAATACATCAATATTCAAGGATACATTGTATCATATAAGTAATAGAATAGAAAAATAATAATACAGTGAAATATTTTTATAAATACAATATACAGGAGCTTAAATTTAGTATTAACTGATTTTTGATATATTCTTACTAATTAGATTAGCCTTATCCATACCACCAATACTCCAATCTTGAACAATTAATATAATAAACCAAACACATAGCAAATTGAATAAATTATGCAAGAAATATAAATGTCTTGTACCAAACAATAGTGAATAAATCATAAAATATAAAAGAACAAGCTGTGTTACAATTATATTAAAATCAGTCTTTGGTCTTGGAATCATATACCCTTGATTTAATAATTGAATAAGTATAACTATTGGTAAAATTGCTAATATATTATGATGAGATGAAAATGGTGTAATCCATCTAATCGATATATCATGAATCCAAACAATTAAAACAGGTACATGAATTGCAACTAACCAAAACATTAACATCATCAATGAAAATTTGAAATTTTTGAAGTTCTCTGTTAATATCAATAATTTTTCCTTTGTTATAACCTTATCTTCATTTATATCATCATCACTATTACTATTAGAATCTGAACTTTTTTCCTTTGATTGTGTATAATTTTTAAATACACTTGTAGAATAAGCATTTAAGTTTGGATTGGCAATAAATGAATTTAACGTTGAAAAAACTTGGGTTAAAACACAAACAATAAATGCAAATTGATAAGGTAAATAAATTAAAACAAGCAAAATTAATGAAATAACACTAATAGTTTTCCTTTGCTTTGAAAAATTTTTAAATTTTGGTAATTTGACTGATTTCCAAATTGGAAGTTTTGATAATTGGAGTAGTAATATTAAAACTAATAATATTAAATTGTAAAGTAAAAAATTTAATCCAATTGAAATATATAAAATAAAAGTTCCATAAAACCATAATGAAATTTCTTCAATTCCCATGAAAATATTATTAACTTCAACTTTACTTTTCTCTATATTACTCATCAAATCTAAATGATTAATCTCTAATGGATTAAATATTTCAATAAATTTACCAAAACTTAATTTGGTTGATGTTAAAAATGATAATAATGAAAAAGTAATTGATAAAATTGTAATTGTTTTCAAACTACAAATATATAACATTGTCTCACCATATGAAGGATATTTATTATATTTTGTATATTGAATAAATTGACATAAAATAATTAATAATGTAAAAAATAATGGGAATCCAATGATTGATAATCTATATTTAACAACTAATAAGCTTAAACTTTTAAACCAATCAACTGTAACATAAATATCCATTATTTCGTCAGATGATAATGAATCAGTAAAAATTTTGAATTTTGAACTTGAATTTAAGTCATTGACAATAAATGGCGTATATGGAGAATTAGAATTGACCATTGAAGTTATATGTTTATTTGAATCGATGTCAATATGCCATTTAACTTCACCTTTAACAGATTGACTTATAATTGGAGAAAACTTTTCATTGATTGATTTTTTATATCTAATATCTAATCTATAAGCTAACAGACTTGATCTAATTGAAGGTATATCAATATCAATTATAATTGGTCTATGAACAGGTATTGTTATATCATTACCTTGACTAATTAATTTCCACAAACTTGAATCACCTGCCTTTAGTTTACTCAAACTTTCTAACTGTAAATCAGCTAATACAAAATCATCATCACTCATTATATCAGATTCATCCTCAGACTCTATCATAATTACATTATTGAAAGAATTTAATATATTTGAAGGTAATTCTAATGAATAATAAACTTTATTATCAGTATAAGATAATGGAATAATGTATGTATATTTATTAATATCAATGCATTCTAATTCAGCAAATTTCATTGTATCATCAGTTGTATAATCATATATTTTTTTATAATAATTTTTATCTCTAATATCTTCATTAAGAACTGATCTACATAATAAAATTGAAGTTGAAGTTGAATCATCTAAATCTTCTATTGAAGTTGGTTTTAATGAACTTATAAAATTAAATTTATAGTTATCATCTTTTGGAATATTAAATAAATCAATTGAAGGGAATGAATTTAAATCTCTCTTTATATGATTTTTTGGTAGTTGGAAAAATCTTTGATTGGTTGAATCTTTTAGTTGCTTTAAATCAATTTTCAATTTATAAGGTATATTTAAACCTAGTTGCGTATCTGAAATTATATTTGATGATTTGGTTAAATCAGGTAGTAATATTGATTTAAAAATTTCCATTCTCTTATTTAATGGATAAGTTTGAGATTTTGAATTTTTATCAACAATTGATAATAAAGTTTTAGATAAAACTTTCCTTAATTGATCACACCAAACAATTGCCAAATGATCAATTGGAGTCCAAACTTCAGGTATACCAGTCGTTGAAACTGAGAATCCATGATTTGAAGGAACTAAACCAGTTAGTGTTGTATAATCAGTTGGTAAAGTTGTATCTAACATACCACCAGTTATTGAAATTAATGAGACATTAGATAATCTTTTTCTTGCAATTTTATTTAATTTTAAAATTTTATTATGCTTGTTATGTTTGTTATGTTTCTTACTAATTTTATTATGAATATTCATATCAATATTTTCAATTTCATCATCATCATTTTCATATGCAAAACCTTTCATCCAAAATTCATCAGTTAATTTGAAAACATTTAATAAATCTGTTTCAAAAGTAGTTGGAGCGGCATTATGAGGAGTTGATAAAGTTATAATTGTATTAATTGAATCTTCTAAATAATTTGGTAAACTTAACATAACTCTAGCAACTATACCACCCATTGAATGACTTAAAATAATTACTGAAGTTGGATAATTATCATTTGAATTATCATTTGATTTATACAATGATAAAATGAATTTGACTGCTTCATTTAAATATTCAGATTGATCTAGCATTGTTCTACCATGGAAAGCAGTAAAATCTTCATTAAAATCTGCAGTGAAGAAATCCAAATTATTAGTATTTGGATTTAATGATTTAATATTATTAATATTATCAAAATATTGATCAGCAGTTTCAGCTGCAATTGATCTAACTTGTTTATAACTACCTGCATTACCAGGTATAAATAATACTGGAGTACCAGTTAAATTGAAATTTTCATTTTTACCAGGCATTTTATCCTTCCCCTGTTCTCTATAAAGATATAATGAATATTTTGAAGCAAATCTTGTATATGATGAATCAAATGCACGTATTTTAGCGTAAGCAGGGTTCATATAGACACCTTTACAATAAGGTGAATCAGCACCTGAAAATGGGATTGTGAAGCTAAATGCAATTAATAACATTGTGAATAAACCAATTAAGGAAGTTGTTAATAAAACTGTTTTATTTGATACATAATTTGTATTATTATTAATATTGTTATTTTTTGATTTTGAATTATATTTTTCAGGTATTGAGAACATGATGATATATTTTAATGTATGATAAAAATGTCAATATGGATTGTGTATAAAATTGAAAAATGAAATTAAATATGTAAGAATAAATGAATAAATAAAATGTTTATAGTGAGTATATCAATAGTGAATATATCAATATGGAATATGAATTGAAAGATAAGATAAAATAAAATAAAATAAAATAAAATGAATTAAATTAAATGGACAAGAATTGAAAAATACAAGAACAGTATGAATAGTAGATAATGTAAATGAGTGAATATAGTGAGAAATGTAATTGTATCAGTTTATAATTGGTATATGATATGATATGATATATGATATGCTATGATATATGATATGCTATGATACAAATACCAACAGAAACAGCACAAGGTAAGAGAGATAATAATCAATCCAATACTGTTTTAGTGTAGTATAAGCAGGTGTATTATGATAATACAATTGCCAAATGAAAGCAAATGAAAGCAAATGAAAGCAAATGAAAGGCAAAAGAAGAAAGTTGAAAAGCCTTCAAAGCCTTCAAATTCTTCAAAAGTAATGAAAATTTGTAAATTGCCCCTTTTTCATTTATTCATCACCTTATTAAATAAATTGAAATTATTATATTATAGTGATGAGCCACATAATATTCCATCGACGCACCGACTTTGCCATTTTTTTCCAAATTACCCGGCATTTTTCTTAATTTTTTTAAAATTTTCAGTAGAGACTACATGAATGGACGTTGAATTGGTTAGATATTAGATATTAGATATTAGATATTAATCTGGTATTTTCTTATTTTAATAGGCAATCCCATCTTCATTATATAGACATACATCAATTATGACAAGGAGAGCTCAAAACCTCAATTCTTTAGTTCGTGGAAGAATTAGATCTTCTATGAATAAATATAATTTATTTAATTTATATAAAAAGAATAAACCAAATTTTAAAATTATGACTTTATATCAACAAAAATGGGCTGCAAAGCAAGAAACTAGAGGTTATCATGGTGAACATATTAGAGAAGAGAGATGGCAATCACTTTTTGAAAAAAAATTAGAAGGTGTTGCTCAATTAGATGCTTCCCTAAAGGGTAATGTTCCTTCAACTCCAATGGTTTTACAAACTTTTGCTTCATTAGAGAAAAGATTAGATTATGCAGTTTTCAGATCTTTATTTGCTTCATCTGTTAGACAATCTAAAAAATTCATCCTTAATGGTCATGTTAAAGTTAATGGTGTTATAATTAAACATCCTGGATTTACTTTAAATCCTGGTGATATATTCTCTGTTGATCCTGAAAGAGTTTTAGAAGCTTTAGGTGCTAAAAAACCTGCACTTAAGGAAGCTTATAAAGTTGATAAATTACAAGTTATTAATTGGCAAAAATATGTTAAATCAGTTCAAGAAAATCCAAGAAAAGCTTGGGAAAAGAAAATGGAAAAATCAAATAAAATTAATTCTCTTTATAAAGATTATAATGTTGAAGGTGTTTTAAAGAAAAATGAATCTGATTTTAATCAAAGAAAAACCGATAATCAAAATTTTAAACTTACTAAAATGAAAGAAATTCAAAATTCAATTAATAGAAAATCAATTCTTAAAGATATAATAAAGACAATACCATTTGATTCAACTGAAAAAGTAGAAAATTCTGAACCTTTTAAAAAACAATTTGGTGATAAATTATCACTAAAGGCATTCCAAATTTATCAGAGCTTACCAACAAAGATAACTAAATTACAATTAGATAAAGATATTAATGAGGAAATAAATAAATTTGTACCAACTTTTAAAGATGGTCAACCAATTGGTGAAGTTTATGAAGATACTAATTCTAAAAAAATTAGATCTCAATTATCTGAACTTCATTCTGAGTATTTAGAAAAAATTAGAGTTGATTTTGCTGGAAAACCTTTAGCAACTGATGAATTAATTAAAATATGGAGTGAAAATATTAAGAGACATCCAGCTTTACCTCCATTTAGTGAAGTTGAAGAAAAAGGTTCATATTATTTAAGTTTACCATGGCAAAAAGGTATGTATGGTTTACTTGATCCTTCAAAATCTTATTTTACTCCTTGGAAACCAAGACAATTCTTACCAGTTTTCTCAATTTTACCAAAACATATAGAAATTTCATTTTCAACTTGTCATGCTGTTTATCTTAGAGATCCTGTTGCAAGACCTGGTGAATCTGAAGTTATCTCTCCTTACGATGAAGATATTCATGAAAGATCTTACATGTATTACATTAAAAATGGTATGTAATGCAATCTATGTATGTAAAATTTAATATAAATTCTGTATATAATGAAAAGAAAAGAAAAGAAAAAAATATAAAATTCTTAAAACCCACTTCAGTTCGCATAAAAGTTTCATTGATCTAAACACTTCTTTTTACTTCTTCATGTCAAAATCATCTCTTATCAGCTTATTAACTAAATCTTTTTCTAAAGAACAAACAATTAGAGAATTGAAATGGATTAAAAATGAATTACCGGAAAATCAATGGTTAAATGCATGTAATTCAAGATCAAATTATGTTCCATTACAATATATTTTAGGAAATCAACCATTTGGTAAACTAGATCTTATATGTAGAGAAGGTGTATTAATTCCAAGATTAGATACTGAAGAATGGGTTATTGAATCATCTAAAGTATTGAAAGATGTTAAAATTAATGGAGTATTGGATTATTGTACAGGTTCAGGTTGTATTGGTTTAAGTTATGCATCTGAATTAAATCAAGTATCGATTGTTGATTGTGTTGATTTTAAGGATGATGCAATAATATTAACAAATGATAATTATAAAAGAAATAAAGATAGTATTTTATGTGATGTTAGAATCAGTAAAGGTGATCTATTTAATGGTTATATACCGAATGATCAAATCTACAATACCCACACTAATAATAATTTACTAGTTTCAAATCCACCTTATATACCATTAAAGGATCTTCATACAGATGAAGTTGAGAAAAGTGTTCTTAAATATGAACCAAGAGAGGCTCTATTAGGAGATTTGGAATTTTATGAAGCATTATGTGAAAATATTCTTTTAAAGAACAACTCATTTAATGGATTTATTTTTGAACTGGGATATAATTCACAAGTCATTAAAGTAAGGGAACTTTTAAATCCTGAAATCTGGTCAATGGGTATAAGAAATGATAGTAATGGTAAATTAAGAAATGTGATAGGTTGGAAAAAACAATCAAGTTTTAATGTATTACAAAAAATTGTACATAAGGAAATTCTATAATAATATTTCAAATCTAATTAGATTCAACATCAGGCGTTATTGTTTCAGCTGCAATTTCAGCAATTGGAGTTGATTCACTATCATCATTTACAGTAGTTTTAGCAATTTTCCTCTTTTTACTACCTCTACCAACTGCAACAACATTTTCAATAGGGAAAACTTTAATACCAGTTAAAATGAATCCACCATCACTTCTTGATGTCATTAATGGATGAATTCTACCAGGAATTGTTTGATATTTTCTAACAACTGTATGATGAATATTCGGTAATAATATATTCTTTTGTCTTAAAAACATATGATTTAATTCAATTAACATTTCCTTAAATTGATTATATACAACTAATGGTGATGAACCACGTAACCTTGGTAATATTTTTGGTACAAATGTTGCACTGTTTAATGTTGATGCATAGATTAAACTTTCAAAATCATTTTGTAAAACTCTATCAATAACACTATTAACAATTTCAGTTCTTTTTACTTTCCTTTGATAATGAACTTTCATTGCATCTGATAATTTTGAATATTCTTCATCAGTTAATTCCTTAATAACTGGTCTCTCCTGTTCTGGATATAAAAATTGTAAGACATTAATACATTGAACCATACTTGTTGGACTTGTTGCTATTTCATTTGCATATCTTGTCTTATTTAACAGATGTATACTAGGATTATCATTTTCATGTATTAATGTAATTGTACCTCTATTACCCATTTTCTCTAACATTGCATAAACTATTAAACCTCCAGTTTCATCCAATACTAAATAATTACCACCCGGCATAACATTACCTAAACTCATCATTAAACCAATTGTTTCAATACTTAAATTCATGATTTTAAAAGGTTCCTTTTCATGATATAAATATTCAAGCATTTCATTTGATGTTAAATAATTAATTTGGAAACGACGTAAAAATTTCTTATGTTTACGATCAAGATATTTCTCTTGTGAAAATGCTGTCTTTTTGTCAAATGATGAATGATTTTTAATCATTGATTGAATAATTTCTTTTGCAATTTCATTACCACCAACTTTATTCTTCATTTCTTCAATTTCTTCAACTGTTAATTTTTGAACATTTGCTTCATCAACTAATAATCTATTATCACTACTTGATCGATTTGATAATTCTTCATTATCTAAATCTGTTAAATCTGTTAATCCATCTTCCAAACTCTTGATTGGAATTAAATTATTATTTTCATTACCAATTTCAAATGCTTGTCCATATGGATATCCTAATACATCAATTATATTGAAATTACCAAATTTACCCATATTAATTACACCATCTGAACGTAATTGTATTAATTTTCTTGAACCGGATGGTAAAACCAATATTGCCCATTCATCCTCTGTTATATTTGTATTCGGTCTATAATCCTTCATCCCCGTGTCCTGTTAGTTCGACCTCTTAACCTACTGTATACTTTTATTATGAAAAAAAAATTATTTTAAATTACCCAAAACGTCAGCACTGAAAAATATTTTTTTTTTCCTTCTGCATGAAAAATTTTATCTACTTCTATTATCACTATAGTTATTGTAGGAACCTTTTCTCATTCCATCCTTTCTGTTACAACACTATACACGACAATGGGTAAAAGGGCTAGAGAGAAGCAAGGTGTTCCACCTTCATATGAAGAATTTCAAGCGGCAAAGCAACGTAAAGAAGACAAAAAGTCTAAGAAAGATTCTAAATCTAAATCAACTGAAACTGAAACTAAAAATTCAAATAAGAAACAAAAATTCGATAATAAGAAGGATCAAAAGAAGGAAAAGAATGGTAAGAAATCTAAGAAGAGTAATTCTGAAGATTTAGATATTACTGAAGCTCCAAAAGATTTACCAGAAGTTAATTATGAAGAATTATCAGCTGCAAGAAAATCACTTTTCGATGATGAATCTGATGAAGAAGAAGAAAACCCAACTAGACCAGAAGATGAATTTGAAACCCTTGATGATTTAGATGATGAATTTGATATTGAAGATGAAGCTGATGAAAATGATTTACATGAAAAGCCAATGTTCTCAGATGATGAATCAGATGATGAAATTGAAAAAGTTAATGCTGCTAATATGGAAGAATATTCTAAACAACTTGATATGGAAAGAGAACAAGAAGAGTTAGAAGCAGAAGAGGAATTATTAGGTGTAAATCAAGTTCAACCTCGTGCTAAAATTTTACCACCGCCAGGTGAACAAGATCCTGCAAGTGAAACTAAGGATGGTGCAAAAGATTTAACATTTATTAGAACCAGAATGTTAGAAATTGTTAAAGTTTTAGAAAATTTTAAAGATTTAGCAGAAGAGGGACGCAATCGTAGTGAATATATTGATCAATTAATCAGTGATATATGTGATTATTTTGGATATACACCATTCTTAGCTGAAAAATTATTTAATTTATTTTCACCAAGTGAAGCAATTGAATTTTTTGAAGCAAATGAAATTCATCGTCCAATTACTATTCGTACAAATACACTTTTAACAACAAGAAGAAATTTAGCTCAAGCATTAGTTAATAGAGGTGTCAATTTACAACCAATTGGTCCATGGACTAAAGTTGGTTTACAAGTTTTTGATTCTCAAGTTCCAATTGGTGCAACACCTGAATATTTAAGTGGTCAATATATTTTACAAGCTGCATCATCATTTTTACCTGTTATGGCATTAGATCCACAAGAAAATGAAAGAGTTTTAGATATGGCAGCTGCACCTGGTGGTAAAACAACTTATATATCTGCAATGATGAAAAATACTGGTTGTGTCTTTGCAAATGATGCAAATAAGGCACGTACAAAATCTTTAATTGCAAATATACATCGTTTAAATTGTACAAATACAATTGTTTGTAATTATGATGCAAGAGAATTCCCTAAAATTATTGGTGGTTTTGATAGAATTTTATTAGATGCTCCATGTTCAGGTACTGGTGTTATTGGTAAAGATCAAAGTGTTAAAACTAATCGTTCACCAAAAGATTTTATTGATATTCCTCATTTACAAAAACAATTATTATTAAGTGCAATTGATTCAGTTGATCATAATTCTAAAAATGGTGGTGTTATCGTATATTCAACTTGTTCAGTTATGGTTGAAGAAAATGAATCAGTTGTTGATTATGCTTTACGTAAAAGACCTAATGTTAAATTAGTTGATACAGGTTTAACAATTGGTAAAGATGGTTTTACAAGTTTTAGAGGTAAAAAATTTGATTCAAGCGTTAAATTAACTAAAAGATATTATCCACATGTTTATAATGTTGATGGTTTCTTTGTTGCTAAATTCCAAAAAACTGGTCCAAGTCCGTTCGATAAATCTAAGATTGGTGCATATGAGAAGGAAAAGATGGCAAGAGAAGAAGCATTAAAGGAAGGTTTAATTGCTGATGATTTTGCTAATTTCGATGCTGAAGAAGATAAAGAAATTATGAAGGAAAATATTGTTAAGAATTTGGAAAAGAAGGGTATTGACCCAAGAAAGATTGATTTAGAGAAAAAATTAGAAAAGAAAGATTAAACAAAGTTATAATTTCTCTTTGAATCAAATTAATTAATTTATTTCTTTTCTAATTAACCACCATAATTTATGTAAATAATATAGTAACATTTTTTTTATATACAATTATACAATTGATAAATATAATACGTACAAAAAAGTTTTAAGTAAGTTTTATACAACCTAATCCATTCTCTGTCATGTAACTAACACCAAGTTCTTCATATTGTTGTTTAGTCCAAAAACCTTTTAAATTATTATTTGAATAATCATTAAATGCCCATTTAGACATACCTCTCCAAGCATCTAATATTGGATCATTTGCAATTCTAACATTAAAAGGTCTATCAGATGGTAAACCAGTACGAAATTCATTAATTAAACGTTCTTTAAAATTTGGGAATAATGCTGATCCACCAGTTAAGAAAATATTATCATAAACTTTAGCAATTGTTTCATTGTAAGAATTATCACCTGAAAATCCTAATTCTTGAGGTAATCTTCTTAATAATGTATCCTCTGCAATTTCTACAATACCAGCTTGATCAATACCTGAAATTGAAGGTTGAAACATAATTTCTGGAATTCTAATTCTTTCAACATTTAAATGAATTTGATGTAATTGATGTTGATCTTCATTATCAAAATCTCTTGGACCTCTTAAAAATTTATGAATTGTTGAAGTTTTATAATCAAATTGACGTTCCTGTGTATCATCCATTGTAAAATTTGGATCAAATTCTAATAATTGCTTTTCAAGTGTATAAATTTCCTCTAATTCCTCAGCTGAAATTTCTTCATCATCAATACCTGCAATATCTCTATAAACTGCCCAATCATCATCATTTGCACCAAAAGTATCATTAGGATCATTATCAACAGTTGCAGGTTTATTATTATGACGTCGTTTACGACCTCTTCTATCTTCATTATCAGATGATTGAACTGGTGCATCATCAGCTAATGATGCAATATTTTTCATTCTCATTTGTGATGCTTTAGATTTACGATCATTTAAATCATCCTTTAATTTGATTCTATCCTTACGCTTTTTAACAACTTTTTCAAGTTTTTCACGTTTTGATTTGATCCAGTTTTCTAAATCATCTTCTCTAAACTTAATATCTTTCAGTCTCAATTCTTCAGCTTCACGAATTGCTTCCTCTTTTTCTTGTCTAGCACGTAATTTTGAATCAATATTTGCCTTAATTAATCTTAACCTACGTTTCTCTCTCTGTTGCTCAGTTGTTAATTCGGAATTAGGTACATCTAATATTGAGAAATCATATTTATTTGCGTCCTCATCTTCATCATTATCATTGTCAGTATCATTTAGTAATTTTGCCTTTTTCAAAGATTTCTCCAATGTTTCTAAATATTTATCTAAATCATCTTCATCATCGAATCCTGCCTCACGAATAGTTTCAATGATTTCCTTTTTACTTAATTCACTAAAACTTTCCTTTATTTTACTATAATATTCAAAATCTTTTTGCTTTAATTCTAATTTTTCAATTCTTTTCAATTTAGCTTGATCTTGTAATTTTTTGATATTTTCCTTTCTTTTAATTTCGTCTAATCTAATTTGTTCCTCGGTTTTTTCCTCTTTAATAATTTCATTAAATGGTGCCTCAATTGTTATATCATGAGTTTCAAGATAATCCATATCTAAAGTTTTTTCAATTTCCGTACTGAAATCTTTTGAAACATAACAATGATTTTTAACTAATTGTTGGATTTGCCAATCATTTAATCTTGTTGGGAAATAAGGATATTTAAGACCTAATGAACTTCTCATATAATCACATAATTGATGACCGCCAATATTAATTCTCTTTGAAATATTATGTAGTGGCATTGAATCTAATACAGGTATAACATAATTTGATTCATGATTTGTACCTAGGATTAAACCTGATTTATAACCATTTTCATAAAAACTGAAAACAGAATCAATACCAAAAGCAATTGATGGTATATCATAAGATTCGAATAACATTTGAGAAATTGTCTCTCTTTGAGATAATGGAGCTGCTAATGATTCATTCATTATAATTGGATTATTAACTCTATTATTTGAATTAACACCTAGATGTAAAAATGAAAAATCAAATATTTTCTCTAGTGAATCCCAATTTGTTAACATTTGACCATCAAATGGTGATTTCATATTTGCCTTAACAGTTGATTCAAGGAAAACGTCATTACCTACAAATGTTGTTTGTTTATTATTTTTCCTATCTCTATATCTTGCAGTTAATGTTGGATAATTAAGAAATGGATCTCTTGTGCCTGCCATACCAACTCTAACATTAGTTTTACCTAAATCAATTGCAATTGGCACATTTTGTTGATAATTTGAATTTTCAGTATCGAAAGGTAATAAACCTTCAGGTTGAGGATAATCTGGTAATGGATAAACTTTCCTTGGGGGCAAGTTTTCATCTCTTTTAGCAAAGTTATGAGAGAAGTTATTCTCTGTCATAGATGGGTTGATATGTGTTGTACTAGGAGTATATTCACAGATAAAAGAGTATATTATACCTCTAAATTCACTCTATAAAAGTCAATTCACCAATTGCTATGTAAATTTCCAGTGTCGCTAATTGAATACCCTGACATGACACTTTGCCACCTTTTTACCACTGCTTTTCTTATGTTTTGATTAGTTGCTTCTACTGATTATAAGGCATTAAGATATCAATTGACACTGCAATGTCTGAAAATAACAACTTCTCTATTCAAGGTTTTAACCTTGTCACTCTTTTAAAACGTTTAGAGGCTGCAACTTCACGTCTTGAGGATGTTACTGTTTATCATGAGCAAAATGTTGCAACAATGGCATACCCTAATGGTAATAGTTCACCAATTACACAATCTACAGATGCTGCACCTGCAATTACTTCTGCGCCTGTTACTGCACCAGTTTCAACTCCTTCACCAATAGTTGATGAATTACCACAATCTATTAAAGAATTTGATTTATTTATTGATGAAAAGATCAATACATACGTTGAACAATCAAATAAAATTGATTCAATTTTAGGTGAACAAGCAGAAGTTTTCAAAAATGCAATTTTAAAGGAAAGAAATTTATTATTAGCTGCAAGTAAATCAAAGAAAATTGCATTAGATGATATTAATTTCCAAAATTCAGTTATTATGCCAATTAACGAATTAATTATGAAAGTTATTCAAATTAAGGATGATAATAGAAGTTCTAAAAACTTTAATTATCTTAATGCAGTTGCAGAGGGTGTTGCAGTTTTAGGTTGGATTGTTACAAGTACACCTGTTTCATATATTCCAGATTTTAAAGATTCTGCACAATTTTGGACTAATAGAGTTTTAAAGGATAATAAAGGTACTGATAATGAAGAAAATGCAACAAATTGGGTTAAAAGTTTCTTACCTATTTTTGATGAATTGAAGAATTACGTTAAGGAATATCAAACTACAGGTATTGCATTTAACGGTTCAGAAGATTTTGAAACTGCTTTTAAATCAGTTAATTCAACTGAATCATCAACTCCAATATCTACAAGTTCAGTTAGTAGTGGTGGTGCACCACCACCCCCACCTCCACCACCTCCTCCACCAGCTGATTTATTCGCAGAAGAAAAAGCTAATAATGCGGCAGCGGCATCATCATCATCAACTTCATCATCCGGTATGGGGGCAGTTTTTGCTGAATTAAATAAGGGAGAATCAATTACTAGTGGATTAAAGAAAGTTGATAAATCAGAAATGACACATAAGAATCCAGAATTAAGAAAGAAATCTGTTCCAATGCCACCAAAGAAACCAAAGAATTTAAGCAGTGGTAATTCAAAGGAGGATGTTAATGTTGATAAGGTTGTTAAAACTAAGAAGACACCACAAAATGAATTAGTTGATAATAAATGGATGATTACTAATGTAACTAAACAAGATATTACCGATAATAATAATGGTATGATTATAATTGAAGGTGAGATGGATCAAAGTGTTTATATTGGTAATTGTGAAGGTATTGTTGTTCAAATCAAGGGTAAAGTTAATGCAATTAGTGTTAATATTTGTAATAAAGTTGGAATTGTTATTGAAAAGGCAATTTCAAGTGTTGAATTAACTAAGAGTAATAAATGTGAAATTCAAGTTATTGATAATGTACCAATTATTAATGTTGATCAATGTGAGAGTACTAATATTTATTTAAGTGAAAGTGCAATTAATGTTGAATTATATAGTAGTTGTTGTACTGCATTAAATGTTAATGTACCTGATAAAACTAATGAAGATGGTGACTTAAAGGAATTAGCAATTAGTGAACAATTTGTTACTAGATTCACCAATGATGGACGTCAAACCACTGAACCTGTTCACCATGGATGATATGATGATATCATGATTATAGTTATTTACACTTACTCTCCATGTTTATTGTGTAAACAAGAACCAAAGAATTATTACCTTTTGTGAGAAGTCGAACAGAGGACTTTACTTACTATATGAGATTACGTAACACATAGTAAAATTTAATTTAATAACTTATCCCGGGAAAGTCGGAGTGCGGTGTCGGACCCGGTGATTTACGTTTTGGGTGAATTATTGTGGGGAAATTTCCAGTGTAAGAGAGTGTATGTAGATAGTGATGTACAGATAAATAGTAGATACACACAGTGCAGAGTATGGATCAGCACTGATGATAACAAAGAGAATGAAACTAAGAATAACAACTCGGAATGTCCTTCCCTATACAGTAAAATTAATTTAATTTAATTACTATTTGAAAGGGCGACGTTAATTTTTTTTTTATGGAGAAGTACTCGATGTTGATATTAATTTGATTTTATAGGTTGTTGGGGAATAACCTCTACTTCTCTTTTTTCTTTTGGTATCTTACTCTATAATCAATAACCACAATGCTTAGATCATCCGCAAGATCCTCTGTTAAAACCTCTTTAAAATCTGTTTCTCCAAAATGTATGATTAGAGTTGCTGCTCCTTCAATTAAGGTAAATTCAGTATCTGCAAAACTTCAATCAATTGCATCTCCAATTGCATTCCAATCTTTAAGATCATTTTCATCTTCCTCATTTGTTAATGCTCCTCAAGTTATTAAAGTGCCCGAAATGGCAGAATCAATTACTGAAGGTACTTTAACTGCTTTCTCAAAAGAAGTTGGTGAATTTATTAATCAAGATGAATTATTAGCAACTATTGAAACTGATAAAATTGATGTTGAAGTTAATGCTCCAGTCTCTGGTACAATTACTGAATTATTAGTTGCTGCTGATGATACTGTTACCGTTGGTCAAGAAATTGCAAAAATTGAACCAGGTGCAGCTCCTGAAGGTGGTGCAGCTCCAGCTCCAAAGAAGGAAGCTAAGAAAGAAGAAGCTGCTCCAAAGAAGGAAGAATCTGCTCCAGCTCCAACTCCAAAGAAGGAAACTCCAGCACCAGCTCCAACTCCAAAGAAAGAATCTGCTCCAGCTACCCCAGCTTCAAATGATTCAGCTAAATCAACTTCAGGTAAATTACCTGAAAATATTAACCCATTCGGTAACTTCTCAAGATCTGAAGAAAGAATTAAAATGAACAGAATGAGAATGAGAATTGCTGAAAGATTAAAGGAAGCTCAAAATACTGCTGCTTCATTAACTACTTTTAATGAAATTGATATGTCATCATTAATGGAAATGAGAAAATTATATAAAGATGAATTTATTAAGAAAACTGGTGTTAAAATGGGTTTTATGGGTGCATTTTCACGTGCTTCTGCTTTAGCTGCAAAGGATATTCCAGCTGTTAATGGTGCAATTGAAAATGGTAATACTATGGTTTTCAGAGACTATATGGATTTATCAATTGCAGTTGCAACTCCAAAAGGTTTAGTTACTCCAATTGTTAGAAATGCAGAATCTTTATCAATTTTAGAAATTGAAAATGAAATTTCAAACTTAGGTGTTAAGGCAAGAGATGGTAAATTAACTTTAGAAGATATGACTGGTGGTACTTTCACTATTTCAAATGGTGGTGTCTTTGGTTCATTATTTGGTACTCCAATTATTAATATTCCACAAACTGCTGTCTTAGGTTTACATGGTGTTAAGGAAAGAGCAGTTGTCGTTAATGGTAAATTAGAAAGTAGACCAATGATGTACGTTGCCTTAACTTATGATCACAGAATGTTAGATGGTAGAGAAGCTGTTACTTTCTTAAGAACTGTTAAGGAATTAATTGAAGATCCAAGAAAGATGTTATTAATGTAAATATCTTTCAGCCATTTACTTCCCAACTAATGAGTTTCATTATTTCTATTTGTTGGATAACTATTAGAATTTAATGTAACTCTTATTTATCAATTTTATTATATATAATTATTAGTATATTTTATTATTTTATTTATTAATATCACCTATTCATTGAAACTATTACGATTGTGAAGATACACGAGAAAATAATTTTTTGAATTTTTAAATGTTTACTTAAGTAATTACTGTTCTTCTTTTTAACAAAAAGGATAAACCCCTTGAATATGTTGGTGTAATAGTATGAATAACATAAGGAAACTGGCTAATTTGCAAAAATACTTCCTATATACAGACACCTCAATCACAAAAGCTCCATATTTTGTTTCAATTGCATTAGAAATCGAAGTTAAACAATCAATAAGGCAAAAATTAGGTGAATTAGTAAGTAATGTTAATAAACAATTAACTGAAAACAGTTTTAAAATGAAAACGGGTCACTATGATCATATTCAATTGAATTACACCCAACCACCATGCAATTTCCTAAGATTGGATCTACCCTATGAAAATGTATGTCAAATTGATTTATCAAATAATGATGTCTCAAATATTGTAGATCCTACTGAACGAATATACAGACAATATTTTGAGAATCAGATTATTACAACTGGTGATTTAGAATTAGATACTTGGTGGCCACTTAAATATACATATTTAGCATACGGAATACAAACAGTCAAATTTCATGTAACTTTACTACCTAATGTTCTGTTCAATGAACCAGATAATGCATTTAAGTTCCTTCAAATAATGAAAAATTCAATTGGAAATACTAATATTAAATTGCCTGTTAAATTTAACAATAAATTAAAAGTTTTAAGCAAATATAATTACGAGAAGTTTTTCCTAGCTTTATGTATCGATAGGGAAGATCCAATAAATAACAATCTCAAAGATTTACTCTTGAAAATATCAGATACGAGAGAAATGATTGATTCACCGTTTATTCGTGGAAATGTTATTGGTGAAATGGATGATAATCATATAATTGATTGGAAAAACAGTTTATTACATACTTCAATAGGAGTTTCAAATGTATTGAATAATGATGATTTACGTTTTGGACCTTTTGAATTGTTCTTCCTAAACAAAGTGCTTTTAGGAGATGAAAATATGATTGATTTAAATGAAGTATTTGAAGGTTCTCTTATTTTGACTATTAATAGCTAGCAAACTGTGTATAATGCAGTTTATCTTTGTGTATTATTCATGTAGTGGACGATCGACCTGTCTGTCTTCCCAAATAGGCAATTTTCTGTGTTTCAATGTTTTTCATTTGATCTGTGTTTATCTTTTTCCTAAATAGGTATTTTAATTGAATTGCTTTAATTAAATTTGTTTTACAGTGACAATCAGCATGGTATCTTAGATAAATCATTTCAGAAAAAGGTTTCAGTAATTTTGTTTCTTGTCCTAGAATCCTATTGATTGGTTTTTGATAATATTTTCTTTTATTTTGGGCTTGTACATTTCTTACCTTACCTTTGCTTTTTTGAGTATCAATTTATTTTATAATAGATTTTATTTGAGTCTAAGAACAAATCACACACTCATTTTAAATACCAAACTAAACTTAGAAACATAATTTCATCAAAATCAAAGCAAAAACAATCAATTGTGGCATTCAATTACTAAATTTCAAAAGCTACAAACACATATTTACAAATCTTGTACAATTAAACATTCAAACCAATCTAAAAGTAATCATAAATACCTATACAAAAAAATTAAAAGGCTTTCACTACAGAAATGAATTTCGAATGGAGGGAGGATTCACTCAATCCTTTCTTAACCCCACCTAATAAAGGTTTATCAAATTATCAATTTGGCAAACAAAATCCATTAAAAGCAGATGGTCATTTTGAAACAATAAATTCTCAATCATCTATATTTAAACCAATCCCGTTACCTGATGATATATTAGGTTTTGATCCAATACCATCAGATTCTCGTTTCCAATTTGAAAATCCATTGACAATGCAAATTCCATCAAATTCACAAACTAATTTTAGTGAATTTTTAGCAAATCAAGAACCAATGTCAATTCCAATGAATGGACAAAATAATCAATACTCATATCAAAATACTAATAATAATAATAGTTTTAATATTGACAATTACCTCAAGGGTAGTAATACAGATTATAATGATAATGATTTCTTAGGATCTGAGATGAATTTAAATTTGAACTATAACGGAAACATTAATGGTAAAGAAAATGATATTGAGAAAGTTATGTTGGATTTAGGTATATCCGAAGCACCCGTACAAAGTCAAACAACTCAACCTAAGAAAACACATAGACGACAATTAAGTGGTTCTGAAATTTTTGGGATTGTTGGATCAGCAGATAATTTACAATTGTCAATCCCTGGTTTAGAAACTCAATTTTTAGGTAAGAAACCACTTTATAAAGACATTAAAAGTTACGACAATTTGGAAATTTTCAACAATGCCAACATTGATAATATAAGTGTACCTCCGATTGATATGGGTCTTGATGTAATTGATATTGCAATGGGATTAAATAATAATTACAATTTGGATATAAATTCAGGTATGAATATAGAAACAAATTACAATATGAACATGAATGTGAATCTAAATTCAAATTCAAATATCAATATAAATAATAGAGTGAATAACAATAACCCATCGACACCAATTAAAGCACCAACTCCGTTATCAAGAAAAGAAAAACTTGATTATTACGTATCTTCTGGAAATCCAAATTCATATAAATTCCCATCACCGCCTAAAGGATCATTTACAAACAAACCTATAACACAGCAAAATATATCTAAAATACCCACAGAATCTTCAAATTCACTAACAAAAGTTAAATCATCCAACTCCAATATTTTGGATAATTTCTTAACTGATGAATCATCACCATCTAAAACAAATTTACCAACTCCGGTACCTACATCCCCATTAAATTCAGTTGCAATGTCTTCACCTCTCAAAAACAACTTTCAAACCCCTAAACAAGGATCTCCAAGAAAAATCTTTGTACATACACAGTTCACATCAGGTAAAAAAGTTGCAGATGAAACAATTGTACTTGATGATGATGATAAAGATCGTACAATATCTGAAATGGCAACTCCCTTAAATGGTAAAGTAAACATTTTAAATATGCAAACACCTACAAAGAAAAAGAAACTTTTAACAAGGTTACAAAATTGTGAAGATGCATCATTATTAGGATCTCCAATGAAAAAAAATATATTTACACATAAATCAATCAAAGGACCAAATAAAACGGCAATAAGAAAGAAACCAACTATTACATCAACATTAGCAAGTGGTTCATTAGAACAATATTTTATTGGTCCAACTCGTGAAGGTAAATATATTTGTAAATTTTTTGATAAGGAAATTCAAGGTGTTTGTAATAGAGAATTTCATAGAATTTCAAATACAAGAGCACATATTCAAACTCATTTATCTGATAGACCTTTTGTTTGTGATGAATGTGGTAAAGCATTCGTACGAAATCATGATTTGAAAAGACATAAAATGGGTCATAAAGCTGCTGGAAATGTTTGTCCTTGTGGTAAAGGATTTCCAAGAGCTGATGCTTTGAAAAGACATAGGGCAAGAAATATTTGTGTTGGTGGATTTGATAATAAAGGTGCAGTTAGTAAACCGGAGACTACAGAAAGTAAAGCTGTTAATAATAAATTATCAGATAAAATTATTGCATCTATCAACAATAATCCAAATTCAATCCAAGTTAAAGATATCAATAAGCAAGAAGATAATAAACCAAAACAACCAAAACAGCCTCAAACCGATCATCAACATAATTGTCAAAATCAATCGTGCAATCATCAACATCCTAATCATAATTATAATGATTTAAGAGACTCTTATGACTACAAAAATTATCAACCTAGTCAAGGAACCTCTAAACCTATCAGTCAACCAAAATCAAATTGTCCTGATGAATTGGAATTATTTGAGTTTGATGAAATACCAGGAGTTGATAATAATTTTTCCTTTAATATGGAGGATAGTATAGTGATATGAAGTTACAAGTTTTGTTAAGTTTCGAATTACCATAAAACTCATATCACCATACCCAACTCCCTTATTACTGTTGCTTTTTATAATTTTTTTTTAGTTTTATTTACAGTCTTAAAAAAATATACACAATTCTTAAGTAAAATAACAGTCTATAACAAAAATAAATAACAAAATGAATGAATAAGTAAATAAATAAATAAAATGTCTAATATGGAATACCATTGGTAATTCTTTGGAATTCATCATAACCTTTAGTTGCAACACTTTCAAATGATTTCTTAATTAATCCTCTAACATAAACTGATGCTTCTTTATCTGATTTATGAGGTGCAAATCTTTGAGTTAAATGTTTAATGGTTGCAGCTTTAAAACATGGTAATCCACTCTCTAACATCGGAATAACCATACCGATTAATGAATCCATATGTAATCTGCATGCAAGGAAACATTTAACACATAATTCTTCAAACCATTTATAAGCTTGTGTATTAACATTACCACCCATAACTCTAACCATTTCTCTAGTTAGTTTAAATGGCGATTGTTCAAATTTAACACCACCTGGAACAATATCAAAACAAAATCCAAAATCAATATGTAAAATATAACCATCCTGATCATACATAATATTACCATTATGTCTATCCTTGATTGCTAATAAATAAGTAATAATTGAATAAGCTGCAAGTGATTTAACAAAATTAATTCTAGCACGTTGAAATTCAGGTGATGTCTCAGATCCAAATTGTGAAATAAAATATTCATATAATCCATTAACTGCTTCTCTACCTAACATATCTCTTGAAATAGATCTTGGTAAAACATCAATAATACCACAACCTGGTGCAGTTGCTGTAACTCTATATGGGAAAACATAAACATCAACACCTGCTGTCATCCAAATAGTTCTAAACATTGAAATTAATTGTAATGCTAAAACATCTTGTCTACAATCATCACCAACTTTAAAAATAGCACTAGTTTTAACAATTTCATAAGCTTCATCTTTATCATTATCATCTTTATCACTATCATCAGTACTTTTTTCTACACTTTCAATTTTCTTTGCATCTTCAATTGAATATGCTTCTTTCTTCTTCTTAATATAAAATGTGGCCATAAATGGTGCCTTTGCATGAGATTGTAATGGTTTACCTGATTTTCTATCAATATCAATAACAGTTCCATCAGGATTACTTGGTAAATAAACACCTTCTTCAACTTTAATCTTAGCCATTTCTTCATCAATTTTGGCCTTCTTTTCAGGTTTGGATTTTTTAATAAATGGTTTTAATTTACCTGAAATACCTGTAACATCACCAAAGAATGAAAATTCTTTCTCAAAATATGCTCTATCATAATCTGAAAATCCTTTAATCATAGTTTCTCTAATTTCATCTAATGCAGGTTTAATTGAATCAGGTATTGTTGAATCTTCATCCTTAAATGAATTTGCTGACATATTCCAAATAATTTGATGTGCAAATAATTGTGAAACATTAGCAGTTTCTAAAATAAATCTACGGATATAACCTAAATCATCATGTCTAATAGTTTGAACAATTTGTGGAACATAGAAAAATGTTAAATGAACATCAAAACTTTCAATTGAACGCATTGAATATTGTAAAATTAATGAATTTCTATTATATGGTGGTAAAAATTTATTAATTGCATCAACTGGTGAAGCTGATGCCCATGCAACAATTGCAACAACATCACTATCACTAATATATTTGAAAGCTGATGGATATTTAGCAACTTTAAATGGATTTTTGATAATTAAAGATTTTAAAGTTTTAATCATTGATAATGGGATATTATTCATTTTTTCAAATCTTGAAATTAAATTGACTGCATAAATTCCATCAATTAAATAAGCATCTCTAAGTATCTTTTCATCAAGTTTATGATTACTATAAATTTTAGAGGATGCACCAACTCCAGATAATGGATGAATCCAAGAACTTAAAATATTAATTTCATCATCAATAAATAATAAGAGTATAATTTTCCTTTTTTCAAAATTAACATCCTTAAATTGAATTTGACTAAAATAATTTGCAACAATACTTAAAACTTCTAAATCTGCTTTAATTTTCAGTTTATTATTACCAAATGGTGTTGTGACATCTTTTTTAAACCATGATAATGCACCATCTAATAAAATTTTAATAATTTTATCTTTCATTGAGCTATTTAAAAAAATATGATGTTTTAGAATTTCACAACCAAAATTAATTAATTCAAATCTAATTAGACGTGCAAAAGGGTGTAAACTTGCAGATTTTAAACTTTCAATTGCAATTAAAATTGAATTTGTAAACATATTTAAAATATTTGAACTTTGATGTAATGTTGCTTGGAAATGTGATGATAAAAATCTGATTAATAATAAATGTGACTTAAATGATGAAGATACAACTTTAGCTTTACTACTAACAATTGCCTTATTACTTGGTAAATATTCCATCGGATTAAATTCAGGATCTAACAAATCATTTTCTCTTGAATATAAACCTTTACCTTCAAATGCAGTTTTTTCAAAATTTTCTAAAATATATGATAAAAGTAATGAAGAATATTCTTTCTTTGAATTCATTATATTCAACCAATAACCAATTGAATGTTCAATTGTATAAGAATCAAATAATGTAAATGGAATATTAACAATCCATTTGACATATTTAGCTGTTTGGTTAGGTATTGTGATAATTACTCTAACAATATCATCCATTAAATCAACAAATTTATGATGTAATGATTCATTATTAGATTTTGAATTAATTTTATTAATAAAATTTAAAATTTTTTCATCTAATTTAATGAATAATTTATTAATATCACTTAAACCTGCTTCAATTATTTTTGAATCTGATTTCCATGTAGTTTGTGATAAGAATCCTGCAGTTGAATTTAATTTCTTTGATTGAAATCCTTGTAATTGATAAAATTCTCTATCATTTGACAAAATTTTACTTGCCATATCTAATGCAAATGAAACACCATAATTAATTGTTCTATGTGATGCATCTGCTTTCATAACATAAGATCTTAAAACTGATTTCATATCACCATCACATAATCTTAAAGTATTTGTAACCCAACGTGTTGCATTTGATGTAAATCTATCTAAAGTTTCTTGTCTCCAAGTATAAGAATCAGATAATAAAAGATCGATATCTGTAACTCTTGATTTAAATTGTGTCATTGGTTCATATTCATTAGTATCTGCATCAATTATACTTTGAAACAATAATGCTAAAATATCCAGTAATGCAAAAGTACTAATTTCATAACATAAAGCTGAAGGAATCTTAGATAATATAATGTCAGCACATTTGAAAGCAGTATTTTGTAAATCAATATTACGATGACAGCAAAAAATGAAAATTGTTTTCAATCTATTTGTAACTTTTTCCATTGAAAGATATGAATTTTTAGATGACATATCATGAGAAAATTGATTTGTACAATAATTAGCAATTAATGAAACATTATTATGTAGATTTGCAATTATAACTGAAGGATCAGACATATATTCTAAAATTTTAGAACAATCACCTGTTTTAATTCTTAACATTTCAACCATTAAAGTTGAAGATAAAAACATTAAACCAGGTCTTGACATTTGATTATCAGAATCTAATGAATTACCACTTTTAATTGAGACAATATTTTTCAAAATATCTTTATGAATTCTTTCAGTTGTCTTTGATGTACCACGTCTTAAAATTGTATTCATTTCAATTGAAGTTTCAGTTCTATTCCAAGTATATTCAGATGCTAAAGGTGGAGTACTATGAGCAATTCTTAATAATTCAGGTAAACATTCTTTATATAATGATGAATTATAAGCAAATCCATGAACAGTCAAATTGAACCAAGCATCTTGGAATCTACGAATTGTTTCTTTATCAGTTGGAATTCTTGGTTTTTCATTAATATTTGGTAATAAATTAGATAAAGGTTTTAAGAAAAGTATAATTTCTCTAGCTGATTCAGTAACTAGTTGATTTGATCTATGATGTTCTAAATCATCGATATCACCCTTTGAAATAATTTGTAATAGTAAACCTTTAAGATAAATTGAATATAATTCTTCATTTTTAGATTTTGACATAGCTCTTGAAAATTTATTCCAAGTTTCAATACTTAATTTAAAACCTTGACTATCTTTAATTGAAGATTCTGAAACATCATAATAATATTTTAATAATGATGAAAAGTCTTTTTTATTCATATTATCAACAAATTCAGTTAAACCATCTAATAAAATTGAATTTAATTCAATTGATGATGGTTTAATTTTTTGATAAAGTAATGTTGTAACTAAAGTTAAAATTGATTCATCATCAGTCGATTTTGAAATTTCAACAACTGAGATAACAAAATTTTTTGCAATTAAATCATTTCTTTCAATTGCTAATGATTCATTAGCTAAACTTTTATTTGAATTTAAATTATTTCCATTTCCATTATTATTATTATTACTATTATCATTATCAATCATGTTAATCAGTGTATAAATTAATGAAATTAAATCATCCTTTGATAAACTTTTCATACAATGTTTAATACAATTAGCAATTTTTTTAACAAAATCAGTTGGCATAACAATATTTTGAATTATAATTGGGAAATGTTTGACAATATTAAGACCAGCAATTTGATTTTCCTCGGAAAGAATAGCAGCAGTTGCAAATACGTTAATTAATAAATTTGAACTAATCATTTCCAAAGCTGTTGTTGAACCATCTTCAATTGAATTCATAAAATCAGATAAATAATTAATAATTTTATCATTTAAAAATTGGAAATTTAAATTTGAAATTTTAACATTTAAACTATAAATTTCTAATGAATAAGCATTAATTAAAAATGAAGTTTTACGACGATAAATTGATGAATTAATAATTCTATCTGAAGAATTAGAAATATAATCGTCAATTTTATATTGATAATTAAGTATCTCATTAAAAATTTTTGAATTTTTCTCTAAAATTGAATAAGAAATATTTTCATAATTCATCAAACGATCAATTAATGATTGATCCTTAACTGCATGAATGATAAATTTTAAATAATTAATTTGTAAATTTTGAAGTAAATCAATAAAATATAATGAAGAATATTCTATATTTAAATCATTAAAGTTATAAATCAATTCAATATCATTTTCATTTTCAATTTTAGTTAAGATATGTTCAATTGAATTGAAGAAATTGTTATTACAAACAGATACTATTAAGTTAAATATATCTTCATTGATAATAGATGGAGTATCAGTAAGTGCATTAATGAATCCAATTAATGAAAATTGATGATATAAATTATTGGATAATTTCAAATTTGAGATATAATCATTAAAAGTAATGTAAAGTAATTGATTAAATTTTGGGAAATTAATAGTTAAATGAATTAATGCTTTAGTAATTTGATAAGTTAATTTAGTCCAAGGGGTTATATCATTCTCTAATTTAAACAAAGTTAATGATTTAAAAGATTTATTTGATGAAAATATAAGATATTTAGATAATAATGGGAATAATAAATCAACGTAAATTTCAGATTTAAAATGAATTGCATTATCACAAACTGCGAAAAGAACGTTTAATTCAGAATTAGTTATTGATTCATCAGTTGAAGATTTTAATTTAGATAGGATTAATTTAAAAGAATCTGAGATAATCAATGTATCATTATTATTATTATCAATATTTACATGTTGTTGTTGTTTAGAAGATTTAGCACATAATAAAGCCAATTTATTCCAAGCTTGGGACCTTGTATTGAAATTGGGTAAACTGTGAGATGTTAGTATATCGATTTTAAGAGTTGATTACCTATAATACATACCCCAGAAAGTCCATACTGGATGAATTGTAGAAAGAAAGCAAGTGAAGGCTCTGTATAAGTTCTTCTCGTGGTGGCGATATATTAAATTGAAGTCTTATAGTTGCCCCTTTTTCCAAATTATTTAAGAAATTATGATTATTACGTAAGATAATTTATAAAGAAAAGAGCTATTTATACGGTTATAAGTTACTAGATACTACACTATTATGAATAAGTTTCAATAAGAGTATCTCTTAAGTTAGAACCAATAGCATCAGGTTGATTATCTTGTAATCTAAAGATACTTTCTATAACAGATAATTCTGGAGCTGTTGTATCTAAACCTGCAACTGCAAGCCAATCATTAACAACCATACCTGCACCAACAACATTTGAACCTCTATTAACAGTACCTGCAACAATGGGTACTTGTAATAATGATGATAATTCTTCTTGATCTTGTATTGAAGTTTGAGGATGAACTAAACCACCTTGATTTGATAATGAACAATATGAACCAACAAGGACATTACCTGCAATTGTTTGTTTGAAAACTTCTACACCTAAAACATCTGCAATAATTTCTTCAGTTTCTCTTTCAATATCTGGATGTACTAATGCAACATAATCATTACAACATATAACATTACCTAATGCTGATAATCTTTCTTCAATTCTTTGAATTTTAACAGTATCAGGAATTGAATTTCTTAAATGTAATAATTCTTGATCTGTTGTTTGAGTTGGAACTAATAAACCTCTTCTATTACCTGCAGTCATACGACCAACAATTCTAGTACCTGCAATAGTTGTATGAATAATTGGTATAACATCACCTAATTCTGCTTCAAATGCTGAATAAAAATTTTCAGAACCTCCAACTGCAACTAATGAATATGAGTTAGTTAATTTGGAAAAAACACCAACTTCATTACTATTTTCAAATTGTGCTCTAGCAGCCATCTTTATACTAATATATACTGTGTATGATCTTATGAAAGAAGAAAAGTGTTATAATGATAAATAACTAAAATATACAATTTCCAACCATTGAAAGTGAAAAAAGCAAAAAAAAAAAAATTTTCTCTCTCTCTCTCTCTCTTACTAATAATAATATTAATAGTAATATAAAATAACCACTCGCGAAAGACCGTAATATAATATAGGAGGCGTTTATCTCTTCTTTGCAATTAAATATCTCCACTGGCTCATCTTAAACTAACAATAACCAATGAATAGACAACGTTCAAAGCAATCACAATTTAAAATAGTACTCTTGGGAGAATCCGCTGTTGGGAAATCTTCAGTGGTACAGAGATTTGTGAAAAATTCATTTGATGAATACAGAGAATCAACTATTGGTGCCGCATTCTTAACTCAATCAATTCATTTATCGAAAAATGATATATTAAGTAATGGCGATAACAATATTAACACAGACAATATCGATGATGATGGTATCACAGTTAAATTTGAAATTTGGGATACCGCAGGTCAAGAAAGGTATAGATCATTAGCTTCAATGTATTATAGAAATGCTAATGCTGCTATAATTGTTTATGATATAACTCAATTAGAGAGTTTAGATAAAGCTAAATATTGGATTAAAGAATTACAGAGACAAGCAAATAAGGATACAATTATAATACTTACAGGTAATAAATTAGATTTAAATGATGAAAGGAAAATTTCAATTGATGATGTAAATGAATTTACAAGTATTTATAATTTACTTAATTTTGAAGTTAGTGCTAAAACTGGTGAAAATGTTAATCAATTATTTAAAGATATTGCAATTAAATTAGTTATCAAGAATTTGAAATCAAATAATAATTTAAATACTACAAATAAACATTCAAATACTATCAATTTAAATCAAAATACCAATAATACTACAAATGATCAAAATTGTGCTTGTTAGCTAAATTATATTATACTATATTATATTATATTATACTATCTAAATCTATTAATAATTAATTGATCAGGTCCAACTTCCTCATATTCTGCCTTAGAAACCCATAATTGATGAAACGTACCTAATGATGATAAAATTGATCCACCAATCCATGATGCATATTTCCTTTCAATTGAATTACCAGCTGAATGAACTCTAATTTTTAAACTTGGATTATTTAAAACTAATTCATTATTTAACCTCTCATTTAATCTTGGTATTAATGTACTTGATCCTGTTAATACTATATTATTAGCTAATTGAGGTTTTAAATCAATATCTAAATTATCTAATACATTTTGAATTAATTTTGTTAATCCAACAGGTTTATCAGTAGTAGTAGAATTACCATTATTATCATCCTTTGGTATTATATCACCTTGTCTGTTATCGTTATTATTATTATTATTATTATTATTATTATTATCACCACCTTCTTCTTCTTCTTCATCTTCATTCTTTTTACCTGTTGATCTTCTTAATGGTATATAATCTTTATTAGTTATTTCATTTTTTTGTATTTCGAAAATTTCACTTATTTTACCAGTAAATGGATTCTCATAATTTTCAATAACTTCCCTTGTTAATAAATCATCTGGATTAAATAATGAATTCGATAATTTTTGTCTCTCAAATTGTGTAAATGGAATATTTTGACCATTTGGTAATTCAAACCATCTAGTTTCTTCACTTTCAACTTCATTTGTAATATTATTACTTTCAATTTGATCATCCATTGTACATTCTAATAATAATTCTTTCATTTCTCTTAATGTTCTCAAATATGAAAAATCAATAACTGATTGATCAATTGGATTATCAAATTTTTTCAATGTAAAAATTGCTTGATCATGATCACCCCAATAAGTTTTACTTTTATTACTTATTTGAAATTGTGGTATATAAGTTAGTGATTTTTCATTTAAGAATGATTTTAATTGCATATTAAGAAAATTACCAGCATATTTTGTTGCTCTAACTTGATTTCTTAAACATAAACCATCAATAATTGGTGTAACAGTTGTTAAATCATGTCCAATATCAACAATTAAACAATTAGGTCTACCATGTGCAAAACTTACACATGTTGGTTGTTTAACAGTATACATTGCACAATAATTTTCAGTTTCGAAAAAATATTCCATTGATTTTAATTTATTATTATAATTATTAAATGATGATTCAGTTAATAATAATGGTTGAGTTGATGGATCAATTTCTAATTTTTCTTTAAAATATTCATATTGTTTTGTGAAAATTTCCCAATCATTGATAATATTATTAGAAATAATTGAATTGATTGTTAAATTTGATTTACTATTTGAAAACATTACATTTTCATCGAAAATTAATTCATCATTACTTTTACCATAATATGATGGTAAAATAAGTGATGGTTGATCATTACCTGCATAACCTACTTGTGTTGTATAAGATCCTGGATCTAACACTATAGCATCTATCTCATCTGCTCCATATATCTGTGGTGCTGCTGTCTTCTCCATGTCTATTGGTCTATTCTAAAAGAAACACACACTGTTGTGCCAATATGTCTTGAATTCAGCGATATACTAAATTTGAAAAATCTCTAATTACGTTAATTTTATAATTTATATTGGAATTGAATTCTTGAGATTTATAAAAATAATAATAATAATAGTATATAAGCTACATGTATGAATGAATAAATATATTATATATACAACATCTAAGCGGAGACATTAACTTCAGTTGATAAAATATCTAAAAGGAATTGAATTTCTAATTTACGTCTAGCATCTACAATCCAATCATTTGCAATTTCTCTTGGAACACCCTTTAATGATGTAACTTCTTCAACTGCATCATCTAATTTATTTTTTTGTAAATAATCATTAACCCTTGCAATAACTGATTCAACATCGTTACCAATAAATTCATCTTTTGTTTTAATTGGTACACCTGATTTTGACCATAATAATTTTGATGCCAATGATGATGAAATATAACCTAAAATACCTGGATTTTCAGGTAATAAAGAAACTGATCTTAATTGTGGTATTAATAATTCCCATCTTGATAAAATTTGTGATTGTGTTAAAACACCTCCATTAAGTAATAATTCATTAGTTGATGGGAATGATTCAATTGTTGTATTAATTAATTTATTATCTAATGGTTCAGATAATTTCTTTAAGTTAGAAATTTCCTTTACTAATGATTCACCTCTAATATCACTTGGAGAGTTTGATACAATTAATGAATTAATTTTAGATAAACAAATTCTAATTTCTTTAAAAGTTGTATAGGATAATGCAACTTTTGATAAATCATTTTCCATTTGTTCAATTGTTTTAATTCTATCATTTAATGCCTTTAAATTAGATAATTTACCATTTCTTTCTGTTTCAATTTTTTCATTGATTGAATCATTAAAAGTTTTCAATAATTCTAATTCTTTTTGTTTTAATTTATTTTCATATTCTAAATGAATTGTTTGTTCAATTGAATTTTTTTCATTTTCAATTATTGCCTTATGTTTAGATTCTAAAGATTTCTTAGTTGCTTCAACAGTTTCAGTTAATTCCTTAATAACAGCAGTTTTCTCAGATTCAAAACTTTCCTTTAAAATTTGCATTTTTTCTTCAGCTAATTTATCAATTGCATTATTATCAATAGAAGTTTCTTTCTTTACTTCTTTAACAGCAATTGGCTTAAAAGATTTAATTGCATCCTCTAATTGAGTGATTTGAGATGAGGAAACTTCAGTTGATTCATTAATATCAGAGATAAGTTTATTAATTGCCTTAACAAGTGGCTCAGCATCCTTACTTGAAGCTTTAAGTAAAGGAATTTGAGCTTTCTTAATATTTTTATCAACAATTTCAGTTGTTGGAACAGCTGGAATTGGATCAGAATTAGATAGTACAATATAATTATTATCATCCTTTGAAGCTGTTGATGCCTTTACAGGAATTTTCTTTTTAATTGATTCATCATCAACTTCCATTCCAACTAATTCTTTAACTTTATTAATATTAGATTCAATTTGTTCAACTTGTTCATTATAATAACCTTTATAATCAAAGGATGCAATATCATGAGCAATTTGAGCTCTATGAGTCCAAACATAATCAGTTTTATCTAATGCCCATTCACCACCTGGAACGTATTCTTGGAAAGGTTCCTGTAATGGTTCATAAATAAGCGCAGTAGCAGATGCGGTGGCATAAACGGCAGCGGTAGCAGCAGAGACCTTAGTGAGGACCCCAACAGTCTTAAAAGTAGATCTAATCATCGTTGTCTGTCTGTTAATTAAACCTATAATAATAATATAATACACCTATATGGTAAAACCTCTCTCTACTGTAATATGTCCAATTTCTCAAAAAGCTCATTCATTCATTTTTTGAAGCACTGGGAAAATTGCCATTTTAATTTCCAATTGGTGAAAATTTATTCTTTTCATTAAGATATATATCATAAGAACAGTATACTAACTAGACATAGAGACAATATGCAAGCTCCTGTTGTGTTCCTCAATACTGCTACTCAAAGATCATCTGGAAGAGAGGCTCAAGTTGCCAATATTGCAGCTGCTAAAGCTGTTGCTGATGTTGTTAGATCGTGTTTAGGTCCAAAAGCAATGTTGAAAATGTTATTAGATCCAATGGGTGGTATTGTTTTAACTAATGATGGTCATGCAATTTTAAGAGAGATTGATGTTGCTCATCCTGCCGCAAAGTCAATGATTGAATTAAGTAGAACTCAAGATGAAGAAGTTGGTGATGGTACAACTTCTGTTATTATACTTGCAGGTGAAATTTTAGCTCAATCTTATCCTTATATTGAAAAAAATATTCATCCAGTTATTATTATTCAAGCTTTAAAGCAAGCTTTGGAAGATGCTTTAGATATTTTACATTCTATCTCAATTCCAGTTGATTTAAATAATGATAATCAATTGAAAACTCTTATATCTGCTTCAATTTCAACTAAATATATTTCAAAATGGTCTGATAAAATGTGTGATTTATCATTAAAATCTGTTAGAAGTGTTTTAGTTCAAGAAGAGGGATCACCAATGGAAATCGATTTAAAGAGATATGTTAAAATTGAAAAAATTCCAGGTGGTGAAATTGAAGATTCAACTGTACTTGATGGTATTTTACTTAATAAAGATGTTGTACATCCAAAAATGAGAAGAAATATTGAAAATCCAAGAATTATTTTACTTGATTGTCCATTAGAATATAAAAAGGGTGAATCTCAAACAAATGTTGAAATTACAAATGATTCAGATTGGAATAGATTATTACAAATTGAAGAAGAACAAGTTAAATTAATGTGTGATGAAATTTTAAAATTTAAACCTGATTTAGTTATTACTGAAAAAGGTGTATCAGATTTAGCTCAACATTATCTTTTAAAAGGTGGTTGTTCAGCTTTAAGAAGAGTTAAAAAATCAGATAATAATAGAATTGCAAGAGCAACAGGTGCAACTATTGTTAATAGAGTTGAAGATTTAAAGGAAACTGATGTAGGAGAAAAATGTGGTTTATTTGATATTAAATTAATTGGTGATGAATATTTTACATATTTAATTAAATGTCAAGATCCAAAGGCTTGTACAATTTTATTAAGAGGTCCATCAAAGGATATTTTAAATGAAATTGAAAGAAATTTACATGATGCATTAGCGGTTACTAGAAATATTTTCTTAGAACCTTCTCTTTCACCTGGTGCAGGTGCAACTGAAATGGCAATATCTGTTGGATTAGCTGAAAGATCAAAAAAAATTCAAGGTGTACAACAATGGCCATATCAAGCAGTAAGTGATGCATTTGAAGTAATTCCAAGAACTTTAGTTCAAAATTGTGGTGCAAATCCAATTAGAGTTTTATCACAATTAAGAGCAAAACATGCAATGGGTAATCATACTTGGGGGATTGATGGTGATAATGGTAAATTAGTTGATATGAATACTTATGGAATTTGGGAACCTGAAGTTGTTAAACAACAAACAGTGAAAACTGCTATCGAAAGTGCTTGTATGTTACTTCGTGTTGATGATATTGTCAGTGGAGTTCGTCAAAGTGCTTAGTTTATGTACTCTATCTCTATATTATGTATATATATAACATCTATAATATAATAAATAACATCTCTTTATACTACATAAAATACTATATTAGTAATTTTCATGTGTCGTGATAATTTATTATGGAATGTATTTTGTCTCCTTTTCTGAAACTTTATTTTATCCTGAACAGTGAAACAATGATGATTAGACAGGATCATACCCCAGTTCTATCCAGTCGTTCTCGTAGTTTTAGTGAATCTCAATCTCAAGCTCAACGTTCTTCAAGAGCGGAAAAGAGAATGGGTAGATTGTTTCGTCAAAATACAACAACTGCAAATTCATCAAATAATTTAAAGAATAATCAAATTGATGAACAACCATTGACTATATTGTCATTATCTAAACAATATGTTATGGTTTATCAACAGATGAAAGTTACAATACAATTATTAAATTTAAATCAAACTTTACAAACTAATAATATTGATTCATTTATTGAAGTAATTGAAAATACAGAGAAACATTTATCAACAAAATTAAATGATGATATGCCAATTGATTATAAAAAAATTAAAACTTATTTATCAACATCATTATCTTCATCCATACAGGAATTGAAAAAGGTAATTAATATATTGAAAACTTCCATAAAATCACAACAACAACATATCCCAATATTCATATTAAGATCAACTTTTTATAGTTTATTCTCGATGTTTATTGAACTTTCTAACATAGCACAAACATTAACTCATATATCTGAATCATCAACTCTATCAAACTCATCATCAATATCTACTAATAATAATATCAACAACATTCTAAATTCTCAATCTACTAATAAATCACCTGCTTCAGATTCTTCAACAACTTTTATTCCTGAACCTAAATTAGATAGACAACATTCAGATTTAGCATCAGATAATGATACCTCTGGTGATAATACCAATAATAATAATAATAATAATAATAACAGTACTACAGACTCATTGTTCAATCTTATACTGCAAACTATTCAAGCTGCACAAACTGTTTATACACAAATTGATGATGCAATTTCTAAAAATTCAATTAATGAAAATGAATCACTTGATCCATTCCTTGATATTGAAAATACAATTTCTAAAATTAAAGAATTAAAATATCAATGTGTTGCATCAATGGAACAAACAAAACGTGTACGATCATTACTTAAATTATATGAAAAAAATTCAGATACATCAAATGATTTTGAATTAAATAAAAATATTTATGAACAAACAAATATTTTCCTTAAATCAATTATTAATATTTTAGCTGCAACTAAAGCTGCAATTACTAATGTACCAACATTAAATGATGTTAGATCATCATTATCAATTTTAACTCGTGCAAGTAAGGAATTAACAATTAAATTAGAATCAAGTTCATTGAAAAAGTTTGTTATTAATAATACACCTTCAAATACAACATTAATTGAACAACCAAATTTATCTTCAATACCTTCATTACCTTCAATACCTTCAATTCATGATACTCAACAAGATGATCAACCCGTATTAATGAAAAAACATTCAATTTTAAAGAAAATTCCTGAACAAGATGAATCTTCACTGGGACTGTTAAAACAACATATTAAAAATCTTGAAATAAATACAAATTTCAATAATAATATGAATAATAATAATGAACCAGATAATGATGCAATGGTAATGCATACTCCATTAGCTGTTACAACTCCATTGATTGCATCTATTGGACCTGCAGTTGCAAGTGCAGTTTTACCAATTAAATCACCATTAAAGATGGCAAGTAATAATAATGGTACATTTAATATTAATGATGCTTTTGAACAAAATAATAATAGTATGGAATCAGAATATAATCCATTTGAGAATTTAATTCCAAAAGATCAATAGTATTGTTTCTGAATAATATGTATATTCTATTTAATTAATTATTAAGTTTATAAAAAAATTAAAAAAATCAAAAAAAACCTGTGATATTATATTTACACGTGAAAAGTATACCTTCCCCTACTTCATTCATCATCATTAAGTCTTGAATATGCCGATTGTCTATTGAAAATTCTCCAAAATCTAGTTAAAAATCCTTTCTTAGTTTTATTATTAATAATAAATGAATCTAAATTAAATTCATTAATTTCATTTCTTAAATCTGCATTACCATCATTCCAACCAAGATTAACTTCATCAAAGTTAAATTTAAGTAATTTTTCATTATTTTTCTTCAGATCATCAATATTCCATCTTTTCAATCTTAATGAATTAACAACAACTGATGTTGATGAACATGCCATTGCGGCACTTGCAAACATAGGATTTAATGTTCTATTAAATGGTATAATTAAAATACCCATTGCAATTGGTAACATAATTAAATTATAGATTATTGCTAACATAAAATTTAATCTAATTGTATGGAATGTTGATCTTGAAATATCTAATGCTGCAAAACTACCTAATAATCCAATATGTGAATCATTATTTGACTCCATTGTTGATGATAATAAAACAATATCAGCAGCACTCATTGCAATATCAGTACCTGATGAAATAGCCATACCAATATCGGATTGAACTAATGCTGGTGCATCATTAATACCATCACCAATAAATGCAACTTTAAGCCCTTTATTCTGTAATCCTTTTATATATTCTAATTTCATTTCAGGACTTGATTCTGCTAATACATTATTTAGCGGAATACCTAATAAACCTGCGACATATTTTGAAGTTTGAATTGAATCACCTGTAACCATACCAACTGAATAACCTGATTGAATAAATGTTTCAATAGTTTTCTTTGAATCATCCTTTAATGTATCAGATAATTCTATGAATCCAATAAATCTATTATTAATTAAAATATAACAAATTGAACTAATTTTCAAAGATTTTGTATTTTCATTGATTGATTCATCTAATTCATTCATATTGACAACTTCAAATGATTTTAAAAATTTAGAGTTACCCAGTTTTACATCAAGTTTTTCGTTGGTTTCTAAATTAATACAATTTGTTGAAATACCTAAACCTGCATGAGTATTAACATATGAGAATTCAAATGGTATTATTTCATTATTACCTAATTCATTCAAAGATCCTTTAACTAATGCTTTAGATATTGGATGTTCACTATTTGATTCAATTGCATGAACTAATGACCAAATCATTCTATTATCATTTTTACTTAAAAATTTATAATTTGTTAATTCCATGACACCTTTTGTTAAAGTACCAGTTTTATCGAAAATGATAGTATCAATTTTATTAGCATTCTCTAAAATTTCTCCACCTTTAATTAAAATACCATTAGTTGCACCAACACCTGTACCAACCATAACACCAGTTGGAGCCGCTAATCCTAAAGCACAGGGACAAGCAACAACAATAACTGAAATTGCAATTTGTAATATTTTAAAATATTGAATTTCAAGTGTTGAATTTTCTTTATTTTCCTTAAGGAAAAATTTTGGTACATGATCGATTGGAGAACAATAAACATACATAGTCCAAAAAATTAATGTAACTAAAGATAAAGTTAAAATCAGTATAACAAAAACTGAAGCAATTGAATCTGAAATCCTTTGAATTGGGGCGGTAGAAATTTGTGCATCTTTAACTAATTTTACAATTTGTTGTAATTGAGTTTTTTCACCTAAAGTTGTAACTTTCATATAAATGGTAGATGTAATATTAACTGAACCAGCAATTAATGGAGATCCAACATCTTTTATAACTGGTAATGATTCACCTGTTAATAAAGATTCATCAATTTCAGATGATCCAAAAATGCATACACCATCAGCTGGAATTTTAGAACCTGGTAGAATAATTGCTATATCACCTTTTTGTAATAAATCAATAGAAATTTCTCTTTGTTGAATTGTTGAACTATCTAATGAATAAATTGAATTTTTTTCATTATTGAAAATATTTGAATCTTCAACTATAATACATGAAGATGGTGTTAATGATAAAAGTTTAGATAAAGCAGATGATGTATTACCTTTTGCCTTACTTTCAACCCATTTACCTATCCCAACAAACAGGAATAACATTGTAGAAGTATCAAAAAGAACATTTGGATAAGTATCTGCTATTAAACCATGGAAAACACTTATGAGGGAATAAAAATAAATAATTGTGGTTGAAAAACAAATTAAAACATCCATACTACCAGCTTTATGTTTTAATGATTTATAAGTATTGATGTAGTATTTCTTTCCCAGTGAAAATTGGATATATGCACTTAATATCAGTTGTATCATTATATCAATATAAATTCCTCTGTAAATTTTAAATGAATTTAAATTCCACTTGAAGTATTTACGTAGAATTGGTAAGATATGTGCAATGAACATAAGTGGGAAACCAAATTTCAGTAAACTGAAAACATTATTTTTCCAATATCTTATTTCTTTAATCTTAGATAATAAATCAACTTGTGATGAAGTATCTAATTTATTGACTAATGTAGCATCATAATTTAATTCATTAATTTTCTCTATTATTATTCTTACACCGATAATATTTGAATCATATTTTACATGAACTATCTCTGATGCAATTGAAACTGTACAACTTATTATACCAGGCAACGGTATTATAACATTTTCTATAGTTATTGACCAGGTTGGTGCTAATGATCCATGAATTTTCAAGTCAATATCATTAATATCAGTGGTGGTGTTGGTTGTGGATACTACCGCTGATGTAACTTCATCAACTTTGATAAGACTTGCATCAAATCCTACATCTTCCACAGTTTCCAATATTTCCTCTGCGGTTATTTGCTTATTGAACAATACTGTTGCCCTTTCAGTTAATAATGATACATTAACTTCTTCAACACCATTAAGTTCCTTTAACGCATTAGTAATTGAATTAACACAAGCGGAACATGTCATACCTCCTATTGTGATTTCAGCTTTATAGCTAATATCATTAATTCTATCATTATCACGTAATTCTAATGACGATATTAAATTACCATCAAATCCGAGATCATCAATGGTACTTAGTATATCATCAGTTGAAATACTATTATTATGAATTATTGTAGCTTCCTCAGTTATAAGTGATACATCAACACTGGAAACACCTTCAAGTTTTAAAAGTTCATTAGTAATTGAATTAGTACATGAAGAACATGTCATACCACTTATTTGAAAAATTGTCTTAAATTTAGATAAATTATTTGATAATTTCTCAAATTTTTCATTTGTTAAATTAGAATTATAACTTGAATCGTCAGTTGAAGAAATCAGTGATCCATCAAATCCTAAATCATCAATCTTTTCAAGTAAATAGTCAGAAGTTATTTGAGGATTATGCTTAATAATTGCTTCTTCTGTCAGTAATGAGACAGAAACTGAGTCCACATCATTCAGTTTATTAATACAATTTGTAATAGAATTTGTACATGATGAACATGACATTCCAGACACTTGAATGGTGGTAGTTATTGTCATTACCCTGTTGAAAGCAGTTCAAAAGATGGAAATGAAAAGAAATAAAGGTACATCAGCATGCTCTTTATATTGAAAAATACCGAAAATTTTATTTTCTCACTTTCTGTTAGGTTGGCGATATCTCCGGACTTTAACGGAGTAACAGTTCTTTATCTATTATCGATATATTATCTATATTAGATCTATATACACTTTATATAACGGTTATCTATCTATCTCTTAACACTGGTATGTAGCTTATTCTCCTTAATAATACACACAGAGATTAACCCTAGTATGGATGCACCAAATGCAAATATAAAAGTATACCAAACACTTATATTATAAGATTCAATCATTAAATTAACTGCCCATTTAGGTGCATTATTTGATCTAATATATTTTGCATCATGCATTGCATTATCAATGATCTTATTCAAAACTTTTTCAGAAACATCATCAGGTTTATTTGATGTTAATTTATTAATTAAATAATATGATAAATTATTAGTGAAAATATATGATGAAAATGAAGTACCTAAAGTTGAACCCATACTTCTAAAAGCATATTGAATTGAAGTAACTGATGTTTGATGTTCAATTGGAACTGCTGCAATTAATGCAAGTAATGTAACTGTTAACATTGATGCATATGCATTTATAGATAATACATTTAATGTAAATTGTTCAAAAATTGAAGGATAAGTACCAGGTCTTGTTCTAATTATCATCAATATCAAACCTAAACAACCAATTGAATTAATTATAATTGAAAATTTAAGATATTTACCACTCCATTTCATATAATAACCACTTAAAATTGATGATAATGATGCAACTATAATATTAGGAATTAATCTAATACCAACACCATCTGATTTAATACCTAAAACAGTTGAAAGATAAACTGGGAAATAATACATTATAATATATGAATACATTGTACCAAACCAATTTGCTAATGAAGCACCTAAAACTGATCTATTTTTCATTAATTCAACAGGTATAATTGCAAATGGATGTGAATTTTCAACTTTATATAATGAATAAATACCAATCAATAAATGTAATGACAAAATAAAATAAACAAATTTATCTTCAAAATTTGCACTTGCCATAATAATAAGTATAAGTAAATTAAATGCAATAAGGAAAATACCTTTAATATCGACTTTCTTTAATTTTTCACTCATTGTAGTACCACTATTAGCATTTTCAATTTCATGTGGTAATGGAGGTAAATTAAATGAAAATACAATCATTAAAAAGCAAATTATACCAATTGGAACTTGACACCAAAAAGCCATTCTCCACCCCCAATGTTGTGAAATCCAACCACCACAAGTACCACCAACTGCTGAACCTAAAGCAAAAAAAATATTACCTAAACCTTGATAAACACCTCTATCTCTTAATGGGATTAAATCACTTGAAATAATAGTACTTAAAGTAAACAAACCAGCTGCAAACCCACTTAAAAATCTACCACAAGTGAAAGAAATAACATTTTGAGCTAATGCACATTGTAAACAACCAAAAGTGAAAACTGCAATACAAATTAATAATAATGGTTTCCTACCGAAAATATCACTTAATTTACCCAATGGTTGAATAATTGAAGTTGAGAAAAGATAAGCAGTTGCAATCCAAGAAACGTAAGGTATTGCATTAAGATCAGATGCAATATCTGTCATTAATGTTGATAAAATTGTTGAATCTAATGAAGCTAAGAAAACTAATAAATAAACAGGTATTAAAATTGCTACTGTTTGATTATATGGCAATAAGTAACCATCATTCTCAGTGTTATCATTATCAATTTCATTATCATTATTTTCGACAGTTCCATAATCTTCAATAATTTCTTCAGCTATGTAACCAGGTAATGAAGTTGAGGTATCATCCATAACATCAGCCAGATGGCTCTTAGTAGGCACCAAAGGTTGAGTGGACATCTTGTTGTTAGAAATTGAAAGAAAAGAAAAGAAATATATTGTAAGAAACTGTGGAACTTTAAAACTTTATATAGTGACTAAAATTTTATGATTGTCGGGATTACCCAATTAGGAAATGATAGTTACGTAATATGTTACATTCTATCTATCTATCTATCTAAAGCATTATACACTGTTCTCAGAAACTGGAGTTGAAATAACACTGTTTGAAACACTTATTGAATTAGAGTTAGAATTAGCATTAGCATTAGCATTAGCGTTGAGTAAATGTAATCGTCTCTCTTCCTTACGTTTACGTTTCTTTTCAGCTTCCTTTGCCTTTCTATTACTTTCTTCATCTAAATGCATTGCAATGGTAAATTCATCACTCCAATGGTTGTCTATTTTAATTGAGTATTTGAAAATATTTTCATACCATTTGTTTAATTTAGCAGTTGTTGCGGTTTGAAATTCTGGTTTGTTTAGGATAATGTAAATAATATTAATTAATCCTGTACTTTTCAAGATTGAAATTGATAAATCAGCTGTTATTAATGGTGTAATTAATTCATCAATTGATTTATTAAGTTTTTTATAATTAACTGGAGGTTCTTCTACTAATTCTTCTTTAGTTTCTTCCTTAACTTCCTCCTTAACTTCCTCCTTAACTTCTTCCTTAACTTTTTCTTTAACTTCCTCCTTAACTTCTTCTTTCTCTTCTTTAACTTCTCCTTTTGATTGTTTTCTTAAAGGAAATATAAGTGATTGTAATTCCATTCTTAAATCATAACACCAATTAGTCATTTCCTCAACTTCAGCACTTAAGGCAGAAGAAATAGGAATTGTATTAAAATCAAATTTGAAATCCTCAGGTTGTCTTAATTTAAGTTCATCAACTACTGGTTCTTCCTCGACATCTTCTTCCTCTTCCTCATCTTCCTCTTCTTCTTCCTCTTCTTCTTCTATTTCAGGACTTTCCTCTGATCCTTCATACTCATCATCATCATCATCATCCTCAAAAACCTCTATCTCTTCCTCTTCTTCTTCCTCTTCCTCAACTTTCTTAGGCTTTCTACCTGGTCTACCACGTTTCTTCTCCATTTCAACAACTTCTTTCTTTGGTCTACCAGGTTTCCTACCCTTTACTTTCTTTTGTTTCTTAACAACACCATATTCTACATCATCATCATCATCAAGAGATCTTTTATCGGATTCAATTTCTTCTTCAGGTTCTGGTGTTATAGGTTTACCCCAACTACCCCATTGTAAAAATTCATCAATTGGTACTTCAAGTACTTTTAAATAAGCTTCAGTTATTCTCTTTTTTCTACCACCACGTTTAGTCTCATGAACAACTTCTCCACCTTCAGTACTTTCAATACCATCAACATTTTCACCAACACTAATTAAATAATCTTTAACAACTTGTTCAGTTAATGGTTTAATATTCCCCTTTTTAGTAAATGAATATTGATCATCATAATAAAATTTAACACAAATTTGATCACCTTGAGGATAATTTTCTAAAAATTTTTTATTCTTTGAACTTGACTTTAAATTATTTGGTATATTATCCAAAGGTACAATAATTGATGGCCAGTCTGGGAATCCCTTTATTTTTGATAATACTAATTGTTTTGGTGTTAAAGTTGTCATTTGTTTTAATAAAAGAATACAGTGTTTAAATTGGACAGTATTAAGAAATTTGAATAATGTTTTTTGTACACTGCGCGTAGTGTTGTATTATGACATTGCTGTTGTTGCCTTTATGACAATATAATGTAATTAATGTTGTATATGTCTGTATGCAGTGGTGATATGAGATTTTAAGTGTGTATATAGCTCAATTAGGTGTATCAAAGTATTTTGGGAATATATGAATCTTATATGGTAAGAATTGAGTAAGATAAAGAGAAAAGTACTGAGTTGACGAGCCACCTAAAAAGATAAAATTAACAAAATAAAAGAATAACGAAAATGATTTATAATTACTACAGAGACAAAGAGCTATAAAATACTTACAAACATAGAATTAATTATTTTTCATGGAATTTAAGCCAATAAACTTGATCAATCAAAGTCTTTTCGACAGCATATTTAATTAATGGATCATTCATATCACCGCTAACAGCATAACCATGAGTTGTATTTGAATATAAATCCAATTGATAATGAATTTTATTTTTCTTTAAAATTTCCTCTGATTTATATCTCAATTCTTTTGTGAAAATATCTTCAGTTTCAGCACAAGAAATAAGTAAAGGTTTATTTATTGCCATTAATTCATTATCAGAGACAAATGAAGGATGAGCGAAAGCACCAACATCAATTAAAGGATTTGGGGAGGTGAGATAATGTGAAAGGTATTTTGCACCAAAACAATAACCAATACCTGATAAAAATTCAGTATTTGGATGATCAATTTTAAATTGATTAAAGAAATCTGCACAAATTTTAGATGTTAACTCCGGTGGATGATTTGTTAACCAAGCATTAAAATCATCACCAGGGACATAAACATCATTGTTAAGTATATCCATAATAATGACAGGATAATCCAATTTATCTGCAAAGGTATCAGCAATTAGTTTAATGTTGACTAACTCTAAACCAAACACATTAGTGAATATGAATAGGAATTTCTTTGAATTAGGAGTATAATTTGAAGTGACATAACAAGTTAAGTTTGAAATTGTTTTAATTGAACCAGTTGGAGTACCAGTGTGAATTACTTTCTTACCACAGCAGTGTTGTTGAGGAGGATTTGATGACATTATATGATAAAGAATAGAGTATGCTAATAGCAGTTGTAAAGTCTGGTCTCGGATTTATTTGATTTTTCCTAATTTCCAGGCTGCGCAATATATCTGGGAGTTGGATCTTTAAAGGTTAAAATATTGAGTCAGCATTTATCCATATCAAAGGTTAAATGTATTATAATTTATGAGAATAAGTTTTTCAACTGAAAGAAAAGAGAATAAAATAAGAGATGGAAATAATTATAATTCATTTATGATAAGAAACAAAAATTTATATTATTTAAAGGTATTATAATTAAAGATTATTAAAAGAAGAATTAAAATTCTTAATAGTTTAGATTTTAGAAGGGTTAAGTCATAAAATGATGAGTCTAACTTCTCTTGAAATATTTTAAAACAAAAAATTTCATATTTATTTACTTTTATAACAAATAGAAAAGATTGAAGTATACTTTAATGAAATAGGATAAAATATAGGAGATAATTAATAGTTCTTGATATTACGTAAACCCTTTGTTTACAATTAAATCCTGCTCCTGCAATTCACTCTATAACGTACTTCCATCCCGTTTTTTTACACCGCTAAGAAAATGGTCCGAATCCCGAATTTAATTTTTTTCCGTTTTCTGAAAATCTGCATGCGCAACTAACAAATTTTTACTTTTGCATACAATGTGATTTCCAAGTCGCATTTTGTACTTTCTACAAAGTGTGATTCACTACTAATTTAATTGAAAGTCTTATCAAGATTTTAGTTACGTATTTACGTAAGCTACAACATGTAAATATAACTAATTAAGTTATAATTGATACCAAGTACTACACTCTCTTCCTATAGAGAGAAACTCTTATTTAGATTAATTTAAAAAGGCATAAAATATTAATGAAATATAAAAGAACTATATGAAAACTAATAAAAGATTTAATTATTTTTCATGAAATTTAAACCAATAAACTTGATCAATTAAAGCTTTTTCAGCAGCATATTTAACTAATGGATCATTTAAATCACCTCTAACAGAGAAACCATGAGTTGTATTTGAATATAAATCTAATTGATAATGAATTTTATTTTTCTTTAAAATTTCCTCTGATTTAAATCTTAAATCCTTTGAGAAAATATCATCATTTTCAGCACATGAAATAATTAAAGGTTTATTAATTGCTTCTAATTCTTCATCTGAGACAAATGAAGGATGAGCGAAAGCACCAACATCAATTAAAGGATTTTCAGATGTGAGATAATGTGAAAGGTATTTTGCACCAAAACAATAACCAATACCAGAAAGGAAAGTTGTATTTGGATGATCAATTTTAAATTGATTAAAGAAATCTGCACAAATTTTAGTTGTTAATTCAGGTGGATGATTTGCTAACCAAGCATTAAAATCAGTACCTGGAATATAAACATCTTTATTATTAAGTATATCCATAATAATAACAGGATAATCTAATTTTGATGCAAAAGTATCAGCAACTAATTGAGTATTAACAAGTTCTATACCATAAATATCACTAAATATAAAGAGGAATTTCTTTGAATCAGGAGTATAATTTGAAGTTACATAACAAGTTAAGTTAGCAATTGTTTTAATTGAACCAGTTGGAGTACCAGTATGGATTACTTTATTAGCACAACAATGTTCTTGAGGAGGATTTGATGACATTGTTTGAGTAAATGATTAAATATAAGTATTTAAAATATATAAAGGTGTATTACTAAGAAATGTACTTTCCAATAGGAGATAAGCTAACCCGAGGAAATAGAAATATCCGCTGTGTTTACATAATAATAATAACAAAGAAATACGCTGATTGTCCAATAGGAAATTTCGCGGGTATTTTCAATTATATGCTGTTAGTATTATTATAATATTAATATTATAAGTAATACAGTGTATGCTGTTTTCCATTTACTTTCATCTCTCTTCTCTCTTTCTCTTTCGAATTCTCTTATGCTTTTCCTTCTTTTAACAACACAAATAATTTATTAATAACAATGTTACCAGCTGGTGTTATCGTTGTCTTCTGTTTACTCTTTGTTATCGGTTGTACCGTTTTCGCTCTTATGATGATTAAGAAGTTTAAACATTAAAGTTAGGTTTAAGTTTTGTTTTTTAGCTATTATTTACTCTCTCTATCTAATTAATTAATTAATCACTCGTTTTTTTATATAATATAATATAATATATTTAATAATCATAATACTTAATAATACTCTAATAATAATATACTAACTGTCATTGTCCAATAATATTCCATTATAAGGACATTCGCACTTTCTCTAAATTTACAATTTATTTTCCACTATAATGACTTCATTAAACTAATAAACTAATTAATCTCTGCTTTCTCCCAAATAGGCATTCCTCCTTCCTATCTGAGTATTATCTTCTTTTCATTATATTATAATCTCATTTGAATATTAATATTAATAATAATAAACAATCCGAAAAAGTATGTAATATCTTAATACCCTCCTAATACCTCTTATTATCACAATACTAACATATCTCTTTATAGTGTCTGAATTAATAAACAATCAACAACAACAACAACAACAACCTTTAAATGATCAAAATAATAATAATATTATAGAAAATAATTCAAATAATGAAAATACTCCAATAGTTAATACCAATACCAACACTAATGAAGAAGAAATGGATGATGATGATGATGAATCAAAATCAAATGTTAAAAGAGAACGTCGTAAAATTGAAATTAAATTTATTCAAGATAAATCAAGAAGACATATTACTTTCTCAAAACGTAAAGCTGGTATAATGAAAAAAGCTTATGAATTAAGTGTACTTACTGGTACTCAAGTTTTATTATTAGTTGTTAGTGAAACTGGTTTAGTTTATACTTTTACAACTCCAAAATTACAACCTTTAGTTACAAAAGCTGAAGGTAAAAATTTAATTCAAGCTTGTCTTAATGCAAGTGATGAACAATCAAATGATGAAGATGAAATTCAAAATGATCAACAACAACAATCTGCTCCACCCGTTGCTTCTGCTGTTCCTACACAACCTACACAACCCACTCAATCACAAGATTACAATAATCAACAAAATTATCCAAATAATAATTATTTACCAAATGATCAACAAAATTTCTCTTACGGTGATTCAACTGGTTATCAATAATATTCTTATAATCTAATCTAATTACTCTAATACTTCTTTTTTATACATTTTTTAAAAACTTTTTAATCATTTTTTGTAATTTTAATTCTCCATTAACATCCATACCATCCTCTCTCATTTCTTTATTTCTTTTCAAAATATCATTGAAAAATTCACTATTAATACCACCTTTCTTTAATTCTTCATTTGCCCAATATGTTGTAGTATCTTTTGTAAATTCAGGATGTCCTTGAAATGTTAATATCTTATCCTTTATATAAATACCTTGAATATTACATTTATCACTCTTACCAAAGAATATATCATCATCATTATCCTTAACTCTATCTCTATGAATTTGACTAATAATAAATGAATCAATACCTAACACAGGAGTTTCCATTTCAACTTTAACATTACCAATTTCCCATGATTCACTTCTAATAATTTCATAACCTAAACTACGTGCAATTATTTGATGTCCATAACAAATACCTAATAATTTACAATCCGTTTTAATAATAGAATTTATATAATCTATTAACCCATTATTAAATTTATTATCTTCAAATGCATCATATTTTGATCCTGTAAAATATACAATATCATATGGTATCGTAGGTAATTTACCATTATTTACATAATTATAAATATCAATTTTAAAATTATTATTATTATTATCAATAGAATTTAATAAAATTTCCCCCATTTCTGCATAATTTAAATTATCACTTACAGGTATTCTATCATCATCCAATTGAATAATTGCAACATTTAATATTTTACTAACAGTCATGGTTATGGAAATCAGTGGAAATCAAATCCGATATCAAATATGACTAAAATGACTATTAAACATCAAATATAATTAATGGAAAATGGTATGACTCGCATAGGTGCTTTTATTTATAAATACCCACTCTCTTATCTAATTTTTACAATTTTACAATTTTTCAGATAACTTTTTTCATTTGGCAAAGATGAATTTAGATTTACAAAAAGACACATACACTGAACAACAAACACCTGATGAGAAACTAGTTTTCGCTCCAGATACTTATCAATATACACTTTATCAATTAAATGAACAAGATCTTGAAAATGATCCAATTAAACAATTTAATAAATGGTTTCAAGAAGCAATTAATAGTGGAGAGGATATTCCAGAGAGTCTTGTTTTAAGTACTTGTTCATTACCAAGCGGACGTATTAGTTCACGTGTTGTATTATTAAAGGAATTAGATCAAAAAGGATTTTTAATTTTCAGTAATTGGGATACAAGTAAGAAAGAGAAAGATTATCAAACTAATAAATTTGCAAGTTTAACATTTTTATGGAAAAAACTTCAAAGACAAGTTAGAATTGAAGGTATAATTGAAAAATTATCATATCAAGAAAGTCAAGAATATTTTAATGTTAGACCAAGAGGTAGTAAAATTGGTGCTTGGTCAAGTCCTCAAAGTAGTATAATTAAATCAAGAGATGAATTAGATAAAATTGTTGAAGAGAAAGAACAAGAATTTAAAGATTTAAAAGATGATGAAATTAAATGTCCACCAAAATGGGGTGGTATTAGAATTATACCATTAGAAATTGAATTTTGGCAAGGTAGATCAAGTAGATTACATGATAGATTAACTTATCGTAGAGATGATATTGATGACAATAATTGGGAAATTTTTAGATTAGCTCCGTAAGTTATATATAAGTTTATAAATTAATTAAATTTATTAACAACTTTTGAAAATTCTGAACCTTGAGTTCTAGCAATTTTTAATTCTAATTCACTTGGTTTTCTTGAACCATCAGGACCTGCAATTGTACCTGCCCCCCATGGAGAACCACCATGAACTTCATTTAAATTAGTTAATTCACCGAAAACTGGTGCATATCCTAATGGAACATAAATCATACCTTGATGAGCAATTGTTGACATAAAATTAACAATTGTCATTTCATTACCACCACCTGTACCAGTTGAAATAAAGACACCACAAGGTTTTTGATATAATGAACCATTTTGCCATAAACCACCTAATGAATCAATAAATGCCTTAATTTGAGCTGGGAATGAACCAAATCTAGTTGGGAAACCGAAAATAACACCATCTACAGTAGTTAAAATATCTGGAGTTGCTAATGGATAATCTGGTTTTGCAGGTGCATGCATTTTTAATAAAACTTCTTCAGGTAAAGTTTCTGCAACTTGATAAATTGTTGCAGTATTACCTGATTCTTCAATACCTGCCTTAACAGATTCTGCAAGAGTTGCAATGTGATGATACATTGAGTAGATGATAATTGCAATATTAGCCATTGTTTAGTTGTTTGTTAGTTGTTTGTTGTGATAAGAGAAGTGAATATTAAATGAAAACAGAAAAAAATGGGGCAAAAGGGTCCTTTATTTATAATAACGTGGAAGATAAACTTGCTTATTAACGTTTCTTAGTAAGCGAGTGTTTCATTATTAAGTATTACTAAGTATTATTATCAGTGATTATCAATGATTATTAACTGTAGGTTTATATTATTAATAAGTGTTATTAAGTAAATGATGATTATTAAGTATTAAGTATTAAGTATTAAGTATTAAGTATATAAGTGTATTGTAAATGTTTCTATCTAATTATTAATTATACATTGTAATTTAATTGAAAATCTTTGAAAAGAATCTCTTAATTGCATTGTTCTTCTTTGGTGCTGGTTCTGCAACTGTCTTCTTGGTTTCTTTCTTAACTGGTTCAGCCTTCTTAGTTTCCTTAATTGGTTCAGCTTTTTTAACTTCTTTAACTGGTTCAGCCTTTTTAACTTCTTCCTTTTTATTCATTTTTGAAACAATTTCAGCAAATTGTTTACCTTGAATATTAGCAATTTTTAAATCATTTTCAGTTGGTTTTCTTGAACCATCAGAACCTGCAATTGTACCTGCTCCCCATGGTGTTGAACCTTGAATAGTTGATAAATCTGTAATTTCACCGAAAACTGCTGCATAACCTAATGGTATATAAAGCATACCATGATGAGTTAAAGTTGATAATAAACTGAAAACTGTAGTTTCTCTACCACCACCTGAACCGGTGGAAATAAATGCACTTGCAGGTTTTTGATATAATTTACCTTCACCCCATAAACCACCAGTTGAATCAATAAATGATTTCATTTGAGCTGGCATTGAACCAAATCTAGTTGGGAATCCGAAAATAATACCATCTGCTTGAACTAAAGTTTCAGTTGTTGCAATTGGATAATCTGGCTTTGCTGGTGCATATAATTTAGTAAGTACTTCCTCTGATAAAGTTTCAGGAACTTGATAAATTGTTGCATTATTACCAGATGATTCAACACCTGATTTAACAGATTCTGCCATTTGAGCAACATGATGATAAGTTGAGTAAATAACGATTGCAATATTAGCCATTGTAGTTATTAAAGGAAGAATGAACGAGAAAGAAGAAGAATAAAGAATGAAATTAGAAGTAAGAAACTTAAGTTATTTATCTAAAAAGGAACAATTACTAAGATTATAAATAAAATAAGACGGCTGTGCATTAGTAAGGAAACTCTTGCTTTAATCTTTTCACCTCTTTGTAAGCATAATTCTCTTATTATTATTCAATCTCTTCACTTTACAGTATTTCAATGCAAATTTATCAATTTTAATATTTCTAACATTGATATCATTGATAAATGGTTCAATTTCTTCAATTAACCAATTACTTTTCAATTGGAAAAGTTTATCAAATCTTTCATTAGGAGTTTTCAAATTCTTCAGTGTTTCAATATTAATGTAATTAACTGTATTGGAATTAGTTATATATCCAATACCTGTAATTATATCTTTAATATCAAATTTTGTATTATAATTAATTGGTAAATTCATACGTAATTCAATAAGTAAATCATCAATTGAAATTTTCTTAATTTTTTCCAATATAGTAGATATTATAAATTTAATTATTTTATTATCGTTTAATATATATTTTTTGTCTTCAATATTATAATTAATAAATTGATCAATACATGGAGTTTCCGTAGTGATATCATCTGTTATATTTGTATAATTAATTATTAAAAATGTAATTATTCTAATAATTAAATGATTTTTAATATTATATTTTCTGTAAAATTTTATTATAAATATTAAGTATCGTACCCTTAATATCAATTGAATTAAAATTTAATATAATTTCATTAATTAATTGAATTTTCAAATTTTGTGAAATTTTAACAATTTTATCAAATGATGGATAAACATTATCATTAATTATTAAATTATCAAATTCCACAACAGAAATTGGTGTTTGATTAAATATTTTAATAAATGATATCATTACTTCATTAAGAGATTCAATTGTAATACAATTAAATTTATCATCTTTTATATCATTTAAATCATTTATTTCCCAAATATTTATATTTGAATAATTTATAATATTATTATGAAAATTTTCAATAATTAAATAATTTTCAAAATTTTTAAAATTAATAAAATCATGTAATAACATTTGACAATTTGAATGATTTTGTTGCCTAATTTTAAATGTTTTATTAGTAGTTGTTAAAAAAGGTGTTGAATTAAGTGATGATGATTTTAATTGAAATTTATTTGAATTTATACCATATTTTAATAATATTTTTTCATTTGTTGTAGATGAAGATTTTAATTCATTTATAAAAGATTTTGGTAATTGAATTAATTTATAATTAGTTAATGTATTAGAAGGTAGATTATTTGTTGGATTAAGTATTGAAAACACGTCAGTCATTTTTGTCAAAAGAAAAGAGTATGGTTTGAGTGATGATGGTATTACGCGTCAGTATTTTTCAGTGATCTTTAACAAAATGGAAAAACTGATAACGACTAAAACTCTAGCGTACAATTCTGTAAGTTATATAAGGTTAGTAACCAAAAGAAACGTAAAATATTTCTTTTTTTGATTTTTCATATAAATTATATAATTTACTTAATAATATAATATAATATAATATAATATAAATCTAATTTTTTAACTTATTTAAGCTTTTCTTGATTTTGGTTTAGTTGCATTACTTGAACCAGTAGTTTTAGCAGTTGAAACAACAGGATCAACAATTTCTTTCTTTGATTTCTTTCCTTTCTTTAAATAAACAGAAATGTAGAAAGAAATGAATAAGAATAAATAAGAAGTAATTATAACATAACCATAGAAAGCAGCTTGTTGAGTACCATAACAATCACCTAAATGAGGTAAAATACCATCAAAATAAACATTTGCATAATAAGTATAAGTACAAGTATAAATAAATGCAATATCAATTAAAAATTGTAAAATTTGAAATCTTGTAACCCATTGTTTCCACCAAACTTTAATACCACAACTTGAAAGGAAATAATAAAAATACATTAGAACATGAACAGCTAAATTAAGTGAAATAACGACCCATTCAACAGAAGTATGACCAATAATTTGAGTATAACAAAGAAGGGCAGTTGCACCATGATGATAAGTATGTAAGAATAATAATTTTTTTCTTCTTAAGACAAGGAAAACTGTATCTAATAATTCAATAAATTTAGTTAAATAATTTAGATAATAAAGACAAACTAATCTTTTAGTGAAAGCTTCAGATGAACAAACTGAATGTAATAAACCATTATAATACCAAATTGGGAAAACTTGTTCAATCATTAATAATAATAAAATTAGAGAAACTGAAGTTAAGAATAAATTATGTAATTGGAAAAGGAAATTTAATTTAATTGGATTTGCATTTAATTTATTTAAAATGAATTGACCACCGAAAATAATGAAATAATAAGCAATTATAATTGAAATTGCATGAGGGAAATTAGCAAGGAAAGTTTTATAAGGTATAAAAGTAAATTCATCAGCTGAATAATTACCATTAGTGAAATAAGTGAAGAAATGATTAAAAATTGGCCATAAATGAATACCGAAGGGGTAATCAGGTGAAGGTTTTGACCAAATAATATAATCAGGTAATGAATAAGTCATTATTTAATAAAAGAGTGAAAAGGATGTAGAATTAAAAGAATAAAAGTAAACATTGTAAAATGTTAGTAATGGTTGTTGTTGACATGTGTTGAAAAATTGAGAAATTATGTGTGAATTAAATAAATAAATAAATAAATAAATGGTTGGTTAAATGATTCAGAGGGTCGATGCGCCTGTCGGGGCATTAATAATATAACAATAATAATTACACCGAGCACATCACGTGATATCGCACAATCACGTGACGGCACAGATTACGTAATAAAGCCGGGTATTAATAACGGATATAAAATTAAAACGGCTATAAAAATTAAATAAAAAATTTAAAATTTGTAAAAACCACTCGGCTGTAGTATTATAATAATAATAATAATAATAATAATAATAATACCACATAATAATAACTATCTGGGCAGTTAGTAATACCCTCTAATTATTAACATCCCATCTATTCCCGAGGCTATAATCTTAATACCTTATTTAATATTCTTATTTAATAATCTTATATATCACCACATTGCAATGATCTTAATAACTAATACTCTCCTATACTACTTCTCTTCTTTTAATAATCTCTCCTAATGTCAAATAATATACCCTTATCAAATGCTGTTAATTTAAATTCTTATCCTATTATACCTAATATTTTAAATGATTCAAAACAATTCCTACTCCCTCCTTTAACAAATAATTTTTTATATAATTTATCAAATAATAATAATAATAATATCAATAATAATATCAATAATAATATCAATAATAATAATAATCCATCATCATCATCATCTACATCTTCATTATCTTCTCCAAATCCATACATTCATCAATTACCACCTTTATTTAAATTAAATCCAATACCTCAACCCTTAATTCCATCTATTCATATAACTAAAACTAATAAAAAATCTAAAAATTTACCACGTAAGAAAAGGGAATGTCCAATATGTCATAAATTTTATTCTAACTTTAACAACTCATAAAACAATTCATATTAAAGATTCAAAACCTTTCATTTGTTCCAATTGTTCAAGACCTTTTAAAAGATTAAATGATTTAATTAGACATGAAAAATGTCATTTATCTAAAATTGGTGATTGGGAATTTAAATGTCCCTATTATCAAAAAGATATTAATAATAATAGAAACCAATTCTTGTCATCATACAGGTTATTTCACAAGATGTGATACTTATAAAAATCATTTAAAGGCAATTCATTTTAAATATCCTCCAAATACTCTTAAATGTAATAGAATTAATGTTTCAGGTAATTGTAGAGAATGTGGTCAATTCTTTATTAATGTTAATGATTGGTTAGTTAATCATATAGAGAATAATCAATGCGCTTCAATGAAAAAATAGTCCTTCTTTAAATTATTACCTTTATTCCTCTTTTATATCTTATTTTTATTTATAGACATACAAATGATTAAATATATTCTGATACTCATATTCACTTTAATTAATTATAAATATTTCCCTCTAGTTTATACATTTAGATTTACTTATATTATAATTAAAAATCTTTATTGGAAAAAATTTACTAAAAATACTAAAATTTTAATTGAATCAACAAGATATCACTAATTGTTCATTATTTGAATGTGATTTCTTTGGTTTTCATAAATCTAATTCAACTTATTTCACAGAATTAGACCTTTGTAGAACTCAATGTGTACTTAATTCAACTAATTATTTTATTAATAAATTATCTAATAATGAATCAATTCCATTTATACCATTAGCTTCAATTCACAATTCATTCCTTAAAGAAATTAAACCATTACAAAATTATCAAATGCATAGTAAAATTGTTTCCACTAGTGATAAATGGGTATATGTTATGACATTATTCACCATCAGTAATAATACAGGTAACAATAACAGTTATATCTACAACAATCGACGCATCGCCGCCATTTCAATAGGTAAATTAATTTTAAAGGATAAAATTAATAAATCAACTATTTCACCTTCAGTTTTACAATTAAATTCAAATTTATCAAATGAATCTGAATTACTCTCCGTTATTGATTCAATACCTGATTTAATTAACATTTATAAATCTATATAAAGAGTATATAATATAAAACTAACAATGACGGAAGGTTATAAAAATCCTGCATTAGCAATGCTTGGTATTAAATCAATTAAATTACCTTCACGTAATTGGTTAATTTTTTGGACAGTTTTATCAGGTTTATCAGGTGGAATTATTTATGATAAATGGCAACAAAGAGTTTTAAGAAATCAATATATGGAAAAATTTAATAATCAAAACATTTCATATCCTGTTGATCATAAAGTTAGGAAATTAAAAATTTTCATTGCACCACCACCAAATGATTATCTTGATGAAAGTATGAAATATTTTAGAAGATTTGTAAAGCCAATTATTAATTCTTCAGGTTTAGATTATGAATTAATTACAATGGAAAGGCAAGGTGATATAAGATTTAAAGTTGCTGAAGAAATTAGACAAATTAGAAGAAATCTCATAAAGAAGGATATTACCAGAAATAGTACCAGAAGTAACAAATGAAATTACACCAATTACCATCCCAAAAGAAACTAAATCAGTTAGAGATTTATATAATCCAATGGATTTATTAGGTATTGAAAAAATTTTCGGTAATTTTAAGGATAAAAAAATAATTAATGATGATTCAATTGTTAATGATGTTAGAAATTCAGGTGGTATTATATGTATTGGTCGTGGTGCATATAAAGAATATATTAATGGTATTCATGAAGGTTTATTAGGTCCATTAGATAAACCAGAAGTAGAGAAAATTGAAAAAATTGAAGAATTAGATAAAGATAAAGAGAAAGACACAGAAGATTCAGATGATGATAAATATGCACCATCAGCATTTATATACGCCAAGGATTATTCAAATGCTACATTTGCACCTGAATTTGGTATTGATTTAAATGATAATATTGATAATATACGTAATAAATTACGTGATAATAATGGTACACCATATTTTTTCACTCAACCAATACTTGAACTACGTAATTATAATACATCAGGTTTTACAAAACAATTTGAAAGAATGTGGAGATTTTATAATAAGAGAAATCAATTAATTGAATATAATGAAAATTTATCAAAATTAATTAATTGTAATTATTGTAATTTTACAAATGATAAATTAAATCAAGGTATTGAAGAAGAAAATGATTGGCCTTCAAGTTGGTTGAAAACTGCTAAAATTAATAATAGTGAATGGGTTAGAGAATTTAAAGGTGATGATAGAATTATGAAAATTTTATCAAGTTATAACTGTAAATAAAATAATCTGTATATAAAATATAATATAAAATACTTAATTACTCAGTTAAAGCTCTAATAACTGCAGGACGACGCATCATTCTCTTTGTCCATTTATAAACTTCAGGAAATTCACCCTTTAAATCAATACCAATTTTATCAACAACATAATTCCATGGCACAAAACATAAATCTGCAACTGTACATCTATCACCAACTAACCAAACTGGTGAATCAAAATATCTTGATTGACTTAATGGTGTTAATCCCATTGAATAACTTTCAGCATTTTCACTATCTAATTCCATTATTAATGATTCTCTACGTTCACTTAATGCCATTTCTAATACACCATAAACTCTACGAACTTCATCAGTATATCTATTAATTGCTGATGGTAAATTAATTGAATGGAAATAACGGAAATGTAATGCTTGTCCAATCATTGGTGCATGACCTGAAGTTTGAAAAAATAACCATGATAAAATTTGACTTTGTTCAATTAAATTATTACTCCAAATTTCAATTTCATTATTATCTTTATTATTAGTACCACTACTATTATTAATTTCATTTAATTCTTGTAATTTTTTATTACATAAATAAGTTATAATTGAACCTGATTCCCATAATGATATTTGATTATTTTTATTATTAGTATTGATATTATCACTTCGTATTCTAACATTTGAATTAATATTTGCCCTATGATCAATTAATGCAGGTACTCTACCATTTGGATTTAATTGTAAAAATTGTGGTAATCTATGATCATTTTTATTAAAATCTAAATGAATTGTTTGATATTTATAATTTAATTCACTTAAAATAATTGCAATTTTAAACCCATTTGGAGCACTCCTATGAGTAATTAATGAAAATCCATCATTTGGTGGTGGATTATTGAAAAATAAATTTAATTCTGAAATATTATTTAAATCATTATTTAATGGTTCAACAGTTTCTTCATTTAAATGAATATTACGAAGTCCAGAAGATAAATTTGAGACATGTGGGTCACTACGAAATGTATCCATTATAGTATACTTGCTGTACCAAAGAGAAAATAAAAGAAGATAAAATAAAAGAAAAGAAATACAATAATATAATAAACAATAAATTGACACATTCATTCCCCCCCATAGTCATTTGAAACGTTGAGAAAATTCATGAAAAATTGTTTACATTGGAAATGTGGCTTTCTTTTCTTTTAACTTTTGTTTTCTTTTTGGTAACGGATGTTGGTCTCTCTAATACGTTCGTTATTAGATGCTTATGCATCTCGTAAACAGATATCTCATTTGGAGACATCTCTTAATCCAATACCAACTTGGAAATTAATTATAAATCCTCAAACATGGAAATCAATTCCAAATTTAATAATTTTCCATTATTTATTTGTTTCATTTATAATATTATTTGCAATGACAATTACTCCATTAATTTTACCAATTAAATTATTTATCATTCTTACATTAATTTATATAACAACAGCTCCATTATTTGCACAATTTTTCCGTAATGGATTACCAATTTTAGCTTGGGTTTTCCTTTTCTTTAATTCAAAATTTATACCATTAGAAATGAAGAGACCAATCAGTGTTAAGGTTTTACCTGCATTAGAAACAATTTTTTATGGTGATAATTTAAGTGAAATTTTAGCTTCAAAGACAAATACTTTCTTAGATATTATAAGTTGGTTACCTTATGGTATAATTCATTTTTCATTACCATTCGTTGTTGCTGCTTTAATTTTCATTTTTGCTCCTCCAAATACTTTACCACAATTTTGTTGGTCATTTGGATTTATGAATTTAACTGGTGTAGTTATTCAAAATTTAATATTCTCTTGTGCTCCACCTTGGTATAAAGTTTTACATGGTTTAGATAAGGCAAATTATTCAATGAAGGGATCTCCCGGTGGTTTAGGTAGAATTGATATTTTATTAGGTTTAGATTTATATACAACAGGATTTACTAATTCACCTCTTATTTTTGGTGCAATGCCTTCATTACATTCAGGTTGTTCAACAATGGATGCTCTTTGGTTATCTTACCTTTTCCCCAAATTTACTCCATTATTCATATTTTATGTTTGTTGGTTATGGTTTTCAACAATGTATTTAACTCATCATTATTTTATTGATGTTGTAGTTGGTTCATGTCTTGCATTATTCTTTTTTTCATTAATTAAATGGAGAGGTAAATTACCAATTAATGATTTATTTTGTAGATGGAATTATGAAAATATTAAATTTAATGATATTTGGTTAGAAGATCCATTAAAACAATTAGATTATTTTAATTATGATAATATGAATGATTTAGAAATCGACTTAGATACAAACAATGATTTAGAATCTCAAATACCTTTAAATGATTTATCAAATGATAATAATAATAATAATAATAATAATAATAATAATAAGAATAACGATAATGATACCGATAATAATGCCGATAATGACCATAATGATGATAAAAATAAGGATAAAATTGAAAATGATAATAATTTTATTGAATTTGAATCAGACGATGAAATTGCTGAAGCTAATGATATTGAAAAATCAATGCATACTTCAATAAAGAAAACTCCAAAAATGTATAAAGAATCATTTGAAGCAACAATTTCAAATCCTTCTTCTTCATCAAATTCAAATTCAAATTCAAATTCAAATTCAAATTCAAATTCAAATCGTCCACCTACTTTATAACAATATCTTGATCTATATACAGAAATTAATTAAATTTAGAAAGTTTCAAATAAAATACAAATGTAAACATTACTTAACTACTCTTACCTCTACCACGTCCCCTACCTCTTCCTCTACCTCTACCACCACCTCTTCCGCCTCTAGTTTTACCATTACCTCTACCTCTAGTACTTCCATTCCCATTACCTCTTTCCATTTCCTCTTGGACTCTTTTACTCTCTTCTTCCCACCATCTAGCAAATTCTTCCTCTGCTTTGATATCTTCAATAGATTTAGTTTCAATAACTTCATTAATAATTACTTTTTCAACACTTTTTTTACGTTTCATTTCATCTAATGATGGGAAATGAACTCCAGTTAATTTTTTCGGTGCAATTATTGTTGCTGTACTTATCTCTAATAAATCATTTGAGTTACCTTCAATAACTTTTGGTGTTGTATTACCCCATGCATTATTAGGTGTCCAAGTTCTCCTATTTTCCTTCTCCAACTCTCGTTCACGTTCCTTTTGTTCTTTCTCCTTTTCTTTCTCCTCTCGTTCTTTTTGTAATCTTTCCTTTTGTGAAAGTCTTGGAGTTAGTTTGATTTTGACAGTTTTTTTACTCGATGTGGTTGGTATAATTAATGATGGTGACGGTGCTGATAATGACACTGAAGTTGAGGATGCTGTCATTGGATTTGGTATGATTGATATTGGTGTTGTTGGTGGAGTTGGTAATTTATTAATAATCGGTCTAGATGTCTTAACACTCGACCTACGTCGTTGAACAACAATGAATTCATTAGAATCACCTTCTTCAATTGCATTTTCATTATTATTAATATTATTAACTGTTTCAGATTCAACTTTAGTTAGTGGTAATGGTTTAGAAATTTGAGATTTCCTACGTGTTGTTAAACTTTCATGTTTAGAAATTGTCTCTTTAGAAACACCTTCAACTGACCAAAGATATGGATGTAAATAATATTCATTATATGAGTCAGTAAATATAGTTCCCATATTGGACCTCTTTTTCAATTTACGTTTTGGTAAATAAATATAAATTAATTCTTTGATTCTTAAATCAATTAATTTCATACATTCATCACTTAAATTTGAATTATTTATTCTTGAATCTTTATAAGTAATTGGTAAATTATTGAAAATATACCAAACACAATTAGAGAATAATTGTTTAGAACTTGAAATAAATGCATGTTGTAATATTATATCATAAGTTTCAAAATTAATACAATCTTTAATTGCTAATTCACATAAATGTTTTAATTCTGGAATTAATAATTCATTAGATAAATAGATTAAGTCAATCATATAATTAATGAAATCATCAACTGTGTCTTTACCTTTGATGAGTTCCTTAACATTTGAATAAAAAATATCGTCGTTATATTCACCTTGGAAATATTTCATTAATAAATTCCATGTAGTTTCTTTAACATGACTAAAATCAACTATATCAATTTCCATCCAATTATTACTAAACAATTGTTTAAAATAATCACATCTTGCAATTAATAAAAATTTCCAAGTCTTTATTTCAACATTATTAGCTAATTTAACTGTAATATCACCTCCATTAAGTTTGTTCATACATTCAAAAAATGGAATTTTAGGAAATGTATATAATAATCTATCCCATCCTTTTTTGATAGTTGGATCTGTAATACCATTATTCCAAACATCCAATATCTCATCATTGTATAACATATTAATAAATATTACAACACTACGTATATCCATTTCACCAATTATAAACCCATCATTTTCATTAAATTCAAAAGTTAAATTTTTACGATCTAAATGAAATTTTTCACGTTCAATATTTAATCTATTAAATAAAATTGCTTTATGAACATTAATTGTAGTTTTCATATTAGTTGTTGTATTTTCAATGTAAATTTGATAATCATAACATTTATTAAATAAACAATTATTTGATAAATAATCACATAATGTTTCTTCAAAATGGAAGTAATCATAAATCAATGGATTATGTTGATAAGCAAATGGTGTTATTCTTTTAGTGAAAACTAATCCATTCTCTATATCATCATTATCATCACCTTCATCATCACTATCATTATCATCATAATCTTCTTCAATATAATCTTGCTCTAATCTATTTGATAAGAAATTAGTATCATATTCCAGGCCACTATTAATATTTTTTCCATCAAGTGGTGATAGGGAACCAATATCTGAAATGATTGAAGAACTAGTAATTTTATGTTTTAAAGAATCATTTTCCTTTCTTAATAAGACTATTTTATTTTTAGAATCACCATTAGATATACCGAATCCAATAGAAACTGAGTAAATATTGGAAACATCATTAATCCTAACCCATTTAGTCTTTGTACGTTTAAATGCTTCACCACTTTTAGTACATAATACTGCACCAATTGCACCATTAATTAATTCACCAATTGAGAAATCAATTGCATTCATTTCTCCTCTTGAAGGTTTCCAAACTGTTGAAAATTTCAAGTGACTTTTAAAGACATCCTTAGAGATTGTATATTTTGGAAATGTAAATAGTAAAATTTCACCAGTATTTAATAATAAGAAAACTGAATAATTACCATTCATATTACCTGAATCTTTTGAATTATTAATTGATGGTTTAATTATTTTAATTATTTTACGTGGTGAACTTAATATTCTTGGTTTAAAAGTATTCCAATTATTACTAATATCAGTATTTGAAGGTAATGAAATTTTCAAATGTTGACCTGAAATATAAATATGAATTAAATTTGAATTTGTAACAATTAAAGTTGCAACATCTAATGCTAAAACAAATTTAATTACATCATCAGGATATTTCCATGTAAAATGTGCACTTATTGATTTGGATGAATTATCAGAGGTATGTATTGCATTAGTTAATGGACCAAATTGTCCTAAATTTAAACCATAGATATGAAGTGAATGTGGAGAATACACAACTGTATGATTATCTGATGATGAAACACCTATAGTTTGAGAAGTATTGGATTTAGTTGAATCATCAATGGATAATCTAGTATTTGATCTTGAAGATAATGATAAAGCACTAAAGTTATTAGTAATCATATTCGATGATGTCAGTGAGGAGGCAGATGATGGAGTTGTAACAGTATTGGAAATAGATGATGATTGTTTAATAATTATTTGAATTGGTGTTAATGAATTCAAATCTTTTGAATGAGGTGAAGAAATTGTTGTTGAGGATACATTTTGATATAAATTAAGTCTTTGAATATTAATACCAAATGCATAAGCTTTATTAAATGATGTAATTATAACTGTATGACCATTATTTATTGATGCATCTATAACTTTTTCACCTCTTAAAAATAAATCATCAAAGAATTTAATTCTTGAAAAAAGTGCAGTTTTTTTAATAATATGTAATGGGTTAGTTATGTATAATTGACCTGATGATGTGATTATGATAGAATGTGATGATGTTGAAATAAATTTTGAAATTTTGAAATTTAGTAATGGATTTTTGGAAGGTAATGGTGATAATAAATTTTGATAAATTGGTATGTTAATAAAATCGCCACTTGATTGTGATACAATTAATGAAGATGTGTGGTTATATAATTATGAATTATGATGACTACCATTATCAAGTTTTTGAAATTCACCATTACTATCAATGGAATCAACCGAGTTATCAAATGAGGTTAAATATGAGAATAATAAATCATAAGGAATTTGCTTATTCTTGTCTTTATGATTCAGTAGTTTAGTTTGTAATGGAGTATTGAATTTAAGTAATAAATTAACAAATGTAAAATTAAAATAATAAATAGCATAATGTAAAACATTCCAATGATTTTCTATATCATCAATAAGCAAACAATTATGTAAATCTTGATTATTATTTAAATATTTTAAAATTCTCTTTAAATTATAAATATCATTATTAATTGCTAAAATATGAAGTAATGATCTACCGAAAATATCTCTCTTAAATAGAGTTTCAGATGAAATAATTATTGAATTATCAATTGTTTTATTAATTTGTTGTGTATTATTCTTAGTAAAACCAAAAGTATCCCCCCCTTTGGTCTTATTCTTTGATCTATTATTGGGTATTGCGGTAGTGAATTTTAAAACATCATTGGGACAGTTTTCCGAGCTGTTAATATGAGTAATCGAATGAATAATGTAGGTTATTAGAAAGGTTTGTTATTAGACTATGTGGGGATAGTGTCCAATTTGCAGAAAGAGGTGTTAATACCTAAGAATTAGGACAATTACTAAAGAAGAAAGTACATAAAAGTAGTTAATTTTGAAATAATTAATGAAAATGCACGTTGAGAAGAAAGTGAAAATATTTGAATTTTCATGCTTTCAATAATCTATTATAATAGGACTTTATTTCATTATTTATTGGACAAGAGAGATGTCTTTTTTCATAGATAACAATAGTGTAGCACCACAGGGTGTGTCAAGTCAACGTATGGAACTTGCAGAGTTTCAATTTGATGCATTAAATGGATTATTAGCAACTATTCGACGTAGTTGTGGAGGTAAATGTATTCCATTAGATTATGGAGAGAATGATCTTACAAAGGGTGAAAGTGAATGTACTAATAGATGTGTTGCTAAATTTATGCAAGCACATCAAACTGTTGCTATTCATGTTGAAAGAAATCATCCAATAACTGATAAAGATCTAATTCATTATGAACATATTAAGAAAGAGTATCTCAATGGTAGTGAAGATACTTCAACTAAATCTTCCTCTTAATTATAATTATATTGGTTAAATCTTGTAAATATATAGCTTATGTATTACTTTATACGTATAATACACATTAATACACTTAGTGAATATGATTTATGTGTCCAATAAGGTCTTACAACGCGTTAAATGGATGTGTTTGTAACTACTTAGTATAAGACATGCATACAATGGATGAAAATATTTATTACAACTGTTTGTTTATTTGAAGGCTGTTTTTTTTCTTTTATCTGTTGGTTCCTTGTATATTAAACACTGCATACATACATCATAGATGACCATGGATCAATCAGTCAATGACTCAGTCAGTGAATCGGTTAATGAACCAGTCGATGAATTAGTAAAGGAACCAGTTGAGGAACTAGCTACAGAATCAAATCACGCTTTAATTCATTTACCTGATAGTGCAACAATTAATAACAATGAATCACATGAACATAGATTGAAAAGATTCCTTTTAGATAGTGATCCATTAACTGAATATAAAAAACATGGATCTGATGATGCTGCTAAACGTTTCCAATATTTACTTTCATTATCACCATTATTTCGTCATTTTATTGATATTAAATCAACAAATGATAAATCCTTACATAAATTAATTAGACAAATTGATCAAAAAAATGCTACAAGTAATAAATTATCATTATCTACCTCTTCATCACGTCGTAAGAGGAAATCTGAGAAGGAAGAGGATGCAGAACTTTTAAATAATGAAGAAGAAGAAATTAATGAATCAACTACAAGTTTCTTAAATGAAAGTCCTAATTATATTGATGGTAAATTACGTGATTATCAAGTTCAAGGATTAAATTGGCTTATCTCTCTTTATAAGAATAGATTATCAGGTATTTTAGCAGATGAAATGGGATTGGGTAAAACATTACAAACAATTTCATTTCTTGGTTATTTACGTTATTATGAAAAAATTGATGGTCCATTCTTAGTTATTGTACCAAAATCAACATTAGATAATTGGCGTAGAGAATTTGCTAAATGGACAAAAGATGTTAATGTTGTAGTTTTACAAGGTGATAAAGATGAACGTAATAATATAATTAATAATATATTATTAAAGGCAAATTTTGATGTTTGTATTACAAGTTTTGAAATGATTATTAGAGAAAAATCAAGATTATCTAAATTTCGTTGGCAATATATGGTAATTGATGAAGCTCATAGAATTAAAAATGAACAATCATCTCTCTCACAAATCATTAGATTATTTTATTCAAAGAATAGACTTTTAATTACTGGTACCCCTTTACAAAATAATTTACATGAATTATGGGCATTATTAAATTTTCTTTTACCTGATGTTTTCGGTGATAATGAAATTTTCAATGAATGGTTTGAAAGAGAGAATAAAGGTAATGATGAAGAAAATGGAAATGGAAATGAAAATGATGATAAAGGTAAAGAAGCAGTTGATAAATTAAGAAAGATTTTATCACCATTTCTATTAAGAAGAATTAAGAGTGATGTTGAGAAAAGTTTACTACCTAAAATTGAAACAAATGTTTATATTGGTATGACTGCAATGCAATTAAAATGGTATAGAAATTTATTACAAAAGGATATTGAAGCAGTTAATGGACAAGTTGGTAAAAGAGAAGGTAAAACAAGATTATTAAATATTGTAATGCAATTAAGAAAATGTTGTAATCATCCATATTTATTTGATGGGGCTGAACCTGGTCCACCATATACTAATGATGAACATTTAGTTTTCAATTCTGCAAAGATGATTGTACTTGATAAATTATTAAAGAAATTGAAAAATGAAGGATCAAGAGTTCTAATTTTTTCACAAATGAGTAGATTATTAGATATTTTAGAAGATTATTGTTATTTACGTGATTATGAATATTGTAGAATTGATGGATCAACTAATCATGAGGAAAGAATTAGTGCAATTGATGATTATAATAAGGAAGGTAGTGATAAATTTTTATTTTTATTAACAACTAGAGCTGGTGGTTTAGGTATCAATTTAACAACTGCAGATGTTGTTATTTTATTTGATTCAGATTGGAATCCACAAGCTGATTTACAAGCAATGGATAGAGCACATAGAATTGGACAAAAGAAACAAGTTAAAGTTTATAGATTTATAACAGAGAATGCAATTGAGGAAAAAGTTTTAGAGAGAGCAGCACAAAAATTAAGATTAGATCAATTAGTTATTCAACAAGGTAGAAATGATGAAAAGAAAGAAAATCAATCAAATAATAAGGATGATTTATTAAATATGATTCAACATGGTGCACAAAAAGTTTTAGATACTGATGGTGAAGGATCAAAAGATTTAAATGATGATATTGACGAAATTTTAAGAAGGGGTGAAGAAAAGACAAAGGAATTAAAGGAAAAATTTGAAAAATTAGGATTAGATGATATTCAAAATTTTAATGGAGAACAGCAATCAACATATGAATGGAATGGTGAAAATTTTGCAAAGAAGAAATCTAAAGGTTTAGGAATTTTCCTTAATCCATCTAAACGTATAAGAAAAGAACAACAATATAGTGTTGATGAATATTATAAGGATGTTATGAATCAAATGAAGGTTCAACCAAATGTTAAAAATGTTATACCTAGACCACCAAAGCAATTTCAATTAGTTGATTTCCAATTTTTCAATCCTAAATTAAATGAGATATTTGAAAATGAAATGTTATCATATAGGAAAAGAATTAATTATAAATTAGGTGAAGAAGATTTAGATTTAGAGAATAAAAAATATGATAATTTTGATTATGAAGAATATTTGAAATTAAGTAAGAAAGAACAGAAAAATATTTTAAAGGAATTAATTAATCAAGAACAAGAAAAGATTTACAATAGTAAAGAATTAAGTGAAGATGATATTAAATTAAAGGATGAATTAATTGCTGAAGGTTTTGGAGATTGGAATAGAAGAGAATTTATGCAATTTATTCATGGATGTGCCAAATATGGATCAAAGAATTATGCAGAGATAAGTAATGATGTTAAGGGTAAGAATGAGGAAGATGTACGTAAATATAGTGAAGTATTTTGGCAAAAATATAAGGAAATTGAAGGATGGGAGAGATATTTAAAAGAAATTGAATTTGGAGAACGTAAACTTGAAAGAATTAAGATGCAAAGTGAGATATTAAAGAGTAAAATTAATGAAGTTGAAAATCCTATTGAAGAATTAAATATAATGTATCCACCGAATAATTCAAAGAGAATGTATTCAATTATTGAAGATAGATATTTATTAATTAAGGCAGATGAATATGGATTATTAAATCCATATGTATATGATTTAATTAAGAGAGATATAATAAATGAGGAAATGTTTAGATATTGTTTTTATTTCAAATCACGTACAGCTAATGAAATATCAAGAAGAATAGTTACATTATTACTTGCAGTTTCAAGAGAAGTTGAAGGACCTGATGCATTTAAGAGAAAGAGAAAAAATGGTATTATTAAAAGTAATGAAAATGATAGTGATAATATGAGTCGACCAGATAGTATTGATCCTGAGAGTGGAGAAGTGAATGAAGATATGAATGGAGATGTAAAGAGGAGGAAAATTGAGGACATTAGTGTATAATACAGTTTGTAATACAGTTTATAATTGTAAGAAATAGATCTAAATACAGAAATAGAAATAGATAAGATAAGATAAGATAAGATAAGATAAAATGGATAGACGCGACGGTGCTGACATAATCATAAAACAACACCGACGTATCGACCCCAAAGTAGAAAATAGAAAACAAAAATTTGCTTATTTTTGCTCTCTCTTTATTTGTTGAGAAAATGCAATGCTTTCAAAGAGGGGAAATACTGACATTGACGAATAGAGCGTTTTCAATTTAATTTTACATGATTTTATGTGATTTTATAGGATTTTATAGATTTCATTTGCCTTTCATTTTACACATCAACTGCTTGCTTTAGCCTGCTTAGATTCATTTGGTTTTCGTATATTTGGTACTCTTTCTCATTGATCAAACCGTTTTTCGTAGTTTTCATTTAATACTTAGAATTTAAATTATTAAAAAATAAAAAATACAAAAGAATATACTACAATTAGGATATAATATAATCTAATCTATAGAAAATCAATTGAATATACTATATAAATATAAATAATAGATATTATTGCAGATTAAAACAAACAAAAGAATAAATAAATACTTATAATAAACAATGTTAAGATCATTTAATAAATTATCAATAACTAAATCAGTTGTAAGACAAGCAACTAGAAATTTCTCTAAATGCCAAATTATTAAAGATGAAGTCTCACTTAAAATTGATGGTATTCCAGTTTCAATTGAAAAAGGTTCATCAATTATTCAAGCTGCTGAAAAGGCAGGTGTCTATATTCCAAGATATTGTTATCATGATAGATTATCAGTTGCAGGTAATTGTAGAATGTGTTTAGTTGAAATTGAAAAATCTCCAAAAATGGCAGCTGCTTGTTCAATGCCTGTTGGTCCAAATATGTCAGTTATTACTCAATCTGATAAAGTTAAAAAAGTTAGAGAAGGTATAACTGAATTTTTACTTTCAAATCATCCTTTAGATTGTCCTGTTTGTGATCAAGGTGGTGAATGTGATTTACAAGAACAAACTTTAAAATATGGTTCTGATCGTGGTAGATTTAATGAAGTTACAGGTAAAAGAGCTGTTGAAAATAAAGCAATTGGTCCTTTAGTTAAAACTTCAATGAATAGATGTATTCATTGTACAAGATGTGTTAGATTCTTAAACGATGTTGCAGGTGCTCCAGAATTTGGTACTGCAGGTAGAGGTAATGATTTACAAATTGGTACTTATGTTGAAAGAAATATTAATTCTGAATTATCTGGTAATATTGTTGATTTATGTCCTGTTGGTGCTTTAACTTCAAAACCTTATGCATTTAAGGCAAGACCTTGGGAATTAAAGAGAACTGAATCAATTGATGTTATGGATGCTTTAGGTTCAGCAATTAGAATTGATGCAAGAGGTATGGAAGTTATGAGAATTTTACCAAGATTAAATGAAGAAATTAATCAAGAATGGATTTCAGATAGATCAAGATATTCTTGTGATGCTTTAAAAGTTCAAAGATTAACTAAACCTTTAATTAAACAAGGTAATAAATTTATTGATGCTACATGGGATAGTGCATTAACTAAAATTACTGAATCAATTAAAAAAATTAATCCATCTAAAAATGAAATTAAAGCAATTGCAGGTCCTTTAGTTGATGTTGAAGGTATGGTTGCATTAAAGGATTTAGTTAATAGATTAGATTCTGAAAATTTAACAATTGATGCACCAATTAATGAAATTCCTTCAATTGATATTAGATCAAATTATATTTTCAATTCAACTATTGATGGTATTGAAGAAGCTGATCAAATTTTAATTATTGGTTCAAATCCAAGACATGAAGCTGCAGTTCTAAATTCAAGAATTAGAGGTAGATGGTTAGAAAGTGATGATGTTGAAATTCATCATATTGGTGAATCATTTGATTCAACTTTTGAAATTAATTCATTAGGTAAAAATGCAAATGATTTAGAAAAAGCATTAAATGGTAAATTAGGTGAAAAATTATCAAATGCAAAGAAACCTTTAATAATTGTTGGTTCAGGTGTTTATGAAAATAATGATTCAATTGCAATTGATTCAATTTTAAAGAAATTTATTAATGGTAAAGAAAATATTATTAATTCAGAATGGAATGGATTAAATTATTTACAACGTCAAGCTTCAAGAGCTGGTGCTTTTGATATTGGTTTCTATAATTCAGATCCAAAAATTCAATCAATTGAACCAAAAGTTGTTTTCTTATTTGGTGCAGATGAAATTGAACCAAAATCAATTCCAAAAGATTCATTTGTTGTCTATGTTGGTCATCATGGTGATATTGGTGCTTCATTAGCTGATGTTGTATTACCTGGTACTGCATATACTGAAAAATCAGCAATTTATGTTAATACTGAAGGCAGATCACAAATGACAACTGCTGCAACTGGTCCAGTTGGTGCATCAAGAGATGATTGGACAATTTTCAAAGCACTTTCTGAATATTTAGGTGTTGGTTTACCATATGAAGATATTAGATCATTACGTTCAAGAATTGAAACAATTGCTCCACATCTTGTAAGGATTGAATCAGTTGAATCAGTTTCACCAGAAATTGTTAAACTTTCAATTAATTCAACAAAAGATATTAAACCAACTGGTTCCGATTTAGTTAATCCAATTAAGAATTTCTATTTTACTGATGTTATTTCAAGAAATTCAAAGACAATGGCTCAATGTGTTGGTTCATTTGGCCCAACTATCGAAAAGGTTAATGATGAAAATGCTCATCAATATTTAGGTTTGGCTTAAATTGAATAATACAATTTAATTTTAACTTATTAATATTTATAAACCTGTGCTTTTAGTTTTTCCTCCTTATTCATATACATTATTATTATATTAAAATATTTATTTTCTTGTTTAACGATTAAAATTTCATTCCCCCCTCTCTTAACATATCTTAATAGTTAACAACAATTAGTTAAATTTTTTATATTGATTATTTATTATTCACTTCTATTAAAATTTTATAAAAATTATTTATACTATAAACTAAATTATAAACTATTTTATTTTATATCTAAATCATTAAATATTGCATCGGAGCCATGATCATGAATACAATTTAAAAGCCATCTTGAAACTTTATTAACACCTTTCTTTTTACTTGCCTCAATACAACTTGCAATGGTTATATTATTAACTTTTAATGTTGTTTTAAAAACTGGTAATATACTTTTAGTTGTAGTATCTTGTTCAACTGTGAATTGTGGTATAACATGTCTACTACCAAATAGTTGAATTAATTCATTTTTAGAATTACTACTTATATTATTGAGTTCATCACTTGGAATAGAATATGGTACTTTTAAATATTTAAAAGTTTTAGGTGTTTCCTTAACCTCGGTGGGTTGTTTAACTTCTTCTATTTTTTCAGTAGTATTATTGTCCTTATTAATATCTTTATTATCTAAACTATTCTTATTGTCTATTGATTCAAATTTTTTACTAACGACAGATTCTGTTCTTGGTGTCATCATTCTAATTAAATGATACTTTTCAATTAATTTTTTATTTAATAATGAAGCTTGTGCAGCTCTAGCACTTGCATCTTTTAAATTTCTACCTTCACCATAACCTAAAATTTCTCCACCTATACTACATTCAACAACTGTTGGAGTTTCTGGGGTAATTTGCTTTTGAATACATTTATATTCAGGATGTAATTTAGCTGATCCAATTAATGCATATAATTCAGGTTTTGCTAATTTATTAACTTCATCTGATGACGTTAATCTTATCGGGAATTTGGTATTTTCTGGTAGTGTATTATTAGGTGGCGGTGTTGGTAATGATGGTATTTTAGGTAATTGAACTGATGGGATTGCAATTTTACTAGCTGTGGATGATGATGTGGATGATGATGTAGATGATGATGTAGATGATGATGATGATATTTTTGTGTTATTTTTCAAAAATTTAGCAATCAAGTTTTTACTTAAATGACTATAAGTTAATTTATCTGATTGTTCAAATTCATCAAGAATTGGTTTATAAACATCCATTAACCAAGATTTGATGAAATTATATGCGTCTCCATTTCTACCTTTATCGATGAAAATTGCACCAATATATGCTTCAAATAAATCTGCAATTCTTTTATTGTTCTTAAATTTTGAATTTATATCCAGTTCAGTTTTAATTAAATGAGACTTTAATAATTCTTGTTGCCATTCAGGAAACTTATAAGCTCTTGAAATGATTTCAATTGTTTCATTTTTAACTAATGTAGATCTTAATAACGTTAATTGACCTTCATCAAATGAAGGATATTTCGATTCAATTATATCAGATACTATAGTTTCTAAAACTGCATCACCTAAAAATTCCAATCTTTCATTATTTGATTGAACTTGATCTAATTTGGATGAATGTAAATTTGAATTTGTTGCAGATTTATGAATGAAAACTTTTGATTCCAAAATTGAATCATAAATAACGGGTAATTTAGGTAATATAGAATGATAGTTTATATCATCTTCTTCCTTTTGGGAATTATACTGTTCTTGCCTTTTCTCTTTAATTAATAACTGAACATCATCAACGGAATCTAATACTGTATTATCATTAAAATTGATTATTTGATTAAATATTGGTAACTTATTATCATCATATAATGATTTAATTTGACTTGCAAGTTGAATTTTATGAGATTTTGCTAAAAGTAAAACTTTTGCTGCAACTTCACCATTTTGTGAAGAATCTTTATCGAGAGATTGTTGTACTAAACTGTTTATGTAATTTTTCAATTCTGTTGCATTTGGTGATGTCTCTATTAATTTTTTCAAATTTTCTTGAATAAGTGAAATAGAATGTTCAATGGATATCAGATCATGAATTGCAAAATTACGGAAGTTTGTTGATTGTTCTGGTTCTACTGTGGTGTCTTCCTTCTTATCTTCTTTCTTCTTCTCTTTCTTATCCTTTCTATCCTTTTTATCTTTCTTGTCTTTCTTCTTTTCCTTCTTCTCCTTTCTCTCAGATTTGTGTCTTTTCAAATCACTATTTTCATGATCATCTATCTCATGCGTTCTTTTACCCATGGTTTCTATATAATACGGTAAACTCTACACAAAACAGACCAATACTGTCACCAGCTTTAAATGAAAAATCATCACAATAATTTTTGAAAAGAAAAAAAAATTATTTTTTTGTGTGGGTGCTGCACAGCCTTTTAAAATCACCTATTATTGTAGTTGTTATTATACCTGTAAGAGGTGGTCTTGGAACCGAATATACTCTGGTCATTGGTATTCTGTTGAGTGTGAAGCACTCGGTAGAGATGTTGTGGCGTATTGGATTGACGTGGTGTAGGATTGTATTGGGATTGTGATGGTGTTGAGGAATGCCCGATTTTATTAACTAAAACATCACCTTTAGATGGTTCGTATGCTGTATTAGTATCAATATCATCCCTAGTATTAGAATTAGTAGTAGTATTACTATCTTTATCTAGATCATTCACTACTTCACCCCAATATCGTTTTCTTTGAATTGTAGGTTGTGCATTTTGTGCAGTTTGATTATTTTTGTTATTCATTGATTCAGTATAACATTCACCAAATTTTAATAAATGAGGTTTCTTTTGATATTTAAAGAATGCATCATATAATCTATCATAATCTAAATCCAATTGTCCCACCTTAGGTTGAATTCTTTCTCTTGTCCTTTGTTTCAAAGTTGTCGATTCTCCACTATCAACTGGATCAACAGTTGGTCTCATTTCAGATATACCTGTATCACTGATAAATTTAGGTAATTCAAACGGTGGTCTCTCCACACCTCTTTTCATAGATAAGAAACTCTTCTTAGATCTCCAATGTTGTGGTACTGGAACAGAATCTGGTAATGTTTTTAAGTAAATATGTAATCTTGGATCTTCAGCATCTGCATCAATCCATTCAACTAGTTCTGGATGAATAGTTTCACTTTTAAGAACGTATAATGGAATACCATATTTCTTTTTAAACTGTCGTTTACTAAGTGATTGTGGATTTGATTCTTTAGAGTCTTTATCTTTATTCTCTTCATCATCTGAATCATTTATTTTATCATTTTCACCTTTATTATCTCGATGAACTAACTGTTTCTGTTCAACATTTTCATTTTCTTTCTCCTCCTCCTCTACATCTATTTCCTCTTCCTTTGGTTCAAACTTCTCCAACACTTCCTTATATAATTCTGCAAACTGTTCATCAACAGGTGTTTCTTCCACAACAACTATATCATCATCATCATCATCATTATTATTATTATCTTCTTTAGTTTTCTTAACTTCTACTACTTTCTTTCCATTGGATTTCTCCTGTTGTTTCAATAATTTCGCCCTCTCTCTTCTCAACTGGTTCTTTGACTTCTTGGTCACCACCGGAATATCTATCTTTGATCCCATCCTTGTCTAGTAGTACAATATGAAAAAAAAGCTGTGTCTTCCCATAGTAAAACTTAAAAATTCTTCAAAGCGCTGTTTTCTTCAATGAGCCTTAAATGGTTTTCCTTGATTTATTGCCACTGTTTTTTCCTTTACTTTTTACTTATTTTCACTATTCGACCATGTCTGAACTTAAGAAGAGACCCTCTGTTACTGAAGATCTTAAGATAAAAACAATTCCAACACCTAATTCAGCAATTAATAAATCATTGAAGGAAATACAGGAAAATCACGAATCTAATGAAAATTCACCAATATCGCCAACAACAGGTATAATTCCAACACCTAAATCTGCAATATCATCCAATGGACCAACATCTGCTGCCAATTCAGTGAAGAAACAAAATGAGAAAACATTGGGTGAAATGACACAGGATATTAAGGCTCAATTGAGTAAAGCATCAGAGGAGATTGAGAGAGCAGATGCAGAGTTTCAACGATTGTTAGGTAATTTAGAGAAGAAAGTTGCAGCTTTAAGGGTTAATCTGAATGCATCAAAGTGATTATATGATGATGATATGATACGATTTGGAATCATAAAATAAATTTACAATGTAGTTCACAATTCAAAATACAGAAACTAAAACTTAAACACACTAATTATAATAACAATAATGAATAACTACACGACAATGCTCAAACACAGACAATCACCTATTATCATACAAGTTAAAACACCACAAGATATACAATATACAACATCCACCACACAAAAGGCCTCTTCTCCTATTACTACGTGTGACAAACGCGTTGTTTTTCTTATTTTCAGTTTACACTCTATTTTCGATTCTCTATTTTTCACTTTCTTTTCTTTTTCACTGTATCTTTACCTCTATTTCTAAGTCTCATTAGTTAAGAAGTCTGTCACTTTCTATTCTCTCACTTATATAATGCTTATGCTGGAGTTTGCAGTATTCTCCAAAAATTTGAATAAAAATCTGTTACCAACAGATCTACAACTAACATCAGTTAGTCAAACGACGAGAATAAATAATTTAACAAAATTTAAACGATTGTTAAATACAATTACAACTGATAATAATACTAAAAACAATGAAATAATACCGAAACCTATAAAGCAAGAGAAGGGTAAACGACCTAGAGGAAGACCGAGAAAGCAAATTGATACACCATCTGTATTATTACACAATAATTCAAATTTATTAGATAAATTTAGAAATTTTGAAACTTATTTACAATATGCAAAATTTAAGCAACTACAAACAAATACTGGTGTTTTCATGGGTAATTTATATGAGCTGCAAGTTAAAAGTTTTTTAGAGAAACAATTTAAAATTCAAAGTACATTACATCAAGGTGGTAGTAATGATAAAGGTATTGATATTAATGCAATTTGGAATCCAATGAATATTTTGAAAACTGAGAAAACAGATAAAGATGGCATCAGTAATAATATTGATGATAATGATAATAAGAAATATGAAATAGTTAATATGAAAAAAATCAAACCTTTGGCAAAAAGAAGTAATCAAACGATTAAATTATTTGTTCAATGTAAATGTTATAAATTATCTAAAATTGATCCAAAATTGATAAGAGAGATTAAGGGATCATCACAGGAATATTTTAAGAAAAATGGGAATTCAGCTATTTTCATGATTGCATCAACTAATGGATTTACAAGAGTTGGTAGGGAAGATTTTGATAAGGCAACTATACCATTAATGTATGCAAAATTTACTAAACCTAAATTAATTAACAAAAGATATCCATTTGAAATTGATAGTTGGGAAATAGGTAAATTAGATGGTGTATATTTAAATCCTTTAGCAACTGCAATGTTTAAAGGACTGGATTGGATATCGTTTATGAATAAATTAAAATCATTAAAATAACTAAGAGGTGTAATATTATGTATAATTAGGATAAAAAACATAAATAAAGTAATTAAAGGAAATAATATAAAATTTATAAAAGAACAATTATTTATCATTATTTATTAGTTCTTTCTTTCAGGAATATTTGAGCCAATTTTAACTTCAGGAATTTCATCAATTTTATCAAGCCATTGACAAATTCTTGGGAAATTTTCTAATTCAGGTAATCTTCTAAAATTTAACCAAGGAAATGAAGCAATATCAGCAATACTTAAATGATCACCAACTAAATAACCTGTCTTATTTCTAGTTAATCTTTCCTCTAAGACACCTAATAATCTAATTGTTTCTTTATGATATCTTTCAATTGCAAATTCATCCTTTTGAGGTGCATAATATGAAAACCAATGGAATTGACCCTTCATTGGACCTAAACCTGCCATTTGGAAAAATAACCATTCAATCATTTCATAATATTCAGCTGAACCATGTTTATAAGAATATTTAAAATCTTTATCAAATTTATCAACTAAGAACATTAAAATTGCACCTGATTCATTAATATGAGTAACTTCACCCTTTTCATCAACATAAGTTAATGAAGGAATTCTGCCATTAGGATTAAATTTTAAATACCAATCTTCCTTACATTCTGATTTTGATAAATCAATTGGTCTAACATAATAATCTAATTTTAATAATTCTAATAAAATTGTAATTTTTAAACCATTCGGAGTTGGTGATGTGTATAATTTAATATATGGAGCAATTAATCCACCACTCTTTGGATCATTTTCGGAAATAATGTAGTGTACCATTGTAAGTTAAGTATTTTCTATGACAATTGAGCTATCAAACAGACCTGAAAGTAGGAAAGAAAGATAAGAAGCAGCATATATAATAAAGATTAGTAATTAAATCCACTTCGGATGGAAAGGTCCTTTTATACCCGTAGAAGAAAATTCCCAGAAAATTTAAAGTGTGGCTACATATTAATATGAAATTATTACAATTAAGATATAGTATTATTAACTCCGGAGAACAATGGAGTTTGTGTTGACCGTTGCAGAGACAAACAGGTTGAGAGAACAGGTGGGGTTGAAGTTGATCCCCGATAATGGGAGTAGTAATGGGAAAGGAAATAGGAAACACGGGAAAGGTGATGGTAATAATATGATTAATTCATTGAGTATTGCAGAAACTAATAAATTACGAGCAAAGTTAGGATTGAAATTAATACCTGATGAATCTAATATTGATAAAGAATTTAATAATTTTGAAGAGTTAGAGACAAGAAAGAGACAAGGTGAAAAATTAGTTAAATTAGTTGATGATATTGAAACACAGAAACAACAATTAAAACTAAAGAATAGGATAGAGAGAGGTGGTATTATTGACAGATTGGATAAATCTTCCAATGATGGATCGAATGGTGATTTAGATTTAGATTCTTGGTTGAGTAAAGTGGGTGGAGAAATCAAACGTGGTGTTAATGCTAAGAGATTAGTTTTCAAAAATGATAAAAAATCTAAGAAAATAGAAACAGAGTTGAAGGAAGAAGACATACCTGATGTTAAGATATCACATGATAATGAAAAAATTAATGAAATGATTGAAAATGGTAATGAAGTTGTGCTTACATTAAAAGATAGTAATGTTTTAGATGATAAAGATGAAGATGAATTAGTTAATCAAATATTACAACATGAGGAGGAAATACTTCGAAATAATAAGGAGAAAAATAAATTAGGGAAGTTAGTAACATTAGATGATCATGCAGATGCAAGTGATAAGAAGCGTAAATTAGAATCTTTAGAAATTGAATCAGATGATGATGATGA
>CP125798.1:622757-884076 GCA_030062975.1 Pichia kluyveri | reverse complement strand
TCACCTGCAAAAATATCAGCTTGTTTTAAGATTCTTAAAGTTGAAGGTTCCTTTTTATCATCAACAGCTTCCGGGTCAATTGAAGCTAAAGTAATTCTAACAGTAACTGGGAAATTTTCATTTTGACATGGTTGAGGAGAGAATGGTTTTAATTCTAAATTATATGAAGCAATTGGTAATAAACTAGCCATTGTATGTGTATTTATTTAATTGGTATTTAATTGATTTATTAATTTCCAAAAGAAAAGTATGTGAAATTAGAATTAAATGAAAAATAAAGTATAAAATTTTTTTTACATGTCAAAAATTTTTTTTATCACTGCATAGTAAATTTAAATATGGCTGAAAAATTTGAATTTTGTAAGCTTAAAATAATAATAGTAGATAATAGTTTTTGATAATATGTTATCTATTCTATTACTATTTCATATCTACATTCTACATTGTACTAGTGAAACCTATACTTGATAGTAAAAACTACTTGATAGTGTTAATTCATAATTGAAAGTTATCTTATCTTATCTAATAATTTTTATAAAGTAAATACAATACAATACTATACTAAAATAAATTAGAAAACCATTGCATGTGGTTTATCACCAGATTTTAAGGAGAAAGAAGCTGCTAAATATTGTTTTAATAAAGGAGTTTTCTTAATTTCAGAGATTAAAGCTTTATCAATAATTTTTTGATCTTCAATTCTTTCAGATTTAATTTCTTTCTTTGCAGAACCTTCACCAAAGAAATCAGATTCAGATTTTGATTTCTTACTTGATTTTTCTCTTGCAAAATATGAGACATTGAATTTTGATAATTCTAATGATGAAATTTCAACTTTAGTTGAAGTTGCAATAACATATCTTGAATTAACTCTTCTTAATGGAACACCATTAACCTTGAAAGGACCAGAGACTAATAAAGTACCATCTTCTAAGTTCTTTAAGTAAACAACTCTCTTACCTCTGAATCTACCAGCTAATAAGATTAAGACAGTACCTGGAACTAAACTTGATCTTAATTGTTGTGGCTTTGCAGTCTTTCTAGTTTTCTTAGCAACAACTTCCTATAATAAATAATAATAATAATATAATAATGATAATGATTATGTTAGTATTTATGTTCATTCAAAGTTCATTTAATTAATTTAACATTTAGATATATATAAATTTGGATATATGTCACGAATAATCAATATTTCACCAATTGGAGGGGGATCAATATCACCATATTCATAACTTATAACCATACTTATACCTATAACATCATTTATTTGATATATTATATATACATACCGCAACCATTATGTCTACTTGATTAAAAGATGCAATTCAAAGTCGTAAAATCTGTAGTAAAATTACAAATTTCCAATAAATTTAGTATTATAAAGGTAAAATGTAAATATTCTTCAATAATAGCTACTAACTGTGAAATTCTCACACTAATTCTCACCAATATCTAATTTCTCATTTCTCACTATGTGGAAAAATATGGAAGAGAAAAAATTTGTATCGGAGGTGCGCGGGGGTGTTTCCTCTTTGGGACAAGTGTGTTTTCTGCGCGTCTATCCACCCTGGGACCTATAACAGATTTGGTGGTATTGCAGGTTCTTCCTCATCAAAGAACAACTCACTCCAGAATTCATCATTAAAGGCCATGTATTGCTGTTCCCAGGCAAGGTTAGATTCTGGTTGAGTTATATTAGCAGTAGAGTTATTAGGTGGTGGCATATTGTTGGAAGTATTATTGGTATTATTTGTAAACCATGTATTTATTGTAGGATTATTATTAGTTTGATTAATATTAGAATTAATATTAGAATTATTAGTAGTATTAGTATTTGGACTATGAATAATTTGTAATATTGGAGTTGGTGGTGATAATACACTTGAATATTCAGGTGATCCTCCCATATCTGTACTTGGGAAATAATTATTAATACTACTTATCCATCCTTTCTTATCTTGTGGATTTAAATATGTGAATGATGTAGTAGTAGGACCGCTGTTATCTATATTATTACCCGAATCGGTAATAATATTTTCAACATTTATTATTATTATTATTGGCATTATTATCATTAGCATTATTAATATCATTGATAGTAGATTTATATGATAAATTCCATTGATTTAAACATGTATGAATAAATAACCCTAAAACTATTCTAACCTTTTTAATAAAATGATTTTTTGAAAATTTTATAGTTGTTTCATCAATTTTTTTAATTAATTGATTAATTATATTCAAACTTTCATCTGTAAATAATTTACCTTTACCATCTTTAGGTATTGTTAAACTCAAATATCTGATTCTTAATAACATACCTGATGTATAAAGTATCCTTGATGTATGAAATAATGGATTAACTGCCATTTCATTAATATTTAATTTATTAAAATGTTTTAATGATAATATACATGATTCACAAATTTGATTCAATGTTGAATAAAAAACTTCATTATATTCCTTTGTTGTAATTTCCTTTGATTTAACTAATGTTTGAATTGCAGGTTCATAAATATATGCTTGAACTGAATAAATATATGACATTAATAAATTATAATCACTTGAATTTTCTTTAAAATTATTAATAATTTTAACTTTAAGTAAATTAATTTGATTTAAATAATCAATTAATGACATTTTATATTTATTACTTGATAATTCTAAAACTGTTAATTGTTCCGATAATTTATGTATATTATTATAAATAAATTCCATTAAATGATTCATCTTTGCATATATGACAATTAATTTATATTTCCTTAAATTTGAATTCTCTAATTTAATACAACATTCTTCAAGATATTCAGTCCATTCTAAAAATACAACCCTTTTGAAGAAAAATGATATTGCCATGTATATTATATAAACAATTAAAACAATTGATTTTATTTCTAAACTTGTATTATCTTCCTTATCATTATTTGTTATTAAAGTTTTCTTGACTGATCCATCATCTTTATTATAAAAAAAATATGGTCTACCATTAATACCTAAATCATGAACCATTGAAACACATAATGATGTAAACATATGATATCTTCTATGATGAAATAATTCTGGTGCTGAGTACCATAAAATATATAATAAAGTAATTTTTAAAATATTTAAAGATTTATTACCAATTAATAAAATTTCACTTGAAATTGATTTTGCTATTAAACATTCTAATTGTAATTGAACTTCAATTGAAATTTCTTCTCTATTATCAGCTATCAATGCAATATAGATCATCAAAACAAATAATAATGGTTCATGTTCTCTGAGATAATTAATATTTAAATTATGTGGTAATTCAATAAATGGATACCTTGGATAAATTTCATTAATGAAAATACTTAATAATTTACAACATTGTGAATAAGTTAATAAATTATTACCTAAAATATCTAATGAAGGCATTTGAGATTCACATAATTGAACTCTCCTCTCTGCAGCTTTAATAAATTGTGAACTGAAAGTTGTTGAAATATCAAAACTTGAATTAAGTGTTTTAATTGATTCTTGTGACAAATTATTTAATTGTTTAATTTCATTTGAATAAATTTGAAGTTTTTCATTTAATGATAAATCTTTGATATTATTATTTTTATTATCAAAACCTTTTAAAACTTTTATGATTTCATCCCTTTTCCTTAGTTCTTCTCTTAAATGTTGAATTTCATCTTGAGTAACCTTTAATTTCATTGCCTTCGTTAATGGTTGTTTCCTTTTAGGTTTTTTAACAATTTTATATTCACAATTAACTTTCTTTTTAACACATCTTGTACAGGGTCCATTGATTAATTTTGAATCAACTGGTACACATTTAACCTTTAATGCATGACATCGTTCACAAGCATTGGATCTTCTCTTTGATCTAGTGGCAATTGATGATGTTGTAGAATCATCATCATCTTCTTCTTCCTCTTCTTCTTCATCATCATCTTCGTCGTCATCCTCTTCATTATCATCATCATTATTATCATCATCTGAATTTTGATCCCGTTCATTATCATTATTAGTTCCATTATTATTAGTTTCATTATCATTACTATTATTATCATTACTACCATTACCTAATTTCACGTGTCCGACATTATCAGTACCACTCCTATTCACACCCTCTTCACGGTCTTTCTTAGTTGCATCGCCACTCGATGAATCAATAACTGCCTTCTTGACATTTTTATCTCCATCAATATTAACTCCATTACTATTCTGATAAACCTCCCTTATACCTCTCTTTCTCCTTACGCCAATTCCATTATCACCACTGCTCTCCGAGAGTGTAAACATGCTGTAATACCTGCGTGGAGATAAGTCTAATTGCCAAAGAGTATGTGCATTAAGTTAAAAAAATAAAAATAAAATCAGCATGCCCTTAGTAAAATGTCATAATTTTATCTCCGTCTATTTTTTCAATTTGCGCAACCGCTTTGGGAAGATATCTCCGGATTTTAATGTTTTTATTTAAATACCATTAATAATCCTCTGTTTGACTCTAAACTCCATTCTTTGTCATTCTTCATTTCCCCATTTCTCTTTTAAAACACAACTGGCAATGTCTCAAATGAGTAATCTTAATAACTCGTCATCTTCAAATGACAGAGACTCAATTAAACCTTACCCTGATGAAGAAGCTTTAGGTGATTATGGTAACGGTAATGGTAATGGTAGTGAACATGGTAATGGACTTGGTAGAAAGACTTCAAATTTACTGGATCCTGATAATGATTTGATTCGAACAGTTTCAAATTATACTTTAGCTAATATTATCTCTGGTGAAGCTGCTGAGAAAACTTATAGTGATGAAAAATTAATTGATGAAGGTAAATTACCACCTCCCCCACCACCTAAATATGGTATATTTGCACCAGAGAACAGATCATTAATGAAATCTTTCTTACTTAAATATATAGTTGTGATTATTGCATTTTGGACTTTTATACTTAGTGTTTGGTCAATTTATTGGGGGTCAATGTATCATAGAGAGAATAGATTAATTAATTTAGGTATATTAGTTAATGTTGAAACTGATATTTCATTACCAGTTTCTCAAGCAATGTATTTATCAACAATTGATCCTTCAATTTCAACTAGTTTATCATGGCATTTTAATTCAAATTTAACTGAAGATGAAATAATTCAATTAGTTCATGATCAAAAATATTGGGGTGCAATTTATGTTACAAGTAATAATGTTTCAAATCAATTAATTAATGCTTTTAATAATGGTGAAAATTTAAATACTTCAAATTTTGTTAAATCTTATTATGAAACTGGTAGAGATCCAAATACAATGGGTTCAATTGTTGAACCAACATTATACAGATTCCAATCAGTTTTCCTCAAATATTTACAATCGGTTTCATACCCTTCAATTTTAAATAATTTATCAACAAATCAATTTGCAAATTTACAAAATACTAATTTATTATCATCATATCCAATTATTGAATATACTAATGGTCGTCCAACTACATTAATAACTATTGCTCCTTTACAAGTTGGTTTAATTTATATTATTATTATTACTTTCTTTGATGTTATGTGGACAACTCCATTATATGGTGCAATTGCAAGTAAAATTTATCCAATGCATTATATTATTTTAAGAATGGTAATATCACAAATAAGTTATCTGTTTATTTCACTTGCATTTACAACTCTTAATGCAGCTTTCCAAATTAATATGAATCAAACTTGGAAAGGTGGATTTGGTGTTTTTTGGATGATTTCATATTTAACAATGTCAGCAGTTGGTGGTGCAAATCAAAATGTTTCATTAATTTTATTTTCAACTTTTCCTCCATTAATGGGATTTTGGATGCTTTTCTTTGTTATTATTAATATTAGTGCTACTTTTTCACCAATTCCATTATGTCCAGATTTTTACAGATTTACCTATGCAATGCCAATTAAGAATGCTTATGAATTATTAAAAGTTGTTCTTTTCGATACTGCAAGATTAACTATGGGTAGAGATTTTGGTATCTTAATTGCTTGGGGGGCTGCTAATCTAATTTTATTACCTTTCTGTATGTTATTCTTCGCTAATAGAATGAAGAGTAAGATGATTAAGGAAACGAAGAAACAAATTCAATTAGAAAAAGAAGGTAAGAAGGTTTAATAATACAATAATTTTATCATCACAAATCTACATTAATTTATTAGCAATGTGGGAATATCACCAAACTTACATTTAATGTAACGCATTTAATTCCGTTTAGTTTTTAAGCTCTTTTTTTCTTCTATAAAATTTTACCGTATACTAATATTTAATTTTTTAATGATATCCACATATCATTTCCTTTCTAATTTTCTTTTAATACCAAACATTAACAATTTTACCATTTTGTTTAATCTTTAATTGTGCATATGGTAAATTATCAACTTTAATAAATTTTTCAACTTCAATACCTTTAAAAACATTTATACGTGGACAAGATTTTAAATCAATTTTCTTTAAATTAATTAAATTTGTTAATAAATAATCAACACCTTCCCTAGTTAATCTAATACATCCCCTTAATGATATATTTTCAAGTTTTGATAATTTAAATAATTGTAAAATTGATGAATCACTAACAGCTGATCCACAAAATGATAAATCTAATTCAATTAAATTATTTAAATTTGAAATTAATGTAATTGAATTATCTGTTAACATACAACAAAATGATAAATTTAAAAATTTTAAATTAGGCATAAATTGTGATATTTTCAAAATTGTTTGATCGCTTAAAAATGTACAATCTTTTAAAATTAATGTCTCTAAATTAATGAAATAATTATTTGATAAATTTTTAAATCCTAAATCTGTAATTGTTGTACATCTCGTTAAATCTAAATAAGTTAAATTTTGAAATGCAAAATTAAATAAATGATTCATTGAAATATCTGTTAAATATTTACAGTAACCTAATATTAAAACTGATAAATTATTCATTGAAGGATTTTTCTTAATTAAATTTAATATAACATCATCCTTAATTTTCCTACAATTTGAAATATCTAAATAAATTAAATTGGGACATGAAATTGATAAATCCATTAATGACATTGAATTTAAATTCCAATTATTTTTCAAAATTAATTTTAAAATTTTACCAGAAATTGAAATTTGGTGAATTAAATTTGTAAATCCATTATTTGAAATATGATAACAATTTGTTAAATTAATAACTTTTGGTCTTGAACCAACTAATTTAATTATATTTAATAAATATGAATCATCAACTTCATTACAATAAATCGATAAATCTAATTCATTAAATAAATTTGGTGATAAATAAATTAATTGTTTCCATCTTGCACAAACTAATGAACATTTAACTAACGATTTTAAATCTAATAATTGAAATACTTTGATAAATAATGAATCAGTTAATGGACCAAGATTTAAATTTGAAGATCTACGTCTATTTTGATTAATTGATGATAATCTTTGTCTTAAATCATGTGGTACATGAATAAAATTTGATTTAGAAATATTTGAATTGAATGATTGTAATGAACCAATTGAAGGATTTAATGGTGGCATTGATAAAATTGGAGTTGTTGGATCATTAACATCAGTATTATCAAAAGAAAATGATTTAAACATTGGTGTTGATGAATCATTTGAATTTTTATTAAAAGGATTTTTGAATAATGGTGGTGGAGGTAATGAAGTAGTTGAATTTGAATTATTAATTGATGAATTAATTATAATATTATTTGGTGATTTATTTGTTGATAATCTTTGGGATGCAGTTTTTTTAAAATCATTTGCAATATCTTGATAATTTAAACATAATTGATCTAAAGTTTCAGCTTTAATAATTATTAATTCACATTTATTAATTGCACGAATTGATGCAGATCTTGAAGTTGGGAAAGTATTATCATTAAGTAATGAAGATAAAAATGCAAATTCACCAAAATACATCATTGGTGATAATCTTGCAACAGAATGATCATTAATTAAAACTTCAACATCACCATAAACAATAAAATAAATATCTCTACCTTTATCACCAGATTGGAAAATAAATTCCATTGGTTGATAATAACTAATTTGAACATTAAGTACTAATTCATGCATTATATTTTTAGGTAAGGATTTAAAAATATGTAAATTTGATAAAAATTTACTAATTGAAATTGTATTATCAATTTTATCAATTGAAGTATTTAAATCATTAAAATTATTTGAAATTGGAGGTAAAGCTGGACCAGGTACTTGAGCATTTAAATTTGCAATTAATGAATGATTTGAAGGTGTTAAAGAAGATTGAATTGGTTGAATTGGATGATGTTTATTAATATTAATATTACTTCTTTTTTTCAAAACTGATAATCTTTCCTTTGCTTCAAGATGAATTATTTTACCTATATTGGGGAAATTTTCAATAACTGAATTTAATGAATCTTTTGTTAAAACACCTAATAAAACTTTTGATCTTGCAACAACAGTTGCAGTTCTTGGAGTATTAAATAGAATACCAATTTCACCAAAGAATGAACCAGGTAATAATTCTGCATATAATGATTCACCATCAGTTGAAGTAACAGCTACTGAACCACGTAATATCCAATACATTGCTAAAGCAGGTTCACCAGATTTAACAATATATTGATGAGTTGAATATTGAACTAAATGTAATTTAGATGATAATTCATTAAAGAATTCCACTGGTGCATTTGAGAATAAGGGAAAATTTTTTAAATGAAATATTAGATCTGGTGGAGTTGGTAATGAACTTGTAGAAGTTGAAGAATTTGTTGAAGTTGGAGGTGTAATTTGAGGTATAGAGTTTAATTTTAACCTCTTCGACGGTGGTGGTGTCATTATGAAGTGTTATTATTATTATTATTATTATTATAATTATTATTAAGATAAGATTATATTTCTACTTTTGTGACTGTGTTGTATTCTATTAGTATAATCTTATAATCTTATAATATACAGAGCTTTTATTCATGCAGGTACGATATGATGGGGGCAGGCACGAAAATGGAAAGTGTAAATTGTAAATAAATGGAAAATCATTCGTCATGCATGGATTTATAATAATAGGGAGTTGTAAATTTCTTGAATTTTAATGAGAGTTTTTGGATAATTTCTTAAATCCGACGTCTTAAAATCTATTAAGTAACTTTTACTAATATGTTCGGCTATAAGAACGTGGACGGCATTAAGACCGGATTTAATATTATTATCTCTATTATCTCTATTATTAACTGAATCCCCTCTATCTGATGGCAATGCAACTATAATAGATAATCCACCAGGTGATGATAGTATATGCATTGAATATTGAGCAGTTGAGAATGATCTTAGAGTTGGATAAGTTGTTGATGATTGACCTAATTGCTGAGCCAATGTTTTCATTGAATGGACGAGACCATCTAATAAAATTGGATCAATATCGTTTTCTGTAGGTAATGGTTTTAAAATTGGTGTGTGTTTATAATATACCCATAACATCATTATATTAGTGTGGTGTGTATAATAGTATATAATAGTATATTAATATATATTGTATTATAAGATAATAAATAAACTAACTAGAAGAAAGAGTAAGGTCTACAGAGTGTTATTATAATAATATATAGGGGGGAAACCCAAATATTTTCATTTCAGAGATCAAGGAGGGAAAAAGAGTTTGCGGCTGGTGCGGCTGGGGTTTGTGTGGTAGTAGTAGTAGTATTGGTATTGGTATTGGTATTGGTATTGGTTGGGGTTGAAGTATGGGATGGAGTGTATGAGGGGGTTGTCTTGACATCGGAGAGAAGGGAGCTGAAGAAATCAACATTGGCAGGTGCAGCTGGTGCTGGTGTTGGTGTTGGAGCTGATGTAGTGGTATTAACATTGGAATTGGTAAATAATGGAGTGTTGGAGAAATTGTTTGTTTGTGGTTGTGTGTTGAATAATGGTTGTGTAGTAGTAGTAATATTACTAGGTGCTGGGGCAGTTGTTGCAGCTGGTGCACTTTGGAAATCATCAAATTCATCAAAATCATCATCAAGTAAATCACCTGCAGATTGTGCAACTGTTGGCTTTGCAGTTCTTATAGGTTCCTTTGAAATAGGTGTTGGACCATTAGATGATCTACGTGCATTAGATGAATTTGAGGTTACAACTGGACTTTCATCATATTCTTCAAATGCATTACCACCTGTTCTTGCCTCTTCAAATCGCTGACCATAAACTCCTCCATCACCGAAAATTCTTGTTTCATATTCATCATCAGCTGATACACTAATACCACCTCTACCTGAACCTAAACCACCTCTATTTCTATTTGTATAACCTCTTGTACTAACTGAAGTTGATGAAATTGCATCAAATTTTTTTGCATTTTCTTTTGCCTTTTTACGTTCAGTTCTAATCTTTGATTCATCATTAAGTAAATTAGTTAATTCTTTTGCTCTATTACGAATATTAATACCTTGATCAACACCTTTTGAATCAATATAATGGAAAGATTTTAACATTGAAACTAAACTAACATTTGCCCTTGCATCATCAACAAATCTTTCACTACCATTTTTAACTAAATATTCTAATAACTGTAATGATTTATAAATTTGTCTCCATTCATTTGCTGCCTTTTCAGTAAATCTTCTAAAAATCATATTACAAATTTCTTCTCTATCCTTATAAGTGAAAGTACCTCTTGCAATATCTGCCATTAAAGTATTTGATGCACCCCAAGGTTCATTATTTGTTGCTTCTCTTACTTTACTCTCAATTTCAGATAAATTTAAAACAGCATTTTGTGCCTTACGTACATAAGACTTAACTTCCCAGAGGGACAGGTTCTTCATTGTCTTGTTTAAATCCATATTGATCTAGTGGTTGTTTACTTAAAAGAAGATAATATACTCTGAAGAACAACAAATTAACCAGCCACTGCCAATGAGATAATTAAAATCAAAATTTCAAAAACTGATTGAGATTACATTACATAATACGATTATAAAGGTTAGATACTATAGAGTTTAATACACTGAAATGTAATTATTGATCTTATCACGTTGATTTTGTGCAATACATTCACAGATCCATGTAATATTACGGATTTCTTGTTCCTTGGATTTAATATATGCCCATACTGTAGAAAATGTAAATTGTTGAGTAAATGCATCCTTATTTAATCTCATTTCATATTCATAGAAAAAATCTTCAAGACTTTTACCATTTTCATCATTTGAATTTGCCGTTGATTCATTGAAAATATCTTTATAAATACCAATTGAACTAATTAAAACTTGTAAATTTTCTAAATCATTAATTGATGCTAATTGATGTTTAATATTTTCATTTGATGATAATAATCCAATATTTGGTAACATTTTTAATTTATCTTCCGTACTTAATTCTGTATCAAGTGAATTAATACTAATATTAATACTTCTCTTATCTGCTTCAAAATTAATTATTCTTTCCATAATTTCATTACTTGGAGTTGGTAATTCATTTTTAGCAAAATTATTAAAATCTTCTAAATATTCCTTATAAAGAATATTTCTAATAATTTCAATATTTAAATCATCTAAATCATCAATTGATAAACATGATTGGAAATATTTTGCTAATGGTGTATCAATAAGTACAGTTTCATATAATGATGTTAAATCAGTTGCAATTGTTAAAGTTGGTAAAGTTTCAAACCAACCTAATGCATTACATTTTTTCAAAATTTCACTTTTATCTCTATTATGAATTGTACCACTAATAATTAATAAAATATTATCAATCATATAACCATATTTCATAAATTCTAAAAATTTTGTTAATGTTGAATTACTTTGACTTTTAATATATGTGAATTCTTCAATTAATTTATTATTTAATTTACGTTCAATTAATGATGTTGAAAGTGTTTCATTAATATCTGATAATACTGAACTATATTCTGTTGCACCTAATTGTAATTTAATATCTTCAAGTGTATCACATTGAGTTAAATTAACATATTGTGATGAAGTTAAAAGTGTATTCTTATAACCTCTAACAAGACCTTCAATATATCCATTATCGATATTGAAAAACAATCCCTCCATATTTGTCTATTGATCTGACTGTCTAAAAGGAATACAAAAAAAGAACAAGTGATAACAATCATAGAAGATTAGAAAAAAGCAGCCAAATTTTATATCCCATGTTGAAATTTCATTTCGAGACTTTCTTTATACTGTAGGACTTCTTATTATTATTATTATTATAACAGAACACTTGTAGTTTTATAAAGGACAAATGTCAACACAGCTTCTATTGGACACCTTGGTTGGTGATTCACAGGTTAGTAACTTTAACTGGATAAATGATGATGAGGGGAAATCTATGGCATTGTCAGTATTGGATGAAATGCTTAATTCACCCCATTTAGAATCATTATTAGATACAACAATTACACCAGGTATGATTGATCCAGGTAATACAATTATTGAACAAATTGCTGAATTATCTAATGAATCATTAATGATTGATAAAGAGATTGCATTAAGATTATGTGGGAAGGATAATAGTATGAAAGATTTAAAATTAATGATTGATGCAAATAATACTTATATTGAATCATTTGAAACATTAGATTCAATTATATCATATTGTGAAGATATGATTGAAGAAAATCCGTTAACTTCATGGATTAAGGAAATACCTGATTTAAATAAAAATCAAGAATCAAAAAATACTAGTCATAATAGTAATAATGATGATGATGTATCTAAGATATTGTACAATTTAGATAATGTTATACAAATATTAGAATTACCATCAATAACGAATACATTAATTAAATCTGCAAATTATTCAGAATGTATAGAAATATCATCATTTATTCAAAGATTAAGTATAAGGTATAATGATTTAGAGATTATATCACATATAAAGGAAAATGTATCATATGAGATTAACGATATGGTTAAACGATTGTCAAATTTATTAAGTGGGAATTTAAAGCAGAGTTCAATTATGAAAATAATGTCGTATTTGAAAAGAATTATACCTGATAAATGGAAATTAAAGACAATTTTCTTAAATTTAAGATATAAATTTATAATTGATGAATTTGATACTTTAATACCATTGAAAAATTCAAAATTAGTTGAAAAATATTTGAAAAGAGTTTTAGAAGTTTTCAGAGAATTTACATTTCAAACAGTTATAACATTTGAATCAATTTTCGATAAAGATACAGAAATGATTCATTCATTTATAATTTCAATTGTTAATTCTCTAATGGATATACTTGATGAGAATTTAATAAACATTAAGGAGGAATCAATTGATTCCACTATCTTGCAATTACTCTACTGTTCTCAATCCCTTGCACGTGTAGGAGGAGACTTTACATCCATACTACTCCACCGTCTACCCCATCCACTCACCAGGGAACAGATACTCACCACTATGACCAAACAGAGACACCTTGTACGTACTCTTAATCATTAGGTAATCTCCTATAAATCCTGTATAGCATAAAGCCATAAAAAGAAAACCTTCGCTGTGTTTATTTTCACTTAAACTATTATGGAAACAATTAAGGCTCTGTTTTCTATAATTAATGTCACCGCCCCTTCCTTTCAGTTTCACTTCTCAGGGGATAATGATACAACCTGTTCCGTCAATTGATGTCAGTGGTGTCTCCGTTACTACTTCAGAGAAACAACAGGTTCATAAAATGGATAATGAACATTTAGAACCTCCACTTGAAAAAATTAATTCAAACGATTCCGGTAATTCAACTCGTTCATTTACCGTTGAACATGAATTTATTAAACCTAATGAATATGAAATTAATTTCCCCTGGAGGAAAGTTGGTTCATTTATTGATCCAAATGATGAAATTGATGAATCTCTTTTAAAAGATTTAGCCTTGGATGATTCATCTAAAAAAATTTCAACTTATATTTATGAAAAATATTATGCAGATTTCTATTGGAATTGTTCATTAATTATATCTTGTTGTTTCTTTTCTTGGTTTATCTCTTTTATCGGATTTGGTATTTTCTCTTACGTTTTCGTGGCTATTTGTACATTTGCAGTCTATCGTGCTGAATTTCGTAGATTTAATACTAATATTCGTGATGATTTCCAAAGAATTCAATCAGTTGAAAATTTAGAAAATAAATTAGAATCAATGGAATGGTTGAATAATTTCCTGGCAAAATTTTGGATTATTTATATGCCTGCATTATCTGATTTAGTTATTACTAATACTAATCAAACTTTAGCAAATGTTGAACCTCCAACTCCAATTAAAAAAGTTTCATTGGATGAATTTACAATGGGTACAAAAGCTCCAAAAATTGATTCAATTCAATCTTTTACTAAATTAGGTAAAGATTTATATCAAATGGATTGGAAATTTAATTTTACTCCAAATGATATAAGTGATATGACTCAAAATGAACTAAAAAATAAAATTGATCCAAAAGTTGCTTTAGGTATTAAAATTGGTAAAGGTTTCGTTGGTGCTTCATTACCAATCTTACTTGAAAATATGTCAATGATTGGTAATTTAAGAATTAAAATTAAATTAGGTGAAGTTTTCCCTCATATTGATGTTTTATCAGTTTGCTTTATGGAACCTCCAACTATTGATTATGCTTTAAAACCTGTAGGTGGTAATACTTTAGGTATTGATGTTATGTCAATTATTCCTGGTTTATCATCATTTGTTACTAAATTAATTAATTCTAATTTAGAACCTCTGATGTATTACCCTAATACAATTGATATCAAACCTGCAGATTTCCTTCAACCTGAATCAGCTGCTGGTTGTTTATTTATTAAAATTAGAGGTGTTGAATATATTTCAAAAGATAATACAAGTAACCTTTATGTTAAATATGGTCCAGAAAATGAATTGGATAAAACTTTTACAACTGATATTAAATCAAATACTGTTGTTCCTGTCTATAATGAAACTCAACATATTTTAATTAATAATTTAAATTCTAAAATCAAATTTGAATTATTTAATTTAATTAATAATGGTGATAGTTTATCAATTGGTGAGTCTTTCTTTGAATTACAAGATTTATTACAAGATCCAAGTATGGAATTAAATGAAAGTAAAATTATTAAAAATAATAAAAATGTTGGTAAAATTGTTTATGATTTAAAATGGTTCTCAGTTTTAAAACCTGAAACTTTACCTGATGGTACATTATCATCAGAAATTCCAGATTCAGATGTTGGTATCTTAAATTTAAATATCTTATCAGCAATTGATCTTGATCTCACTAAATCTTTAATTGGTAAATTATCTTCATTCATTGAAATTTATCTGGATAATCAATTAATTCAAACTTCAAGAGTTGTTAAAGGTACTAATACTCCTGAATATAATCTTCAATTTGAACATTTAATTCCAACAAAATCAACATCTTTCATTAAAATTGTTATTAAAGATACTTCATCGTTTGATGAATCAATTATTGCAGAATATCAAGGTAAAATACTTGATTTAATTTTAGGTAATACATCATCAGTTAATGTTAAAGATCAACATAAAAATGAACAAGAAAAAAACTTTACTGAAGGTAAAGGTTCATTCAAATTTTCAATTACTTGGAAACCACTCGATAGTTCAATTACTAAATTAATTACAGGTAATGAAGATACATTATCATTTACACCTCCAATTGGTGCAGTTAAAATTGATTTGAAAAGTTGTAAAGATTTACCTAATTTAGAAAATTTCGGTAAAATTGATCCATATATTAAAATTTATTCAGGTGGCGAAGTTAAAGGTGTTACAAGTGTTGAAGAAAATACAACCGATCCAGTTTTCAATGATGAATTTTTCATTTCAATCTATTCTAAAAATCAAATGATTAAAGTTGAAGTTATGGATAAACAAAAGAATAAACAAGATAGACTTATTGGTACGATTGATGTTAAATTAGATGAATTTTTTGAAAATAAAGAAAAACAAAACAAAATTTTCAAATTTGATAATTGTCAATTAAGTAAAAATAGAGCTAAAGCGGGTCTAATTAATTATCAACTTTCTTATTATCCATTGTTACCAATTTATTCACATAATGAATTACAGATGATTGAAATGAAGAAGAAGGAAATTCATGAAAAATCTGAAGATTTAGATGAATTAGAGGAACAAGCTAAATTTTTAGAAGATTATAAAAAACATCCTGATGATTATGAATGGGTTGATATTGATGAAGAAGTTAAAGATGTTGTGATTGATGATAAATTAGTTGTTTCATTAGATGATTTAATTAAAGTTAATAGTGGTGTTATTGGTATTAATTTTATTTCCGGTAAATTAAAGGAAAAAACTGCATTTGTGCAATTTTTCATTGATGATCATAATACATATGACTTTATTACAAGAAAGAGTAAAAATGGTAAAATTGGTTCATCGTCTGGACAAGTTTTCGTTAGAGATTTAAAACATTCAATTTTAAATATAATGATTACTAAAACAATGGATGTTAAGCAACAATCTGATGTTTTATATGAAACTTCAGACTCATTTAAATTGATTGAATTATTAATGGCGGGTTATGATAACGCAATTGAAATTGATTTAGATGGTAATAAATTAAATGTTTTATTTGAATACGTACCTGTTATTGATCATGAATCTAATTTATTCGATACATTTGAAGATACAGGTTTATTAAAACTTAATCTGATTGGTGCTAAGAATTTATTATCAGCTGATACTAATGGTAAATCTGATCCTTTCATACTTGGTTATGTTGATGGTAAAAAAGTATTCAAAACCAAGGTAAAAAAGAAAACATTAAATCCAGACTTTGATGAAATTTTTACAGTTCCAATTAGATCACGTAAACGTCAAGAAATTGAATTAAAAGTTTACGATTGGGATATGGCAGGTTCAAATGATTATTTAGGTTCAACAATTATTAAATTAAATGATAATGAAGAAGATAAAGTTATTGAAAGTCCATTAGAAACTCAAGGTTCAATTATTTATAAATATGATTTTACAGTTGGTTATATAAAGCCAAATTCATCAGTTTTAATACCAGTTGAAGAAGATTCAACATTATCACAAACTATGAATATGCTGAGCTATGCACCAACAGTTGGTGTTGATGCAGTTGGTAAGGCTGGTAATTTAGCTGGTGGTCTGGCTTCTAATGCCGTTGGTGGTGCTACAGGTATTGTTTCTGGTGGTGTGACTGGTGGTATGAATAAAATTTCTGAAATTGAAAACGGTGCATTGAAAAAACTAATTCATAAAGATGGTGAAGATGCAGGTTTTGGATCACATTTAAAATTAAAACCTCCAGGATTTTTACATAAATCAAGGAAAAGTATTGATGAAGACAAAACATTAAAGAGTAAAAAATCTATTTCTACTATGAATGATGATAATAGATCAAGACATTTAAGAGTTCCATCATCACCGGGTATTAATAATAATAATAAAAATACTTCATTTGATGCACAATCTCGTGGTAGAAGTTCAATTGATGCAGTAAGTGTAAACACTAATGCATTTAATGGTAGCAATTCAATTACTGGACGTTTAACAATTATTGAAATGAAGGGAATAACAAGTGTTGAAGATACTGTTTTCATTAAAGTTACAATGGTTTCATCTAATGGTACAGAGAAAGTTATCTTTAAAACTAGAAAATATAAGATTAAGGATGGACATGTTAAATGGAATGAAAATGTTTTATTCAAATGTGATACAGAGGGTAAAATTGTTTTTACATTAGCTACACATCATACATTTGGTAAAGGAGATGAAATTGCAAGTGGAGAAATTTTACTGCGTGATGTAAGTGGTATTAGGGACAATGTTGTAATTAATATGAATATTGGTAATTTAATTGTCAATTTTAATTATGCTTAATTGTATTATCATGGGTATATTAAATTATTTAATTATTTATATAGCAAAAAGTCTTTTTTTTATATTTACATTAGTTTTGATAATAAGGTACATTAATGTTAACATTATTTGGAGTTTAAATTTGAATTTGTGTTTGAGAATCTACTCCTTAATCTACGACGACGACCATTGACGATAACCCATTTAGGTTGTTGAGAATCGGTACTGGTTTCAAGAATATTCTTATGAGTGTCCTCCTTATGCTGATTATTGTTTTTCAAATCATCACCTTTAGTTTCATTATTAGTGTGATGATTATGATTATGGGTATGATGATATATATGCTTTATTTTCTTTGAATCGTTATGTAATTCTTTATTACTTATTTCATCACTTGATTCAGTATCTTCCGTTTCATGATCACTATTCCAAGGATCATCTATTTGTGCTTTCAAAAATTCATCATCTATCTCTGTAACAATATCATGTCCCTTTTGATGATTATGATGATTTAAGTTATCTTCTATAATACTGTTCCCCTTTATTATAACGGGTCTTGAATCATGTTTACGTGCAATTCTATTATCAGCTTGTACATCACGAGGATGTTTAGAGTAAATATAGTTATGTAAAGCCATGATATTAACTTATCAATAAGGGGGTAGCCCTGTTATTTAATTAGAATATACGAATATACATTTTAAATTTATATGCTACAAATTCATAGAATAAAGTTTGTGAGAAGTTGGGAGTTACTTAATGCTTATATTTAATTTTGATTGTTAAAGGACAATGCAATAGCTTTTAGGTTGAAATGGTGCCATTGAATATAATTTCTGCCGAATGCGGAAATCACACCATTTTGCAAATAAAAAATATATTCATCAAATCATTCATCAAATTTATTATTTAGGTAATTTCCATCGGATATTAGCTAATCAATTTCATCAATTTCATCAATTTCATCAATTTCACCGTTTAGTCCACTGATGGACGGTTTTATTGTAATCACGTTCTCCTTATCTTCTAGTATTACATTACCACTCCCGCTGGTTGATAATGGCTGTTTATTACCATTATTGGTATTATTGGAATTTAGTGTTGATGTAGAATTATTATTGGAATTTGAATTTGAGCTGTTTGTAGCCATTTTATTTCGTAGTTTCAGAGAATTTAGTGAATTACTTTTAGCATTCGTTTGTCGTATTTTGTAAATTGAATATAATGGTGAGAATGAGTGTGCGAAATATGAATCACGTTTTATATCCAGTGATTTACAGAAACATTGGAACATTGAGTGTTTTGGACAATAAAATTTACGCAGTAAATCAATTTTAAACATTTCAATCTCTTGATTTGATATATTAAAAGTTTCATCTTCATCTCCATCTTCATCATCTTCTTCCTCTGATGTTGAAAATTGTTCATTATAATCACTCTCTTCCTCTTCATAAATATCATGAAGACTTTTTCGTTCATTAGTATGATCTGAGAAACTTTCCCGACTTGAACTCTCACTAGCTGCTTTGTTGAATAAATTAAATGTTGATGGTGTTAGCCTTTTAATATGTTTTCTCTCTGGTATCACTTTTCTTTCTTCGATAATATTAACATCGGGTGTTAAATTCATATTATAGACACAATTTAATGATGATGTTGATGGGAAATTTTGAACATTATTAAAAGTTCTTGGTACATCTAAATAATCATCAAAATCTTTATCTTCATCAAAATCTAATTCATCATCTCCAAAAACATCAGAAATGTCAGATGCATCAAAATCAAGTCTTTCAACCTCTCCTTGATTGTAATCAGTAGAATAATCAATTGAATTATTACCATCAATAAAATCACAATCTTGTTCATCATCACTACGTAAATGATTTTGAGAAGTTACAAATGGTTGAAGTCTATTAATCTTATGTGCATGTGTTGATACACTTCGTTGACTGAATATTGGTTTACCAGTACTATTTGATTTTCTCATTTCCATAGTTGATACACTCTTCATTATATGTTTTAAAGCTTTTTGAGCATTCTTGATATTATGAGAATCTGAGAATGAAATATTAGAATTTGAACCGGATCCTGGTCCTGAACTTGATCCATTCTTAGCCTGTGGTGTTAAATATCCTATAAATGATAAAAGTTTTTCACATTGTAATTTTAGTGAAACAATTTCAAATTCATGGTTTTTAATCTCTAATTCATATTTTTGCTTCAATACAGATAATTCTGCCTCTCTGTATGCCTTATTTAAACTATTATTTCTTAAACTCGATATTCTTGAACTTGTTGATGAATTACGTGACGATACTCTTTTCTTTTTAATGTTTAATTTCCCAGTTTGAGATTCTCCCTCATAATCAAAATCATCATATCCTTCCTCATCATCTTCTTCACCTAGATTACTTTGTGATATCAAAAAATCATTAGCTAATTCATCATATTCAAGTTGTAATGATTGAAATTTTTCATCAACTTCTAAATATCTTGCTCTCATCATTTCTAATTCTTCCATAATCATCATCTTTGATTGAATTTCAAGTTCAGTTTCCTTTATTAATACTACATTTTTCTTTTTCAATTTAGTTATTTCAGTTTTAGCTAACTGTAAATTCTCATAAAGTTGTGAAATTTGATCATCATTGTTATCCACACTAAATATTTTCCCACTCACATTTAACTGTTTTTCAAGTCTATTTATCTTCAGTTCCAATGTTGTCTTCAAATCTATCCAATCTTCAAAATTCTGTTCATTCTCAGTACGTTCATTATTTATTAAACTCAGTAATTTATTATTATCATGCATTAAATCATTTATCTTTCTAGTTTTAAAGTCAATTAATTTATCCTTCTCTACAAGTTCTCTATGAAGTGATTCTAATTCAGTTATTAGATCTTTATTTATGATTGTTAAATCTTGTATACGTTTTGCATTATCAGTTGAAATTGGCGTAATTTCATTCATTGGAGATTGAGGTAAAAATGATATACTTATAGGACTTGTGTTCATTTTCCTCGGAGATGCCTTAGGACTCGAATGGATCTTGAACGCTTGCATCTTGTCCTTGATTTTAGAGAAGAAATCAAATAAGGAATTCACTTATTTACATATTAAAATTACATGTAAGCATTACAAAATCTAACCACCTAAAAAATCTCGTTATCCTAAAAGGGTAATATGTAAACAATAAAAATAATGTTGGCTATTTCTTTAATAAAGATCTATTACGTACAAGAGTACAGGTACTGATAGTGTAGACATTAGCCTGTATGGGAATGGTAACTCCTCTACTGTGTAGTTCCAGTTATGTTCAGTTATTGAATTTTCAAATGTTTGTAGGGTATTAATATTACGTCGTGTTGCTGCGAGTAAAACACGTTTAGCACCACTTTGAACAAAAGTTTCCACTAATGATGGGATAACTGAACTATCATATGTCACATCAGCTGCTAGTATAGTATCTACTTGTGGAACTGGATCTGTTCCCCAAAATAATGTTTGGAAAACAACATTGGCGTTATTTGGTAGATTAAGATTATAATTATTTTCAGCTATATTAACAACATTTTCATCACCATCTGTAATAAAGAGATGATTATTTGTTAAAAATGATTTATTCTTCATTATCATTGCAATGGAAACCATACCAGTCCCACAACCTAATTCTAAAACATTACCTTTAATATCAATATTCTGTAAATATTCACTCAATGCTAATGCAGCTTCCCATGTTCTATTACCTGTTGTTCCACCACTAGCTATAACTGATGGACATTCTTTCATATGAATCAAATGATCACCTATAGTGTAAATAACGGTATCGATAGATGTAGGAGAAAGTGGTACAGATGCTATCCATTCACTCAAATATTCATAGTATTCATCAGATGCTGTTGGCCATATGTTAAGTAGTTTCTGTAGAATCTGTGAAGCATAATATGGGTTAGATTTCGATATTAACACTAGTTTCTTAAGGAAATCGTTTTGTTCCTCCTCTGTGGCATCTTTCACTCCTTCAAATGGTAACGAATAGAGTTGAACTCGTTGTAATGCCCTTGCAGTGAAGACGTCCATTGAAGAACTAAGTTGAAGAATCGGCGTTATAAAAAATTTTGTTCATAGAATTTCGGATATAAAGAGGTTTAGATAGAGTACTTACAGTAGTTATATACAATATACCTACAATACTTACAATACTTAATTGCTACATTTACCCCAACATCTCAAACGTTTGACACCACCATCTGGAATCATAACAAGCTTGACATGTGTAAATGTATTTGCATTGGAAACTGGGTAATCATGTTCAGCATCTGGACCAGTTTTACTTTTATCAACAATTACTTCCCAATTTGAATCATCAAATGATGGATCAACATCACTCTTAATTGCTTCAACTTTAATAAATTGTGGGAAATTACCTCTATAATGAGCAGTATCAATGGAAATTTTTTCAATTATTGCAGAATGACCTAATCTAATAATTGCCCAATCAACATGACCAGGAGCACGAGATCTCTTTGTTTCCCAACCATCTGACATATCATGACCACGACCTGGTAATAATAAATTATCAGCTGAACCAAAATGTTGATCAGAGAATGAAGTTGCAACACCACCATTAATAGCACTTGCTAAATCAATTATAGTATTTGAATCATTTGGTAAAATTGGTATAACTTCACCATATAATCTAAATCTAGCAATACCACCATCTGGGTACATCTTTAATCTAATATTTGTATAAGCATCCTGGGTAATTTCATCACGAATAAAGAAATGTTTTTGTGATGGACCACATTCCATCTTTGGAATAATTTCAACCCATTCACCATCTTCACCAATTGATGCATCAACTGAAATATGAGGTGCATGATTACCATTGAAAAATGCTGTATCAACTTCACAACCAATAAGTTTTGCAGATGAAACTCCCATACGAAAGGTAACCCAATCATATTCTTCAGTATTATGTCTACGAGTTTCCCATCCATCATACCAAGCACCTGCAAACACAAATTTAGTTGCATCTCTAATTGGTGCCTTTGGTTTAATTAAATTCTCTGCAGCTGCAAACCATTCATCACTGAATGATAAAACTTTACCACCAAGCTTTTCACCAATAACATCAGTGTAATGACTTACAACTTTTTCATGAAATTCCTCTGCACTTACTTGTTTAACCATTTCGTTATCCAATGAAGCAGATCAAAAGAAAACCATCATATAAACACACAACTGGCAGATCCATTCACTTTTATATTCACCCAGTAAAGAAACCGTTAATACCACACAACCCACTCGGCGGCCCGAAAGTTTTCACGGGTTTCCCCGATAACAACTTTTACAATCCTTTTTACTCTACTTATCTACTTTTCTATAAAGAATCTCTGTATCTGTCTCTCATTAAGGTCAACATCTCTCTCTACGTAGATGATCTCGTCTTGATCAGTAACCATTACCAGGGTTTGTGTTCTTGTTCCATACCCTGGTCCGTTTTCATTAACTAATGCTGGAACAAAAATGGTTTCCTGTACAGTATTTGAACCATTTCCATCTAAAACACTATACAATTCACCACCTTCAATAGTTTGATGTGATAAAATATCAATTAGTGCATTAATCAACTCATTTTCATTAGGTACTACACCATTACATTTATCAGCATAATCAGTTAGTAATTTTTCACCCAGTTTAACCTTTGGCCACGGATTCATAACTGCTGAGTTGGATAATCCAACAGATTTCCTACCATCTTTAAATGGATCATATAATCCTTCATGTCTATTAGAGAATATGAACATATTATTATCCTTTGATAAATCTCCAACAATCAGTGAAAATCCACCGACATCTTTAAAATTATTAGTTTTTTTCTTTTCACCTTCAATCCATGTAACTATATCATCATTGTTTTCATTAAATAAGAAATCAACTGGTATTGCACCTCTTGATACTAATCCACTAAATGGACCATTCTCCCTGTAATTAACTAATACACAAAAACGTCCTCTTTTAGTAATACCAATCCATGTACCGTTTCGTACTAAATCTCTAGGCATCAAAACTTTATCATCGACAAATTGTGCTTTTGCCGTAGGTCGACTAAGGAATTCGTCCCTATTTGATGCCAGAACTAATTTGTAGCCTGGTATACTTTTAGTGCATAACAAAATACACATTCCGGAATGCTAAATAGTATTATATTTACAGTAATAATGATATAAATGAATAAAGAAGTTGTCTATAAAATGACTCCTATTAATGTGAAATTTGAAAAAAAAATGTGGGGTTGAAAAACCACCCATGAAGACTTCACCAAATAACTCTTTCAACGACTTCAGAACCATATTTGAAAGTATACTTCAAGAATGAAATATAGATAAACTGTGTCCACATCCATAACCATATTCCTTCACCTGTATATCTGATTTCAGTGTTGTAGGTATGTAATATATTAATTGGTAAAACTGGTTCACTAATAGTGGAAACAAATAATCTGAAAAAAATCATTGGCACAATGTAATATCTCAAATCAAACATTGGTGTTAACATAACTGAAATACTTAAACAAATCATAAAACTGTAGAAAATCAATGGTGATGCAGCTGTACGTTTGTTTGGTGTATTGTTATCATAATTATTCTTGAATAATTTCCAAATAATGTAAAATGAAAAATGATAAACTGGTATTAATTGTAATCTTGCCTTTTCCTCCCTGACAATTAATAATCTGATAAAGTAAAATACATAATGACGATTATCTGATAACATTGATGGATGGATAATTGTGAAATTTTCAATAACTATGTATAAAATTGGAATCCAAGCAGCATTAAACATTAATCCACTAATTGAAAATAAATTATCATTGACATAGTCAACAAAAGTTCTTGAAGATATCCAAATTGGAATAGTAAATATCATTATAAATGTAACACAGTAACAAATTTGTGCTAAATGAGGAACAATTATTTGATTTTCCTTATCACCTAAAGCAACTCCGCCATTTTGATATACAAATGTGAAAAATGCAACACCAACAATGATAAATGGGATTAAAGTAGTTAGATTTGCTAATCCAGTCTTGATAAATGTAAGGGTATCACCGATACCTTCTCCATATTTATATTTCTTTCCATCTTTAACAATTGAATCGATAATAACAGCACCCATAAAGAAAACCCAAACAATATTGCTTTGCTTGAATGTAACTGATAAGGATCCTAAAATTGCAGACATTATTGCACTTAAAATATAACTATTTTTCGGTTTCCAAACAATAACTGCATATGCTGCAACTATAAATACAGATGCCCATACATCTGGGTAGAATAATGAGTAGTAAATTGCAATTAATGGGTTCAGTAAAATGGATACTGCCGAGAATCCCGCCTCTTTATTCTTGAATCTGATTAACATCACCAACATTGCCAATAAAACTCCACCTAAGAAATTGAAATATCTCATATTAGACAACGTTATTTCAGAATTGGAAATCTTAGCATATAATAAACTTAAATAGTATAATCCTGGTGGAGTTGAAATTTTATCATTCCATGTTGTATAATCACCACTTGCAATTGTTTTTAATTGTGGGAAATGTAATTTTTCATCCATAACTGGGTTTTTAACATCATTGGAAACATCTTCAACAAATTGACGTAATGGCAATGTTGCAATTCCTGCAACTACGGTATCTAAAAGTGTTTCTGCAAACATTGTCTAAGAAAAATGGGAAGAAAACTGCCATTAGAAACTTAGAAAAAGACATCAACATGATTTATACGTGTAGACTAAAATAATTTTATTTGACGGAAGAATGTGCATGCTTCAAATCACTTGTTTCCGTCTTTTAAATGGACAATCCAAACCAATAATGATATTGTCCTTCTGGTTACTCTTCTGGTACTTCTGTTCCACAGGATGTGCCATTACTATAACTGCAGAAAATTCTGAAGTTTGGGATGAATTTACCAAGTACTCTCAGCTTAAATCCTGGCCTTATTTATCAAGAGCTAGAGCCGCTGCAATAAGGACACAAAGGGATGTTACAGCTAATGTTTCAGTTGCCTACAGTGTGACTCCAGGAGTTGATTTAACACCAGTGGTTTTTGAAAGTCTGGGTTATAATGCAGATTCATTGAATGATTTCCGAACATTATTAAATGTTGGTGTTCAGACATTTATCTTAGATTTATACTATCATGAAAATTCAAAAGCTTGGCTTTTATGTCCACCTGAAAGACTTGAAAGTATAATTGGAGGTGGTTATACATCTGATTACGACTTCACTGAATGTGATGCTGCAACATTTAATCTTACGTCCCTTATAAGTACACTGAATAATTTTCTGAGTAATACAAACAACAACTTAAATACAAATGTCATGTTTTTATTATTGAAACTACATTCCTTTTCAACAGCGCCAAATGTTACAATGCCAGCGTCCTTGGTAAACACCAATGTTACTTCATTATCAGCTCAATTCGATACTATCGATAAGATTGTTTCACCACTTACCGTTCCTAGTTTTAATCTTCCAACAATGAACGATCTTTTATTCCGTTTAGGTTTACGTGTTTTCCCTATTATTTTAGAAAATAATTTGTATGATAACACATCATATAACTTACTTGACGATCAATTTACATTTTACATATCGTTGAGATCAGAAAAGACGGATCAATGGGATTCATATAATATCCTGGATATGGATGTTTACCATATTGATGAATTTGAAAATGCAACAACTATACCACTTAGAACTCAACATCTTGCATTTGCATATGATACTTCAGCAAGACCTTTTTCACTGAAAAGTTGTAGAAAAAGTATATCGCTTGGTTATGGACCAATAATATCACATGCGTTAGATAACCTCTCTGATATCTCATGGTTTTTGGAACTGTCGTGTTGGTCATGGTCCCCGTATCAGCCAACAAGTACGGATATTGATGAATTACAAATTCCACAAATAGTTTCAAACATTTCAGATTATATTTTAAATGCACCATTCACAGGGCGCATATTTCAACATAGCGATATGTTTGACAATTCATCACTGAACTTTATAGATAGTGGCGCTAACAATAATACTGATGACAACAATAACGAAAACAACGATGATAATAATGAAGACGATGAATATTTAAACAGATGTGCAGCATTATCTAAAATCGGATGGATTGCAACAACATGTGATCGTAAATTACCGGTTGTTTGTCAAAACTTGAGAAATGCATCAGATTTCATGCTACTCGATGTTGAAATGGATTATATGCGTGCAGTATCTGCATGTAAGGCGATGGATGGAAGATATGATATTGGTGTACCGAGAAATGTTTATGATCAAATAACGGCAATGAATTTAATACCGGAAGATAAAGAATTTGTTTGGATTAATTTGAACTCTTTAGCTAGTGAAAATTGTTGGGTGGTAGGTTTGAATACCAATTGTCCGTATCAATTAGTTACATCTACTCATGTTTTTGTCAAAATGATTACACCAAGTACTACAATGGCCGTAGCTTTAGCAGTAGCTCTGATCATTCTTCAATCCCAGAGAGTACCTGTTCATAAAAATAGAAGAGCTTGGAAGCGTAGGATCGATGAATTTTCAAAAAACGATATTGATGGTGTTCCAGCTTGAAGAGAGAGGGAGGGATAGTAAGCTTATAAAAAGAAATATATACCCATAAAACTACCTAATTGTATCTATGGATTTATCTACACCTTCTGTAGCTTCGATTATTTCACTACCGTAAATACCTTTCTCATAAACTCCCATTTTCATATCCAATTTTGAATTCCAAACATTATAAATTCTAACACTTTGATCACTTATTGATGTACAGATTGAACTGAAATCATTTGATATATCAGCTGTTAAAATTCTCATATCTGGTGGTGCAGTGACTTTAATTTTTAACTTCATTGATGGATATGAATAAACTGATAAAATATCATTTTTTTCATTATGATCACCAAATCCAAAAGTTACTAAAATTTCCTTCTTGGATCTTGACCAAATAACAGCTGTGATTTGTCCTTTAGTTTTAAATTTACTAATCAATGTTCCTGATTTTGAATGCCAAAATCTTATATGCTTATCACGACTTCCGCCTCCAGTGGCTAATAAGTTAGGCATCCATGGACAAAATGCAACTGCTTTAACTGCTGCTTCATGTTTTAAATGAAACATTTTTTTAGGTTTTAACATATCAGAAATATCCCAAATGCTACCACAATTATTGTTAGCACCTATTGCTAGCTGTTTTCCCTTGAAGTCAACATCAATACCACATATTTGTTGTTGATCGCATTGAAATGTAACTTTAGGTTTGATAGAATAAACAGTTTTTGTAATCTTAGTCTTTGATGGACCTTTATATTTTATATCTTCTCTTGATGATAATTTAAATAATGTAACTTGACCAACATCATTTCCTATAAAGAAAAAATGCGTATTAGGTATCCATTTCATTGAACAAATGCTGGAATCATTTTTCATTGAATACTTAGCAATAACTGTCGCCGTATCCGGTTTGTAGATAAACACGTCACTTACCTTTGTACCAACTGCCAAAAAATCATCACTACTAAAACACAAAGCAGATATAATTTGTGATCCAATATGTTGTAATGGAATTGTACCTCTTTTTTCACTCCAACAATAAACTGTGCTTCCTAATCCAGCAGCTATTATATCTGATTTATTTGACCAGCAAACTAAATTTGAGTAAAAGTCGTTCCTTAAACCTGGTGCATCGAGAACTTTAAATGGAATTTCAGGTACACAAGTCTTTTTGGAAGATACTGGGAAATTATCATTAAACTTTGAATCAAAATCTTCTGATCCGCTTTTATTATTACATGAAAAACTATGTTCACTATCATTCATGTGAGAGTAAAATGGTTTCATCTTTGTGGGGCTTCTAAAAGGTTTAAAGTTTAATATTTTAGTTGAATCGATACCCAAAGCTTTGGCAACAGTTGTGTTGTGTTTTTGATGATCAGAACTTGAATCGATTGTATCAGTATTACTCACTCGATTACTCGCATTACTATTTGCATTATCTATTAAATCAGTCAGACTGGTATTATTATCATCCACATCATCACTATCAAAATTAAGGTTATTTGAACTTATTGATGAGAGATGATCAAAATCGCTAATAGATAGTCGCATCCGGTTATAGCCAATTGTTGTAACAATTGGAATGTTTGTTCTAACGGGTGACCCCGATGGACTTTTCAACGACTGATCGTGATAATTGTACATTTTTTTCTCAGAACTTGCATTTATTGCAGGTATATACCTGTCATTTACTGCACCATATGTAGATGTGTTGTTTGATAATATAGTTTCAGCTGAGAAACGATTTCGTGACTTTTGACAATTTTGTCTTTTAGTCTTGTGGTGATGCCTAGTTGATGACATTAAAAAATTCGTATTAAATTATATAAAAAAAGCTGTTATTAGCAAAGAAAGAGGGGAGAGGAAATAATCTGGCTATTTAATGTATACTGTAGATGTATCCTCTACACAGGTTGTTAAATAGAAGATGAAACAAAGTGGATTAAGGATTAGGGATTAAGGAAAATGCATGAATGCTACCAACTTCGGAGTTGCCTTAATAGGGGAACGAGAAAACTCCGAAAAAAAAATCTTTCCAATTTTCTTCAATTTCTTTTAAACGATGAAACTTTCTTCATGGAAACTGAAACCACAATCATTGGCCCATAATCTGACATTATCAACAAGACCTGAAGGACCTGCACCAATAACGTAAATTTCTTCATCTGGTTCACCATTATTATTTTGAAATCTCGCTTCTCTGTTGGCTATAAACCTATCATCAGAATATAATTCAGTAACTTGACCATCATCTACCAGATAAGAAATTGTTTCACCACTTTTAAGAGTAATTAGTGGACATTTACATGATGAGCCAATACACCAACTATAATAATACAGACCTAAAACTGGTCTACCAAATTCAATTCTTGAGTTTGAGTTTTTCAAAACCCAATAATCTTCTAAATCATCGTATAATGCAGATGATGCAATTGTTGGAGCATATGAACCTAAAAGTTTTTGATTAATCGTTGATAATCCTGAAAGTTTCTTAGATTGTGTCCTTGAAGGTGCAGATTTTGGTTGAATATCAGGTTCGATAATTGTAACGTTCAAGTTTTGAGGTTCTGAAACTGTATGTCTTGGTGATCTACTGATTATAGGAACTGGGTTTTGATTTTCATCAAAAACTATATCATTATTTCCATAATGAGTTTCAACACCGGCGGAAGGATCTGATGCATTCTGTTTAGGAATAGTTGGATGTGATTTTTTATAAATTTCATCTTCATGTAATTCGATATCAATAGTTTCTGTATAATATGAATTTGATGATGCTTTACCTGAATCTCTTAATTGAACAAGACTTTTTTTATGTTTTGGGTATAATTTAGAATCATCTAAAGTTGAAGATCCATAAGTAACATTCATATTATTCGAATTATTAAGTGGGGTTGATTCATCTGTACTAGCTGAGTTAAATTTGAATGTCGTTGTTGGAGATAGGGAATTATTGCTTGAAGATACATCAAATGAATCTTTATCATCACTGTGATTATTATTATTATATGAAAAATTACCACTTAAAATTTCCATTTCATGTTTTAATTCCAGTTCTCGTTTCCTAGAATGTAATTCATTCAATGCATCTCTAAAATTAGCTTTTTCAGAAATAGTATAATGACCTGTAATGAAAATATCGATACAATCATCATTAACTAAATACTTTTTAAAATAATCTAAAATTTTTAAATCATCATGATCTCTAATAACCCAAATAATTTTGACCATTGAACCATTATAATTTAAAACTCTTAAAATAGGTAAAGCAAAACTGATTGCAGAGCCACCTACTACAATCAAACATTTTTTCACTTTTGTATTCACTGATAATGGGTTGTTACTATTTAATAAATTACTCATTGATAAATGGTTACCATTATTATTATTGTGACTAATTTTTTTGATAAATGATAAGTGAGGCATGTATGAACCCGTTATCAAATATTTTGAATTATTTTTAAATTTATAATTACCAACTCTAATAATTAATTTTTGTGATTTATCAACAGATAATGTTGCAAGGGTATAAGGATGTTGAATTGGAAAAATTAAGTACCATAGGTAATTTAAAAATTTAGGTAATTTATCGTTATAATCAATAATTCTTAAATGACAACCAGGTAAAGTATTTTTTTCAACCAATGAATCGTTTGGTAAATCCAAAATAATCATATTTTTTGAAATTTTAATAGTTGATATTGTTGAAACTGATGATATTTTAAATTTATAATAAATCTGATATAACAAAATGAGACAGTTTAAAGTTGTTAAATATGGAATACCTGGTCTAACATGTAAATATAAAGTAAGTGTAACAATCCAAGTACAAATATAATGATTAATAAAGAATATTTTGTAAAAAGTTCTTCTAATATAAGGTAATGAAGTAAGAACTATGATGATGAAAGCTGTCATTGCAATAATACCATTTAAATTATCAAATCTGTGTAACTTGAAAAGAGTTTCATTTTTACTCATGATGTAAATATAAAGTAATGTATGTAAAAGACTTTGTAACACGACCAATCTTGATAACCATTTATGAATTGGCAATAGAGATAAGTATAAAACATCGGGTAATGGTGAAGGTCTTAAAGTTAATATCAATACTGTTGGCAAACAATAAACTGGTACTCTACCTAATCTTGCAGCAATGAATCTTATATCACCATTAGTTTGAGCAATTGATAATATTGAGAGTATAATTGACCAAAAAATTATCATTTGAGTTGACATTGGATTCCAACGTAACAGTTGTGTTTCAGGATTTTGTTTGATCCATTTATTAAATTTAAGGAATTTATAATAAATATAATTTGATATTCTATTCCATTTTGGTAATATCAATAAGAATATAATGGTAATTATGAAAGTTACATAACCATAAAAGACAGTTATTTCACGTCTATTAATTTTCCATGATGGTGAAAAAATCTCAATTATCATATTTAAAGTTGAACCTATATTGGAGTCGGAATTCAAGTCGGGATCAAGTGGGATATTATTCCCGTTATTGGTATCGATATGCATTTGATTTATTGGTTATTTAATAACAAAGCTGAACGAAAGATACGAGGTGTATTAGAAAATGAAGTATACTTGAAATAAATCAAGAATTTAAAAAATGGATATGAAACGAAATTATAACAAATATATACCAAGGAATTGGCTATAAGAGTTGATGAGATATTACTAATTAATGACAATTAGTAATAATATTATGTACCTTTGAATTAAATTTACAAAAGATATATTGTTCTAACTGATGATTAAAGAGCCGTGTATCTATAGGATACAATTGATCATAAACAACCCTGTAAAACCCAAATTATTTCAATGATATCACCTCAGGTGGATAAAAAGTCAGTCTTGCCCGTTACCGATATCTCCAAATTGAAAAAATTAAAAAATTGAAAATTGAAAACGTTTTTGTCACGTGTATTCCACTGGGTCTCTCTAATTTTCCTGGCCAGCCCTTATTGCCTCATAGGGCACCTTACGTAAGGCACAAAAATAAAATTCATCAAAAGCCAGGAACATTGAAAAATTCCACAAAAACGGGGATAATCTCCCACCCGCGCGTCTCCTTCCCAAAAGAGCCACCCCCTCAGACCGCACAGTTGCAAATTTTTTGGAATTTTTCATAATCTTTACACTGTGAGTTGTACGGTATTGCAAATCATTGGTATGGGAATACTAGTGAAAATTATTTTCAATTTCAAATTATTGTCAAAATAACTGATATTTTACTCAATTTTTATTGATTAATTTTTGGAAATCTTTTAATTTTATAAGGCAAACAGGATATATCTATCACCACACTCATCATGGCTGACTTCTCCTTAACTCAACAAGATTTACAACTCTTGATTGCTGCTAATGCACATCTTGGTTCAAAGAACACTAACGTATGTACCTAAATTAATATGAAATAATTAAGAAAAAATTTAAAATCATTCATTAAAATGATATAAATGGTCTATATTTGATATATGATATATGATATATTTGATAAATTATGAAATGAATTATTAATTGATAAATTACACTGTCAAGGGACGATTATTATATTATCAAAAAAAAATGAAGATTATATCTGAAATAGCATTTATAATACAATCAATCATAATTTAATCATCTTTAGTCATTAATATCATAATATTAAGAAATAGATTAAAGTTATATCATCAAAGAAAAACTTTACATGAATTGAAATACTAACATTAAAACTCTTTATTTTACTTTTTATTTTTATTATAGGTTCACCAAACTGCATACGTCTACAAAACCAGACCAGATGGTGTTAACATCATTAACGTCAACAAAACCTGGGAAAAAATTGTTTTAGCTGCAAGAGTTATTGCTGCTATCCCAAACCCATCTGATGTTGTTGCAATCTCTTCAAGAACTTTAGGTCAAAGAGCTGTTTTAAAATTCGCTTCCCATACTGGTGCAACCGCTGTTGCAGGTAGATTCACTCCAGGTTCTTTCACCAATTATAGTACTAAATCTTTCAAAGAACCAAGATTAATTATTGTTACTGATCCAAGAACTGATGCACAAGCAATTAAAGAATCTTCTTATGTTAATATTCCAGTTATTGCTTTATGTGATGTTGATTCACCAGCTGATTTCGTTGATGTTGCAATTCCATGTAACAACAAAGGTAAACACTCAATTGGTTTAATTTGGTGGTTATTAGCAAGAGAAGTCCTTAGATTAAGAGGTACTCTTGCAAACAGAACTGAAGAATGGTCAATTATGCCAGATCTTTACTTCTACAGAGATCCAGAGGAGCCAACTGTTGAAGCAACTGAAGAAGAAACTACTGAAGTTGCAGAAGAAGCTGAACCAGCTGCTGAATGGACCGCTGAAGGTGATGCTCAAGATTGGGCTGAAGAAGGTGCTGATTCCAAGGATTGGGCTGCTGAAGGTGCTGAAGCTGCTCCATCATGGTAAGTTTGTAAATTTTTCTACAAGTTATAACTAAATTTGTATAAACTCTTCATTTTTCAAAGTATTATATCTTTATAAAAATATTAATCATAAATTAAAAAATTTAAATTTTATCCTATTAATATTACCTTCTTCCTCTTTTTTATCTAATGTATTCTTGGATATATACATGACAAGTTGGTATATACCCTTTTTATCAAGACACGGTGGTTACTTGATTGCTGCATTGGCATATTTTTACTATAATAATTATTATCAACATAATTTATCTCCAGCCACATCACCTGAATCAAGTTTATTTTTTAGATTATTACTTGGCACTTTTTGTTTATCAATACCATACTACGAATTGTGTCAATTAATCAATACCTTATTTAAATACAGCTTACCGGAAGATCGATTACAATTACCAACATTAGAAGTACATAGAAGAGATTCAATAACTATCGATCACAACACTTATGAATCATAATAATTATAATAATAAGAACAATCAAATTTCAAAATCTAAAAACAATATAATTTTTTGGCCAAATGATATAAAACTTAATAATGCTTCAGAAAGATATCTGATATTGGGTTATAGAATTGATCAATTCACCGTGGTTGTCATTGATATCATTGTAAAGGAGGACTATCGTGAAATTAGTAATAAAACTGACAAGGACATTTTTCGTAATATTGAAATTTTAACAAGTATCAATTGCAAAATAAGGAAGTGTCATCAACATTCTCATAATCATTTATATGAAGTTCAATATGATTTTGTGAAGAATCAACCAATACTAAACAATAATCAAACAATTATATTTTTTAAACCACCAAATTCATCAAATTTAGAATACTTTTCATTAGACCCTATCAAAATTAATATTTTTTGGAACAATAATAATCAAATTGGTGAACTCATTTTCAGACGTCCATCAACCAGGAAATATGCTGATAAGCTATTGAAGCATTTTTCTAATTTTGATAATGATGATGATGATAATTTGTCACTTATTGGTGAAAATTCAAGGGAAATTCTACGAATAATAAATTTGACTAATTATATCAGAGTTAGAATTAATGCAAACAGATTAAACAGGGGTAATATCTTCAACACCTTTAATTGTTGTATACCTTATTATGAAGTGATGTTTAACTTAGTAGCAATGTTCTATTACATTTTCATTCAGAAAACGTGTTATTTATTAAGTTCAATACTGACATACCCCGTTTTAAAATTAAACTTCAAATATAAAGTATCAAATGATGGAAAATCAACCGATAAGAACAAAACAAACATATCTTTAAGCTCGTTATCATTCATGATTCATCAAATAAACTTCAGAGCTAAACAACTTTACAATTTACCATTACAATTCAAGAAATTAAGATATAGCAAACTTGAGAGTGAAGCTTCAATCATAAAGGACGCAAAATTTTCCCCGAGTGAATATATCAAGTTTTACAATACAGTTTGGTTGATTATGAATGATTTATTACTGGGTGTTGTGTTCACAACAATATTGAAAAACCACCATCACACTATATTAAGAGTTTTTGAAAAAATTGTGGTGGAATATCATGTATTGTTAAGTAATACCATTACATGGTTGATGAATTCACCTGCAGGTTTCAAATTAAATAATGAACTTGCATCATTCATGGGGCAATTAATTCTTTGGGTGCTTGACTTCTGGAAACAAAATATTTTGAAGTTCCTGATTTCAAATTCTGATAATATATTGATCACAATAGAGATTTTTTCACAATATTTTGGACTCTCTATAGGAATTTCAATGATATTAGATTTATTCAACATATTCATCTTGAGTATAAATGGCTTTTACATTGCATCAACTAGAATATATTGTTGGCAACTGAATATTCTTAGATCATTATTCAAATTATTTTACGGGAAAAAATATAATGTTTTAAGAAATCGTGTAGATTCAAAAGATTACGAGTTTGATCAATTGATGCTTGGGATCATCATTTTCACAATTTTAATTTATTTATTGCCAACTGTTTTCATATTCTATCTTACATTCATCATAGCAAGACTTACAATTCTGATACTCAATTTTACTCTCAAATTACTACTCATATCATTGAATCACTTACCAATTGTGGCATTCCTTTTAAAATTGAAGAATCAAGATAGATTGCCTGGTGGTATTGTACTTGATTGTGAATTTTATACTAATGATTATAGAATTACACTTCATTCAAAATCATTATCAATCGGTGAAATTGTAACATCACACATCAACTCGATGTTAAATTTCAATAAGTTCAATCTTAATGCTCAAGATACTAAATCCTTTGTTGAAAATCTTAGAGCTGATAAAATCAGTGAGTTATATACTATTGACGATGTTGTTAATAATTGGGATAGAATTTCAATTGTGACTATTGTGAAAAATGTAGTGATAGGTGAGATAATCAAAGATTACGATTACAAGGAAATGTTTTAAATAGGTTCTTTTTGTATTTGGTTCTATATAGACGACTATATTCATTATTCACAGTTAATTTATATACATGGCGATCATTTCTTCTTCTTCTTTGCAGCACTAGGAGCTTCTCTAATCTTCTTTGGAGAACCTTTACCTCTTCTCTTAAGATCTTCAACTCTCTCTGCACGATATTGTTCTGGTTCATTAATAACATCGTAGAATGGTGTAGATAATGCCTTTGCTGCCTTTGCAATGGATGGGAAGTCAGATGGTCCGTAATAGTTACCTAATGTTTGACCCTTAAGTGGAGCTGTAAGGATTTTTGAACCTGTTCTCATTTTAGTTGGGTTGAAAGTTGTTCTGAAAACTCTGCTTTGAATTTCTTGGAGTTCCAAAAGCTTTTGCTTGGATGGCGGTACAAGTTTAGTCAATACCTTAGCAACTGTGGACATGTTTGGCTCTGTAAATCAACTATATTGGAAGGAAAGTACGATCCATCCTAAGGTTGAATTCTCGAGATTTGGAAAATCATTTTTTTTTACTGCAACATGTTTTTTCATGCTGACACATTAATAAACGGTTTCTCTTCAACTGTTCCTTCTATTTTTATTCTATAAAAGACATATATAGATCATACCAACCATTATATTTTTAGATTCGATAGTATGATATCATGAAGGTTAATGAAGATGTTTTACAAATGGCATCATTTGTTAACGATTTGACAAATTTCATACCATTGGGTGTATGTTTTGCACTTCATGATAAGTGTTTTGAAGGACCAGGATGTTCATCCCCTGATGGCGATGGATGGAAATGGCTTGATTTCCCATATATTGAAATTGATGGTACTTCAGAAATTTTTAAAGCTTTGAGATTTATGGTAAGAAGAGTGCTTTGTCGATTTACTTATTTAATTCTTGATGATTTTCCTGGGATTGCATTAATCAGAGTTTACGTTCTTCCCGAAGATAGTTACTATAAAGAACAAATTGAGTTGTATAGGAAACGTTATTTTACATTCAAAAAGCCTTCTGCGTGGTTAGAGAAACAGGCTAAGATGCTCATGGGTAATTTGTATTCCCTGATGGATTACAGCAATGAAGCTTTCAATATTCAAAATTCAGATCAATTGAAAACTTATTTAGAGTCTAACAGTACTGTGATATTAAAAATGTTTTCTAATACTCAGCCATTGACGAACATATCTTCTGGAAGTATGAATTTCCATCTAAACAGGTTGGTGAGTAAAAAACCATACGAACATTATAAAGAGCAGAAATCTCTTAACATGCAAGAAAGATTGAAAAATGTTTATGCTAATATAAAATCACCTCAAAATATACGCTCCAATGTTATCAATGAAGATGATCTTGATATATACGACATGATCAATAATAATGAAATATCAGGGTTTAAAAGTGAATTGTATAATTTCCAAAAAAGATCAGTTCTGAAAATGTTTGAAAAAGAATTGTCACAATCATTTATATTGATGCCAAATATTGTTGAAGTGAAAAATCATGAAACCACTTATTATATCAACACAACTACATTACTGCCACAAGTAAACCCGGTAACTTATTTGCCACCTAGGGGTGGGATATTAGCAGAGAATATGGGTTTTGGTAAAACTTGTATTTGTTTGGCGTTGATATGTATCTCTAGATTTCAAATATCAGAAACTCCGTATGACTATAAAAGCAAAAGAAATTCAAATAGAAAGGTGAAGTCTTTGTTTGACACTTGCATAGATTTCATCTCCACTAACTCTATCCCGTGGAAACAATACTATGATGATTTTCCTCCTCGTATCACGGCAAAACTGGAATTGGTTGCAGGTTATTTTGAGAAAGCTGAAATTAAACCAAAACAAGGAAGAGCTACAAGATTCAACAATAACAATCAAAATACTCCACTGAAAAAATTATACTTATCATCTTCCACGTTGGTTGTTTTACCTGATAATCTATTTTATCAATGGAGAGTTGAAATTATAAAACATGTTGAGAAAGATTTTTTATCAGTGCTTGCTATACAAAATACAACTCAAATGAATGAAATAAAAGGTATTAATGAAATTTTGAATAAGGATCTTGTTTTGATTTCTAATGGTGCATTTTCTAAACAATATGATACTTCAGACTCAATAATTAAATCAATCTACTGGAAAAGATTGATTATTGATGAAGGGCATTCAATGAATTCTAAAATTTCAAAAGCTGTTTTGTTAACAAAAGGACTGATGTATGAAAGAATGTGGATTATAAGTGGGACACCTACATCAGGCTTAACAAATTTACATCTTGAAACTGAAGCATCAAATTCAAATGACGATCAGGATTTAGAGTATTCTATCCAAACCAAATTTGATCCTAAAAAAGACTTGAATAATTTAGGAATGATAGTAAAGAATTTCTTTAAGATAAGTCCATGGAGCTCGAATGATAGATTGTGGACTGAATCAATTATAAAGCCATTTGAACGTGATGAGTTTATGATAGAGTATCAACTCTTAAACCTGCTAGAACGACTTATGGTACGGCACACAATAGCTGATGTGGAAAATGACATTAAGTTACCAAAACTACATCATAAACCTGTTTTTTTAAAGCCCTCATTTTATGATAAATTATCAATTAACTTATTTATATCCGTTCTTGCAACTAATGCAATTACTTCAGAAAGAAAGGGTATTGATTATATGTTTGATCCTGTAAATAAGTCAGATCTCAAGCGTTTAGTAACTAATTTACAAAAGGGTACATTTTATTGGACTGGTTTTAGTATCAGCGATGTTGAAAATGTTTTGAATATTTGTGTTTATTCTTTAAGGGAAAATAAATCAAGATACTCCGCTGAAGATATCAAAATTTTAAATCAATCCATCTTTGTTTGTAAGCTGGCATTATCAAACCTGAGATGGAGATCTGTTTCAGCAGTTCATGAGATGGGATATTTTGTTAAAAATCTACCTAGTTCAATAGTTAAAAGTTATTCACTGATAAGCTATGAAGAAGATATATCAGTTTTTGGATATCCTCATTTGATATCGATTCAAAAAAATTATTACAAAAACAGAATTATAAAAAACTCAGATGATTTGAATAGTAAATTTCTGAGTGATGTTGATAAGTTTTGGAATAGTTATTGGAAAAATATCAAAACTGCTAAAAAGACTGAAGGTAATAAAAGGAAAATTGCAGAAGATTATAAAGAATTTGAACTTTCTGATGTCAAATCTATTTTTGAAACTGCAAAATGGGTGGATACATTCAATCCAAAACTTGAAGAAAGCCTTATATATGAAAATGATTCAACTGAACCTGTTACATCCATGCTGGTGGATACTCATTTTGTTGAACAAATCGATAATGAAAATTTTAGAACTATTGGATCAAAAATGAGAAATGCATCAATTGTTGGAACTTTGTCATCTAAACTAAATTATTTAACTATGAGATTACTGGAGAATGAAACAAACGGTTTGAAAAGTATAGTATTTTATGAATTTGAAAATTCGGCATATTATTTAACTGAACTGATGGATTTGCTTGGTATGAATTATTTGATGTATTCTTCTTATGTCAAAATCATGGATAGATCCAATCATTTAGCACAATTTGATAGATGGGATCCAATGAAAAATGAAGGTGAAGGGATTACATTAATAATGGACGTTAAACTTGCATCCCATGGTTTGACTATTATTGCAGCAACGCATGTTTTTTTCATTAATCCTGTTTGGAATCAATCAGTTGAAGCTCAAGCTATCAAAAGATCGCATAGAATTGGACAAATGAATGAAGTTTTTGTTGAAACGCTTATTTTAGAGAATACATTAGAAGAAAGAATGTATAATATGAGAAATTTAAATAGTGATTCTGATAAACTTGATTTAGTTGATCATAAAGATATTAAAGATTATTTTTTGACGTTTCCATTTCTAAGAATATTCAAAGATTCTAAAATAGATGAGTATTCTGCATTTAAGGTGCCGACTATCTTTCAAAATGAATTTAATAAGAAAAAAATAAGCTCAAAAGAAAGTGATGATGGTGTTAAGCTAAGGAAGATTGATTCAGTTTATAACTCAAATGATGGTACAAGAATTTGGGATTTACCCTTATTTTCTGAAAAGAATTTAGAAAAGCTTGCTAATAATGAAAATATAAGGAAGAGGAAACGGTTTGATGATATAGAAGAAATTCAAAATGAGTATAATACTACTGATAATGATAAAGATACAGTTATTCTCTTGGAAAAGTTGAGAAATAAACGTGTTCATAGACATAGAGTAAAATTTGATGTTTAAATAATGGAATCTATAATTTTATAGTATTAGATCAAGTTAAAAATAATACAGTAATTTAATCAAAATAAAGAATGGGAAATAGATATCTCCCACGACACATTTTTATGTCATACTTGTAAATAAAATAGTTATCTAATAAGTTCTCTCCAGCTTTAAGTATAGTAAATCATGTGTATTTTTGTTTATTAAACAAGAAACCATTAATCATTTCTACTCGTGTTACTGCTATCTCAATAATATTAGTTTATTGCAGTAAGTAAACCTTAAAAAAGGAACCTGTTTTCTTGCTGAGCCTCCAAAAAAGTAAAATTCTTCAATTTCAGATAATGACAATGACTCAAATTAAAAACATCGTTAGTAATAATCCTTAAATGTTGTCAATTTTTTAAAATAAGTGCAAAAAGTACTGAATACAACAAGTAACATAGTTAAAGTCTATAATTATTATTTTTTACATAAAAGAAAAGATAATATAGTGTACATAGGAAATATTTAATACTTATTTTTCTTTACCTGTCGATAAATCCCTTAAGATGACAGATCCGTCTGCTGAACAAGTTACTAACTGGCTATTTATTTCAGAATAATCTAAATCAAATACAGTTGATAAATGACCATCTAATTTATTTATTAATTTTCTTGAAGCAAATTCCCAAACATAGGTATATCCATCATTAGAACCTGATAAAACATTAAATAAATCAGATTCATCATCATCATTTGTTGGATCTGGTATTATTATCGATCTAATTAACCAGTCATCATCTGAGGCCGATGTACCATCAAAAACATAAGGCTTTGCACGTCGCCTTGTAGTTGTTTTTTCTGAAAGTATTTTAGCATCAAAATATTTAATTGTCCCATCAATCGACTTACTCAACAAATATGATTCATCAGGTGATAATGATAATGATGTGACGTTATTAGTATGTGAATTAGATTCTGACCATGAAACAACTGGTGATTTTGCATTACGAATATCGTAACAATATACTGTCGGGTCTATACCTGCAAAATATATTCTATTTGAATTTCTATCAATACAACACGTCAATACAGGCGTATCAATATTAAGAGGTGTATTTATCTCAGAAATAGGGAATTTTGATCTAACATCCCATAACCTTACTTTCCCATCATCACAACATGTTACAATTGTATCATTTTCAGATAAAGACAATTGATTGACAGATTCCTTATGATGGAAAGTTTTCACTTTAGTTGATTTATTAAGATCATAAATAATTGCTGTATGATCAGCAGAAGATATGAAAACATGTGAATCTTCTAAATTTGACCATCTCAAACTAGTTATAGCAGAATTTGTAACCCTCTCTTCATAGACACCATTATCTAAATCATCATTACTATTTTCCTCCGCTTCATCTTCATTATCAGCCAATTGATCTACATTCCATATTCTTAAACATTTGTCTACACCACCAGATGCAAAATATGAACCATCTTCATTAAACCTAATTGCATAGATAGGTCCAGAATTTGTATCCAATCGTAAATCACCTGTAGCTGACATCGAAACCAACGTATCTTCCTATATTCTCAATCAAAACAAACTTACAGTTGTCTTATCCTGTAAAAGATCGAATTCATGTTGACAAAAATTACCCAATTGGGAAATCTGCCAATTAAAGGGACGGGTACCCCATAAATTTTTCTAATTGCGAGGGTGGCAATAATTGAAATCGGAAGATGACATGAATAGGAGTGGGTAGCATCAAGAAGGGAAGGTTTTGAATTATATTATTTTACTTTCAATTACTATATTCACAAATCAATTACACAATGTTTGCTAGAAGAGCTTTAACTGCAGTCCCAAGAAGAATTGTCCAAGTCAGATCATACTCTGAAGGTGCAACTGGTTCAACCAGATCTGATGGTTCATCCGATTCATTCACTAAGAGAGAAAAGGCTCAAGAAGATTTCTACATCAAGAAACACCAAGCTGAACAAATTGCTGCTTTAAAGGAACAATTAGCAAAGCAAAAGGAACAATTAGAAAACTTAGAAAAAAATCTGAACAAATAAATTTGATGTAAATTTTCAATTTAAATTTATAATCAAATCAAATTCAATTCCTTATTCTAATCTTAATTCCTATGCATGAAAACATTTATTTATTTATTCCAATTCTAACTTATATACTCGATTATTTGCATATTCATCATATGTCAATTAATTTTTTTTTGTATAATTGAGTGTATTAATAACGATTTAACTTATTTATTTTAAAATTTTAATGATGTATTAAACAATTGGAAAATATTTTACAATAAAGTAAGTAAATGTAGATATTATATTAGTGATAATATTATGTAGGTAACTAACTACTTATATTATACATACGATGACAGAATAATTTTAATTAACCTAATTTAAACGAGGTCTTTTAACATTGTCTAATAAAGCACTTTCTTCATCAATTGCAGGGCCTTCAGTTGCACCAATTTGAGGAGTTGAAACATCTGCATGATAATCTTTAATAATTGAATCAACATCATCAATATTTAAAGGTCTAATATCACCTAATTTTTTAATTTTACCAGTAACTTCCTTAATTTGATCATCAGTTAATTGTAAATTTAATTGTTCAACTCTAGCTTTGATTGCATTCCAACCAGTTAATCTATTAGCAAAATGAATATATCTTGTTAAACCAAAATCCGCTGGACTTAAAATTTCATAAGTTGAAGGATTTGCTAAAATTGCCTTTGCATGAATACCTGCTTTATGAGTGAAAGCACAAAAACCTGTAATTGGATTATTAAATGGAATATTAACTTGAACAGCTTCTGCAACCAGATTTTCTAAATCTCTTAATTTATGTAATTTATATTTACTTAAAACATATTCTCTATCAGCTGCAATCATTCTAGCCATTAAACCACCTAATGGAGTAATACCATTTCTTTCACCAATACCTAAAACTGAGACATCAATTAATTTTGCACCAGCTTCTAAAGCAGTATAAGAATTAGCAATTGCACAACCAGTATCATTATGGAAATGACATTCAATATCACATGAAACAACTGATTTTAAAGTTTTAACTAATTCATAAACTTGTCTTGGATTTGCACAACCAACAGTATCTGCAATACCAACTCTATTAACACCAATTTTATCAACAGTTTTATAAATATTTAATAAATCAACTATATCACTTCTAAAAGAATCTTCACTTGAAAATCTAATTTCAATACCTTTACTTTTAACAAATTCAATAACTTCAATTGCATTTTTAGTAATATAAGTCATATCTTTACCATGAGAATATTGTCTTAAAAATTGGGAAGTACCAATAACGACATCAACACCATCAACACCAGTTTCAACTGCAACTCTTGCATCATCCATATGACATCTAATATGAGTTAAAATTTTTGCCTTTAAACCTAATTTACAAATTGCTTCACAATCAGCTCTTGATTGTTCTGAAGCAACAGGTGAAGTTAATTCAATATAATCAACACCAAAATCATCTAATGCTTTTGCAATTTCAATTTTCTTTTCAGTTGTAAAGAAAGCATTTGCGAATTGTTCACCTTCTCTTAAAGTTGATTCAATTAATTGAAATGAACGAACATTTGAAAGATAATCACTTGGATTTGGACCATATGGATTAACTTGAACTTTTTTATGTTGTTCTTCAGAAACTTTTTGATAATCGTTCATATCGGATGACATGGCTTGTATTTAATTTTATAGATTGAACTATGTGCCAAAGAAAGAAATACTAAAATCGTAAAAAAGAAAATTACAAATACTTAGTCATGTAAGTGCATGGCAATGGTAATAAATATTTTTTCATTCGTCTGAGATAACAGAAATTGTGTGAAGGAGAAAAATTCACTGTGCGGAAGGGAGATTAGTCACTGTTCTATTTCAATTTGTATGGGGGAAATACACGATATGTATTACCCTCTCGTATTATACGTTATTGTACTGGGTATGTAGATATGGATATTAGCCCATACTGTAAAAAAATTGGGTTTTATTTTGATAAAATTACCCCTTCCATAATATTTTTTATATTTTACAAATGATGTTTATTAGAGTTTAATTAAACAAATAAAAAGCACTACAAACGGGCTTCAAATTTTACAAAACAATAATATAACACTGGAAGAGACTACAATAACCAATTAACCCACATCAATCAATCCAATTGAGCAAATAATTGACTCAAATGAATCAATGTATTCCCAACCACAACAATTTCAATGTCGTGCCCAATAAACTTAATTTTACAAACTTTTACATTGATTTTGCTTTGTTTTTTTCATTGCAACAATATTTTATCATTATTATGTTTTAAAACCTTAAAATTATACAAAAATCTACGAAAGGTAATTATAACCAGTACTTTCATCATCTCTAGCAAGATATTGTTCATCTAATAAAACTTCAATTGCACTCTTAATTTCACTAACAGTTGGTTTAAATCTATCAATTATTTGATAAACTTCTGTTATTAAATTTTCATGTCTTAAATGTTTTCTAGCTTTCATTATTCTAACAATACCAGCTTTAAGTATTTCATGTTTACGTCTTTCAATTTCTTCATTTGTTTCCTTTTCTTCATTACGTGTCTCAACTGGTTTAACAGTTGAAAAATTAACTTTTATCTTTTTCGATGTATATTCTTTTACCATTGTAAAAGTTGTACTTGATTTGAGTATATTTTTTTCACCAGGTGGATTTTGTATAATTAATTTATTCTTTATAAATGGGATCATATTTTGTTTGAAAACTTCAGCAGGTAATGCAGTTTTCTCTAATAATATTGAAGTTGTTAAAATATCTTCTTCTTGGAAACATGATAAAATTGCATATTGAAATAATGAAACTGTAAACAAATATGGTGGTTTACCAGGTTTTGAAATATTAGCCTTAACTTCAATTTTAGATCTTTCCCATATCCAATTTAATTGTCTACCATTATGTCTCTCTTTATAAAGTTTTGTAAATAATTCTTCACTTAAAACTAATTCCTCTGGCAGAATAAATGAATCATTATTATTTCTGAAAATTGAACCCCATGATGCTGTATCTAAAATTTTTGGTTCTAATTCAACAACTGAATCTTTATTAACATCAGTAATTAAATCTTTATAAATTACTCCTAAATTTTTAGAAATTCTAATATCATTAAACATATTTGTAATTTTATTTGTATATTCAACACTATTTGCAGTTTTCAATCTTTGAATAATTAATTCTTCATTTTCACCGTCTTCAGCAGATAAATTATTAAATAATAATCTTTTAGATAAACATCTTCTATACCAAATTTCAAAACTTTCCTTATCTTCTAAAAATTTAAAAATTGTAATAATTTCTTCAATGTTCATATTATTAAAATTATCATTATCTATAATGTTATTATTAGTATTTACTGATGTATTTATATTATTATTTTTACCCTTTAAAAATTCATCACAATATTTAGCCAAATATTCAGGAGTTCTTGGTCTTGATCTATTAGTTGGAGTTGAAACAACATTATAATTAATGAATTTTTGACATGCACTATCTAAAGCTTTAATAAATGCTGGATTATTATCAAATGAAACTTCAACAACATCTTTAAATTTGTCATAAATTTTCAATAATGATTTAATATAATTATTTGGATCAATAATATCTTGAGGTTTCTTAATTTTCACTTTAGTTTTTGAATTAGCAGCAACATTTAAACTTTCAATATAAGCTTCATTTGCAGTTTTAAAATTTTCATCAGATAATTTTTTAAATTGTATAATTTCTTGAGCACCTTCATTTTCAATATATTTTTGGAAAATTTCTAATAATAATGGTAAAGTTGAAGGAACTCTCTTAAGTAAAGTATTAATTTTTTTAATATCAAGATAACGTTCTTGATTCAATAAAGTTGGTAATTCATTTCTAATTTGATCTTGATGTGTTTTAATTAAAACATTGTTTAAAACATCATTAAGTGGTTTCCTTGTATGATCATTCAAATCTTCTAAATTTTTCAGTTCTTCATCAATTCTATCTAATGCTTTATTAACATAATTTACAACACCATTTTCATTAATGAATTTAGCAGATTCAATTGCATAAAAATTATGAGTATCAGTTAAAAATCTTTTCTCAAAATCATTAATATAAACTGATAAATTTTGTTTTCTTAAATCATTTGCATCAAATCCTAATAGTACAAATGATTTAATTGCAATATTTAATTGTTTAATTGAACTATTAACACCTTGTCGATGTAATTGAATTTGTTCCATTATTTCATCCATTAAAATATTCAAATTTGGATAAAATTTATAATCTCTCCAAGATAATAAACATAAACTGAAAATATCATAAACATCACGATGCCCACTTGATCTTTCCTTTGTAACCCAATATCTATTTAAATAATCCATAACATCATTCAATCGTTTAGATCCTATTAAATATCTTTTCCATGATCTAATATAATAATCAACAAATGATTCATTATCTCTTGGTTTACTATTTAAAAGATAATATTTTAAAAATTCTTTAATTTTTTCATATAAATCACTACCAACTAATCTAACAGTTGCATTGGAATTTGAATTCATAATATCTGAATTATTACCATTACCATTATTACCATTATTATTATTATTATTAACATGAAATCTCTTTGATGATGCAGTACAATAATTATAAACTTTTGTATAAGTATTTGTATACATTAATGAATCAAGTGAAGAATTTTGATCATCTCCAAGAATTATATTAAGAGATGGTTCAATACTCTTCCAAGTACTCTCTAAAAACGAGTCTGGCATTACACAATAAACTTACTGTATCCTAGATGGAAATGATATAAGAGTACCCAATATACAGCCCAACTCTACTCAATGAAAGCTCGGGCGGCACGTAAGTTAAATTCAAGAGTTGGAAAGCGAGGCAAATTTAATTATTATACTACAAGGTCTTTTTATTATTATACGTATTACATAATCATTAATATAACTACTAGTTCTTCTCATGATAGGAGACAACATGAACAACTCTGAAGACACTGATACTGAAATTAATACACCAGATAGTTAATGTAAGAAATAGGAACGCCGTTAACGCCTTGACTTTAACACACATTCCAGAATCAAACAGTGAATCACTATCATTTATATCAATTGTACAAACCCATCTGGAATCATAAATCGATTCAAAGCTAAGTGATAAATTAGCTGATGAAAATATAATGAAAATTAAATCAAGCATAATTAATCTAATTTTAGCCCTTGGATTTCTTAATCCTAAAGGTTGTGATGTAAATTCATCATATGTAATGTAAAATAAATAAAGTATTGAAACTGCTTGAACAATCATTGCCATTAATGGACTTGGTTGTTGTGTAATATCATATTTTTGAGTCATTTTAACAATTCTAGCTGATAATCCTAATGCAATACTTGATAATGAAATTGAAATTAATCTGAAAAATAATGGGAAATATGAATTTGTTCTTATTGATTCTAAAAGTTTTGGTTTCCATGTCTTTTTATTTTCATCAATCCAATATTTGGCCCTTTCCCTTAAATCTCTTTCACGTCTAAGTCTACGTAAATTAAATTTACGTTTAAGTCTCATCCTACGTTTTTTATATCCCATTTCAAGATCTGTATCATTATCATTTTCATTATCATCATCATCATCACTATTACCACCCCTATAATGTCGATTATAATTATAATCACTACTTGTTTGATCTTCTTCATCACAGATATCTGAATCTGTAGCTGTATCATTTTCATGAAGATCAGGATTCATATCATGAGGCGATTCAAATAACCCTCTTAATCTATTTTCACCTTTCCAATTTGACCATAAATCATAATTTTTGAAAATACTTTTCATTAATGCTTCATCCTTAGCTTTTCTTATTTTTTCTTGATCTTCAATTGTCAAATTATCATTATTTTGATTACCATCATATACCAGATATGGGGAAATATTAGTATTCGTAGTATTAGAACTATTATTATTATTATTATTCATATTCATACTCATATTGAAATCATTTACATCTAACTTGGCATCATCAATAAATGCTTGAGGATTACCATTTTCATACTTCTTATTATCACAATTCAATGAAGTTTGAACGGGTATATTAGAATTTGCAATTTTAATAGTTTTCAAAAAATCCCCCCATTTAACATTATTATTTTCATCTATAAAAGTTTCAGTAAATGGATCTGATAAGTTATTATTATAGCTAACATCATTATTTTTCGTTACATGTGCTAATCTATCAATAACATATGGTGGTATTGTGTTAGCATTTAATCTATAATAATTATATAAACTTAACATATTTGGATCACTATTGGAATTTAAATTTGAATTTGGAAAATCAGCATTATTATTATTATTATTATTATTATTATTATATCGTATACGAGAATCTTCATTTCTTGCATTTTGTTCAATTTTATTTAGTAAATCGGATGTTTTAATGACAGTACCATTACTTTTTTGATAATTATCATAATTTTGGGCCATATCAAGTGATTTGGGTAATTTCTTTAATTTTGAGATATCTTCTTCATGTTTATCAGTTACTGATGTCATAATTAGTTAAAGTTTTTGTATGAAACAGTATTTGTAGCAAATGAGTTTTCTGTTGAATTAGATATAGAGCAGTAGATTCTTTAGCAAAGATTTTAATATGCAAATAAATTGCAAATATGTTCTTTGATGTAGATCAAATAGTAATAAAATAATTAAATCCAAGGAAAGGAAATTAATGTGATAATAACTTAATAGGGACATAATAATAATAATAATAACAAAAAAACATGTCGCTTCCCAAAAGAGTAATTCTCTTCTTTATCTAGAGCTATTAGCAATTGATATTGTATGTCAATGGTTAGAATGGCACAAGTATCAGTAGTATTGGACAATAGTCAATGACAATAACTAAAGGAGGGTATAAAATATATTGCTATTACTACTTATATAGCCCATAAACCCTTTCAATATCGATTTAATTGCTATAAATCTGTACACCGGTAGTGGCTTGAACATTTAAGGGCTATGTCACGTTATAATAAGAGGAGTCTCGAGTCTTGTATTAAACACATGTTGATCTGTATTTCATATCCTTTATTCCTTTCATAAAGATAATGAATATAGGTAAAAACATAGGAATACGACACATTGGATTAAGATTTAATAGTAATTTATCCAAAAGTATACCAATTAGTGAAATTACACCTCAATTAAGTAATAAAAGAATTTATTTTTATGCATTACCAATTACAACAAGGAAAACATTTATTCATTGTAAATATAACAATGATATATTCCCCAATGGTAAGGAAACATTAGAGAATAAATTAATTAATAAATTTACAACAATTTGGAAAAATTTTTCAACATCTGATGCAAGTATTAATAAAAAAGTTGTTAAAATAATTAATCAAGTATTAAGTAAAATTCCATGGTTAGAGACATGTTTACTGTCAATTCCATCACAAAAATTTATTACAAGAAAATTACGTGAAGATAAGGAAAGAGAGGAAAAATCAGAATTCAAATCAGAATCAGAATTAGAATCAGAATCTCAAACTACATCATTCGTTACACATGATACAATTATTTCTAAGAATTTGAAAAGTGAAGATTTAGAACAATTTGATTATTATTATCCTAAAGGGTTAACTAATTCTAAAATAATGCTTGAAACTTTTAGACCTGAATTTAAACAACAATATGAAATTCATAGGAAAGGTATTTATAAAGATTTATTATTAATGCCATTAACAATACCATTTGCACTTGTACCATTATTACCTAATATACCAGGATTTTATTTATTATATAGAATTTATTGTCATATTAAGGTAATTGCATCATTAAAATTTTTAATTGGACTTTTAAAAGATTTACATTTTAAATTTCATGAAGTTGATAATTTAACTGAAATCTATTTGAGTACAAATGATATTAAAATTCAATCTAATGTTTTAGAACATTTAGCATTAATTAATGAAAATAATCTTAATTCATTAGATAATCCAAATGATATAGAGGGTAAATTTTTAGAAATGGGTGAAAAATTATTAATATCTAAGGATGTTGCAGAGAAATTATGTGAAGTATTTGATGATAAAGAATGTACTGAGAAGTTAATGTTTGCAATTGAGCAAGAGAGTAAACATCTTGCAGATAGAGAAGCTAAGAATGTTAATGATGAATAGTAAATTTAAGTAGATTAGTATGTATATTGTGTAAAACTTAAGAAACCCTATTATTATATCAAAATATTTAGAAAGTTAAGCCTCCAAAATATGTCAAAAATTAATGAAAACATTACGTAACCGTCACGTGCACGTATAAAGGGTTTGTCTTTTACACCCTAGAACCTTGCCCTTATTACCGCATTAGGAAAACTCTCCTCTCTTCACTAATAAATGGATAATATTTCCTCAACTTGGCGAGGGATTGGCTTTTCGTGGAAAGTACTTGATCTCTTACTATAAGATTAATATTTATTCCACTGTAACTCATCTTTTCTCCTCCTCATACTTTTTATTTTATTTCTTCTCTTTTAGCATACAACCACAATGAGAGCTAAGTGGAGAAAGAAGAGAGTCAGAAGACTCAAGAGAAAGAGACGGAAGGTTAGAGCTAGATCCAAATAAGCTCTTGGAAACTCTTAAACTGTCTTGTTGATTAAAAAATAACTTTAAATCAATCATGAAACACAATTATTTATCGTAATGATGGTAATTATCATTTATTTTTAACCACAGTGGTTGGGAATAAGTGTTTAATTATTATCGTTTTATTTAATTTTAAGAAAAATCCTTTTTTTTAATCTAATAATAGTTAATGTTCTTTGCCTATTGGTATTCGCTCCAAGTGTTGTTTATACATTCTATATTTATATTATTTATATTATCTCTATATACTACATGAATATTAATAAGCCCCATTGGCTATGTTATTTTAAAATCTAATAATACACATTTTAACAGTAATTACATTACCATCCATTATAATACCATCACCAGACCCGTCTAACATGACAACACTCGTAACAATTCTCTTACATAATTGATTACCACCATTTTTTTTCATTTTTGGAAATTTTGTGAGGGCCGCCCACACGGATGACAAAACACCTTATAATTTGGCATCTTAATCTCGATGATATATACTTGTAATCATTTCATTGTAACTTTTTCTTAAGGGGACAGACTACTTTATTTCGTCTTTGAAGAAGTATATACACTAAATTATATTATCAGCTACATTATTGCTTTTCTGGAATTATCTCTTGTGCCAATTATTTGTAGTAAATATTTATATTAGACCAACTATTATACATTAAAAATAGCAGTAAAAAGAAAAAAAAACACAACAGTTAATCTGCATTTTCAAAGTTAATACCACTTCACATATCATAATATAATATAATACAATACAATGGATTTAGATTCAGATATACAGATGGAAGATGCCAATGATCTTCAACAAATAAATAATAACACAGAAACTAACACTAACAATAATCAATCTGATGAACCTGAATTAACAAAATCAATTACTAATATTAATAATGATGATGAAACTAATACAACAACAAATTCATTTGTAACGGAAGTTCAAATTTCAACAACAAATCCTAAAACTCAAATAAATACATTAGATGGATGGATTGAACAATTATCGAAATGTGAACCTTTAAGTGAAGATTCTGTTAAAGAATTATGTAATATGGCAATTGAAGTTTTAAAAAATGAACAAAATGTTCAACCAGTTGAAGTACCTGTTACAATTTGTGGTGATATTCATGGTCAATTTCATGATTTAATGGAATTATTTAAAATTGGTGGTCCTTGTCCTGATACAAATTATTTATTTATGGGTGATTATGTTGATAGAGGTTATTATTCAGTTGAAACTGTTTCTTATTTAGTTGCAATGAAAGTTAGATACCCTAAAAGAATTACAATTTTAAGAGGTAATCATGAATCAAGACAAATTACTCAAGTTTATGGTTTTTATGATGAATGTTTTAGAAAATATGGTTCTTCAAATGTTTGGAAAATTTTCACAGATTTATTTGATTATTTCCCAATTACTGCATTAGTTGATAATTCAATCTTTTGTTTACATGGTGGTTTATCACCAATGATTGAAACAATTGATCAAGTACGTGAATTAAATAGATTTCAAGAAGTTCCTCATGAAGGTCCAATGTGTGATTTACTTTGGTCAGATCCTGATGATAGAGGTGGTTGGGGAATCTCACCAAGAGGTGCAGGTTTCACCTTTGGTCAAGATATTAGTGAACAATTTAATCATACAAATAATTTAAGTTTAACAGCTAGAGCTCATCAATTAGTTATGGAAGGTTATAGTTGGACTCATCAAGATTTAGTCGTTACAATTTTTTCAGCTCCAAATTATTGTTATAGATGTGGTAATCAAGCTGCAATTATGGAAGTTGATGAAAATCATAATAGAGATTTCTTACAATATGATCCATCAATTAGACCCGGTGAACCAACTGTTAGTAGAAAAACTCCTGATTATTTCTTATAAAATTAAACTAACAACTATACAATGATTTGCTAATTAAATTTTCAATTCAATAAAAAATAAAATTCATCCATCTATATATTCCAATTGATAACTTTTCTTACATACTTTATGACTTTATTTTTGTTTCAATCTTTGTCTCATTTTTATCTTTCTTTTTACTTCTGTTTTAAACTAAATCCAATACTTTTTTTTATTCAATTCATCATACATTACATTATACTAAGTTTAAAATTTTTTACATTTTTTCTTTTGTATTTAAAGGTTTTATATTATATCATCAAAATTATGTCTTTTTAAATTTAAAAAGCAACTAAATTTTATCTATCATTAAGGTATTTATTATTAAAAGTACACATATCAGGTACATATTGTCTATATTGTATAAAAAATCTATTTTGTAATTTGAAAAGTCCATGGTAATATTAAATGTGCAACTTTATCATCATCAATAAATTTAGAAACTGCACTATATGAACCTCTTGCTAAAAATCCACTTGGTGCTTCAACTTCTTCAAATTCTTTTTCATAAAATGGTTTATCAACAGTATTTGGTGCATAACTACCCATTGGTTCCTCAATTTTATCAACTGTAATACCAGCCTTTTTAACACCTTGTAAATATTTTAATCCTGTAATAATTTCATGTTGAACTTTGAATTTAATAATTAATTTATAAATACTTTTCTCCTTAATTTTAAAACTAATTTTTTTATCCTTTAATGAAGAATAATCTTTTTCATTCTCTAAATTAATAATAACTGGTTCTTCACCTTGAATTTTTAATGTCATTGAAATAATGACAACTTTACGTTTATCACCATTTTCAACAGGTAATAAATCACCAGTGTTTAATCCTAAACTTAATTTCCATTTATTTAATGATTCATCATTTGCATCAAGATTAGCATATTCTTCAATTGTTCTCTTTTCACTAACTTTGAAACCTGGAACAGATTCAGGTTGTAAATCTTTAAATTCGTCACTCATTACTTTCTACTTGATTATATCTAAGTATAATATAATCTTTACTCTAGATCAAAAGATCGATCCTCTAACACTAACGTGAATCGATGGCGTTTCATGTCCACGTATTATTTCTTGATAACGTAATGTTTAATGAAATAGATAGTCTCATAGTCGGTGTTTCATGTTGTTATTCAATCAAAGGACCATTAACATGATGGTAATGTCAATAGCCCTATAACTTTAAACTTTCTGCTGATGTCTGTAACTGATTAATCAGCCAATCATCAACTAGTTGTCCACTCATCTGTTTGTATTACTATCAAATACATACCTGATATTGAGTACTAACACTTATATAGTAAGCTTTTGTAAATTTCGGAGATCACCGGTATACCGGTTTTTATATCATGAATTCAAATTTCTCTTAGCAAAACTTACTACTGAACTTCACTAATTAACTCTTTTCTTCCTCCAAAGATGTCAATTAGAGCACCAGAGGAACTTAATAACTGCAGTACAATTGAACTTGAACAGATATTAGATCAATTGTTTGAACCATGTTGGACATTAACTAATTTTCTTATCCCCAAAATCCAAAATCATCAGTCATTCAGTTCATATAAAGAAGTACTTGAATATTGTAGAAATAATTTGATGTCATTACTTAACAATTATAAAGAATGTAATGATGAAATTGAAAAATCCGAATTACACAAAACACTATGTAAAATAGTATCGGCTCATCCAAGGTTAGGTGTCCCTAAAGATAAGATATCTTCCTTATCTAAAGACTCACAAAATGAACAAAAATCATTAACGGAGGGTGACCCTAACGGTGAACTTGCACAAAAATTAAAATTACTTAATGATAAATACGAAGAAACATTCCCTGGTCTAATCTTTGTTGTTTTTGTTAATGGTAGATCAAGAGATCAAATTATGAAGATAATGAATGAACGTATATTAAATAGTACTTGGATAAATGAAGTTTCAATAGCTTTTAATGAAATGGTAGATATTGCATTTGATAGAGCTAGGAAAGTAAATGCAAAACTCTAAACATATTTGAATAATAATAACACAATATCACTTTGTACTTTATATAAATTATATTGTATACACAATCTTATTACATATAAGTTTAAAATGTTTCTTTTTGGTTGGATTTATAAACATCATTCATGATCATCTTTAGGTACATTATCATTCACATCATCAGTTTGTGATTGTGTTTGATTTGTTAATTTATCATTTTTTCGTACATACCCCTTACCAGATCTATTACCATTATTATATTTATTGTTTCTACCACTTCCCATACCATAACCATTGTTTATATTATCATTATAATACATCATTGGATTACTACCAGGCGGTGACGCTCTATTATAAAATGAATTATTATTTCTTGAATTTGGATTAGAATTTGATACATTTGGTGGTGGATAGTAATATTGATAAACTGGTGTACTTGTATTAGGTATTATTGGAGTAGATGCAAGTGGAATTGGTATAGAGTTTATTGGTATTGGCATAGAATGCTGAGTCGGTGGAACTATTGGCGATTCCCTTGAATTCAGTGGTGTACTATAACCTGGAGATCTAGATGATGCACGATTATTAGTTGTTTCAGATTCTGCATTACTAGAATCATCTTCAATGTCTCCATTACTATAATCATTCAGACGATTATCAATATTTTCAGTTGGTGGAATAACTGGAACATAATAATAGCCAGCTGATGATGATCCAAGTACTGGTGATGTCATTGGAATGTTGTTTGATGGTATATGTACAGGAGGTGCTACCATATATCCATAGGATGTAGATTGTGGATTGTTATATTGATACATTTGATTATTCGGATAATATCCGTAGTTATTATATCCATAGTTATTATAACCTGGATTACCATTATTATTATAATTCATATTTTTATTGTTCAGATTGCTATTTCTCCTATAATTTCTACCTTTTCTATAACCATTGTTATTAAAATCTGATCCTCTTCTATTATATTTATTCTTGTTATTGTAATTGTATTGATTATAATTGTAATTATTATTGTAATCATTTGAAGCATCAGGATTATAGTTGAATGTATTATTATCATTTAGAGTATACTTATATTGATCACGACTTCTTAATGTCCCATTTTCATCTTGATTTATAATAATTTCAGTTTCATCATCTCCTTCATCATTACCTTCATCTTCATCCTCATTCCCTTCATTTTCTTTGTCTATTTTCTCCTTCGCCAGTTGATATCTCTCTTCTTTAGTTAATGTTTCTTCTTCATCAACAATACTTTTTATAGGCTGCTCATTTTTTTGTTCTATTGGGGTTACTTCATCTTTACGTTTCATAATACGTATATTGGATGTGTTGTTATCTCTTATATCAAGATTCTGGAAATTGCCAACAATATCTCCACCATTAGCAAGGTTCTTATCATTATTATTATTATTATTATTATTATTATTATTATTATTATTATTATTATTATTATTATTATTATTATTATTATAATTATTATTATAATTAATATTATTATTGTTGTTCAAATTAGCTTTCTCGAATTGTGCTTTATAATGGTTGTATAAATCAAACAACTTCATTCTATTTAATTTTTCGTTTGGATCAAATTTTAAATTTCTAAAATCTAATGGTTTAATATTACCCGAATTATCAAATGTAGCAGATTTTTTAGTTTCATCATCAGCATTAATTAGTGATGTATTAATTTTAAATAAAACCATTGAAGATCCATCATTCGAAAGAATATGTCCCAGATGATAATACTCCGCTAATTGATGAGCTAATAATCTATAATATGAGTTCAGTGGTCTCATTTTCAACGAGTCGATATTCGGTTTGATAATAAAAGCAATAATTTCTGCTTCAAGGCTCAAGAGAAACTTACAAACATTATCATCATCACCAAATGGAGTTGTTATTATTGAAGAGTTATTATTGATATCATTAGCAGGATATAATTTCTTTTTCTTATTATTAAGGTCAAATAGTGATTTTATAAGAATATCAGGTATATGATAATGATTAGATAAAATTCTTACTTTTTCATTAACTTGTTCAATTCCATCAATATCTATAAATTCAAATTTCCCACCTTCACTAAGTTTCACATTATTATCTTCACTAACCTCTTCACTCTTAAATTCATTAGTTGGCTCATTTTCAGGTTGTTTTGACTTTGTGGCGTAATCGGACTTATTCTTGGTATCTTCGATAAGAGTTTCCATGTGTTTATTTAAGTCCGGCCCACCATCCCCAATATTAAGAACGGTATCTGTTGTCTCTAATGTCATGGGATTTGTTACTATGCTTATTAGGAATCGATTGATATACCCCGGTTGTTATGGATAAGCCTTGAAAGAAAATATACAAGAGAAAATAGAGGTGGAAACCTGAGAAAAAAAGAGCTTACCGAAATGTTACAGTAGATGAGACTCTATTAAACAAAGCCCATATTTTCTCTTTTGCGCAAATTGCATTTCACATTTCACCCATTTTCTGTCTCTTTAAATTGGTATAGCTACAGGTATTAATGCATTGGCAATCATACTGAACGGTCTACAATCTATGTAGTATATGACTGTAGTTACAACACTATTTTAAATTAACGATAAAAAATCTATATAATTTTCTTGCCCCCATAGGTCCCCCATTATCATTAAGATGCAGCAACAAGGTTAGCTCATTGCAACATCACCATCGTTATCTCCTTGTTCACGTTTCTGTAATCTCTTACTTTGAATCCATGCTGCAATCTTTTCACGTAATTCATTATCATCGGTTACATCTTCCATCTTTAATGGCATACGATTGAATGGATCAGTTGGATCATTCATTAAATGTGCCTTTAAAACACTTCTATCGATCGATATATGTGATGTTGGTAATTTAACAGGATCTTTCATTAATGTATACATTAATGGATCAAGGAATTCATCAGGTGCTTCACCTAATTCTAATTCTTCCTCTTCGTCAGCAACCTTAATACTTTCAGCTTTCTTAGCAAATTCAACTAATTGACCCTCAAATAATGAATCGGGAATTTTAAAACTCTTCTTTAAAATATTGATTGCTTTATAAATATTTTCAACATTGAAAGATCTTAAATCTCTAGCAACGGCTCTAATAAATTCTTCACATTGTGATAAATTAATGAAAATTGAACATAATTGGAATAATAATTCCTTTGGATCAAATTGATATTTTTCAGGATCTTTAACCTTTAATTCATTATATCTTGGTCCAACTAAAACAACCAAATTATAATTTAACATACCAGCTAATCTATCAACAATTTCAACTATAGTGAAAGATTTTGGTGTCTCTTTAGTAAATAAATTAAATAAAAGAATAGTCTTATTACTTAATTGAACAAATGATTTAGCCATTCTTTCACTTTCTTGTAATTTTTTATTAATATCTTCATCACTTTCTTCATTATCGGTTTTAACACCCCTTGATCTTAAATTAAGTTCCTTTTGACAATTATGAATAGTATGTAAGTGATTTAATGATTCATCTAGCAAATATGTAGTATCATTCAACATTCTAGCAACAAATCTAATAAAGAACTTTTGATTTTTAGTTGCAATTACTCTTAAATCTTTCTTGAAAATATCAAATTTCCATAATTTTTCAATAATAAATGAAATATGATATCTTGAATTGAACTTATCATAGAATTGAGATGATGCACCAGTTTTTTCAACCATAACGTAAAAATCTAATAAGGAAATCAATAAATTCTTTTGAATAGTTTCTTCATCATTGAAAATACCAATCATGAATCCATTTATTTCACCATTGTTACTTTGCATTGGTAAAGATCCAAAGAATAAAACTTCTGTTAATCTAGCCTTTAAATGTGGATTACTTAATAATTCAGGACATCTTAATAAAATAACTGAAAATTCAATTAATTTAGTTAATTTAACATTATTATCAATCATTGGATTATTTGTAAATTTGGATATGAAATGACAGTAATTAATTAAACCTTCAATATAAATTTCAGGATAATATTTGAAAGGAACTGGTGCAAGTTTTCTTAAGTACTCAATATCATCTAATTTTTCAACTTCATTATCAAAATTATTCAATGGAATTTGTAAATATGGGAAAAAACTACCGATTTTTGGATGATAGGCATGCTTAGAGTCAATTAATCTAACTAAAAACTCACAAATACCTACAATAACATCAAAAACTTCTAATTGGAATGTTCTTGCTTGGAAAAACATTTCTATAGAATATATATCATTTTGTAGTTCTTTAAGTTTAGCTTCCATTGGAGCTAATCTCATATTTACTAATCTTTGAGCTAATGCATTGCCTTGATTACCCTTTTCCAAAATTTGTTTCATACTAGTGATTTGTTCCTTTATTTGCTTTATATGCTTCTTCTTCTTATTGTAACTAACAATTACACCACCTAAACCATATTGTAAATATGTTAACATCAAGTAAAAACATTCTGAAACAAAATTTAATTTTTTACCATCTTTGTCGTATAATTTGTCTTTATAATATTCATCACATTCTTGTTTAGTTGAATTAATTCTAGTTTCTTCACTTAAGTCAATTTCATTGTTTGAATAATTCAAGAAATCAATTGAAATTTTATCAATTTTACTTGATTGACCTTCTCTTAGAATAGGTTCTGATAATTTAATAAGGATCAATGAAACATTCAACATAAGAGAATCTGATGAAATTTTCTTTTCATCAACATGTTCACTCATTCTTAAATGATTCTTATTGACAAGTTTAGAGAAAAAGCTCAAAATTTCAGCTCTAGAGTTTGCATTGATTCTAACCAGGGAATCAATAATTGAAAATAACTTATTGATTAAAATTGAATAAGTCGTGCTTAAAGATTCATTGATTGATCTGACATCTTTCTTATTTATGACACCAATATAATTATCAGCTGAAAGTTTAGACAAAAGTGGTGAAATTCTTAAAATTCTACCAAGAAAAGTATCTTTCTCTAATTTAGTTGGATCCGTTATGTTAGAAGGATTGAAAAAATCCATTTGGTAAATATATGAACATATGCTTTTATTATAAATCAAAGATTCAACAATTAATAAAATATTGTTATAAATTGAACTTGTACCATTTGATGATACATTAATAGAATTAGAATCTAATGAAGAATCAATTTGGGATGTTAATATTGGAGTAAACGAGTTAAGAAAGTCTAATTCAATTTGATTATCAACAATGGCGTTTAATATAGAAATGAAAAAATCATGGTATCTATTAATATTTTTCGTTAAATCTTCAACAACATTTGGTAAATTAGGACTATCAATAAATGTATCAGGTTCATAGAATAGAATTGATGCATAACCTGAACATAAACGCATAATTTCTTTATAAAATGTCATTTTAACATCATAATCATGAGTTGCATGTTTATTTTTGGTTAAGTGCAATTTAGAAATATTAGCATTATTCCAACAATGAAATAAATATTTTAAGGGAGAAGAATAATGATTCGTGACTCCTTGTTCAAAAATCAGAGATGTTAAAACAGCATCAGGTCCATCAATTAATTTAAAATCAGTAGATCCAGTTTCTTCGTATAATGATCTTAAAAAGATTAATGATTTACTTTCTTCATTTGGTGTAAGTGTAACTGATAATACACGTTTGATTTCACTTGCTTCCCAAGTACCCAGATCAATTTCTTGTGTATTTCCTAATGAAGAGGATGAAGAAGAAGTTGAAGCAGGCACCGGAGTGTTTTGTGAAGTATTAATTGGAGATGAAGAACTATTTAATGATGTATTGGCATCATCATTAGTTGATGATGAAGGCTTTGGTGTGTTAGTTTCACTATTAGTCTTAGAAGTTGAATTATTTCCCAGTTTTTGCTTTTTATTTAAAGCTTCAAGTTTGGCCAATCGCATCGCTCTTATTTCATCTTGCGAGGAAGCCATTTTGTGTAATTATAAGAAATTCCTTGATATAATTAAGGATAAATCAGTTGATGAGCCCGTATCAATTATACATACCAGATTGACATGTAAAATAATAATATTCACACTACTATTAAATAAGCTGCGATAATAATTTTTTCGCCACTGAGAAACTATACACTACGTAACGTCAACGGCTATTATAATAGGTTACACCATGATAAATCTGATTATAGTATATCATGCTGATAGATAAACCTATATGAATAAGAAAAGAGATTTAAATTTTTAGTTTATTTATTACCACGTAGTATATTATATTAATTAATTAAAATATATAATCATATAACTTATGCTTTAAGAGCAAAAGTCTTAACTGGGTAAGCAATAGCAGCTTTTCTTGCTCTTTCAGTCTTTAAAGATTTTTGTTCAGTAGTTAAAGCTCTTCTTAAAGCTCTAGTCTTCTTTGCTCTTAATTCCTTTGGAACATATTTCTTACCTGCATATAAAGCTCTAACTGAAGCTCTTTGTTGTGCATTAATAACGGTTAAAACTCTAGCAATATCTTTTCTGACAGTCTTAATCTTTGGAACAAATTGTTTGGTTAATTTTTGAACCTTTAAGTTTGCTAATTCTTTTTTTAAATCAACAAGTTGTTCTTCTAATTGATCCTTAGACTTGGTTCTTAATTCGAATGCTTTTAATCCAGCCTGTAATTAAAATTAATATTTGAGGAGGGGAGGTAATCTATGTTAGTATGCTATTCATATAATGAATGTATTAGAGAGAGGGAAGTTTTTGAGTAGATATCTTTACTGTAACTGATAGTTTCATTATATTTAATATTGTTGAAAATCTTTAACTTGAATGTTATTGGTTATTTCTTAATAACTTCATATCTTTAGGTATTGTAACACACAACTTGTAATTAGTCTTAACAAATGATAATATATTTCTACATTAATCTTTCAATATTATTCTGAAGAGTTATATTGATAATTTATATTGCAATTGTTATAAATTCTGTAATTCAATGTTTAATCATGTATTATTTGCTAATTCATTAACAGTTTACTTATTCTAAATAACTTCACTATAACAGTATTGATTCTCTACTTAATGTCTCTTCATGTTGTATATCTATTACGTACCATTGTGTTTGATGATCTCGAGATAATTCAAAGAGTATTCTAAGGTAAAATTACAACTGAAAATTTAATATGATAATAGCACTAAAATTTGAAAAAAATCAACCATTCACTTACTTCGCTAATACTAAGAAAAAATTTACTCACTGTGAAAAATTCCCTTTTCTTTTCTGTGACTGCTTTTTTTCCGTTTCCACTCGAAATTTCGCTCTTCTAAAAATCCTATTATGAGAAACTGAAATTTCTGTGCGTCGCATTCTCTGCCTTCTCTGTCGTTAAAACTGCGGTGCAAGGTGTGCTTATTAAACATTGCTTATGTCATCACTGGCAATTTTATATTAGATGGCTCAGCTTATCTTATTTAGTTTAGTTTAAGGGATATTATGAAGTAATCAATTTAAAGAATACAACAAACAATACATAGAAGTATAAAAATAAAATATTACAATATTTAAGATGATTTCAAAGTAATTGAAGTAAGTAGTAGTAATTAAGTAAAAAAGTAAGTAAAGTAACTAAACTAATTAATTAATTAAGTAAGTAAAATTGAATTTGATTAATTTGAGAGGGTGTTCAAGTAAAGTACAATAACTTATTTAATTATTTATTAATTAAGCACTATTTTTTAAGGTATTAGATAACCATTCTAAACCTTCATATAAACCATCACCAGAAGTTGCACAAGTTGCTTGAATAAACCATGGTCTTGGTCTAATTGATTGAAGACCTAATTTTTCAGTAATTTCTGCTGCTGTCATAGCATTTGGTAAATCTTGTTTATTTGCGAAAACTAAAAGAACTGCATCTCTTAATTCATCTTCATTAAGCATTCTTTGTAATTCTTCTCTTGCTTCTGCAATTCTATCTCTATCATTAGAATCAACAACGAAAATAATACCTTGAGTATTTTGGAAATAATGTCTCCATAATGGTCTAATCTTATCTTGTCCACCAACATCCCAAACAGTAAATGAAATGTTCTTATATTCAACAGTTTCAACATTAAAACCAATAGTTGGAATAGTTGTCACAATTTCACCTAATTTTAATTTATATAAAATAGTAGTTTTACCAGCTGCATCTAAACCAACCATTAAAATTCTCATTTCTTTACGACCGAAAAGGCCAGATAATAATTTAGAAATTGATAAACCCATCTATGTTTAAAAAAAAAGATAATAATAATGTATTTTATGTTAGTATTAGTTTCAATATTTTGATCTTATCAGATTATACATAAAATTTTAGTCTTCAAATCTCTCTTTAATTCGTATAATCGTGATAATTAATTTGAAATTTTCTATTGTCTTCAAAAAGAACACGCGCGCTCAATTACCCTCCTTTATGATAAGGATGCACTTAAGCAACCACTTTATTGTAATGGATGAGCTGTATGATAGGACATGTAAATGAATTGAATTCAAGTGTAGTTGACTAAAGTATGTATTTCTTACAGTGTAATGTAATATATTTGAACTAATATTGAAAAAATATACTTATATTCAATACGTGAAACATGAAACAAATTGAATAATAATGATTTAATTGTATGATAGTAAAAAGTAATTGCTCATTATGAATTGTCAAACAGCAATACTATATTATCAATTCATTTTTGTGTAATATTTGTAACAATATAATATTTGAATAAAAGAGATGATAAAAGATAATTTGATGATAATTGATATTTGGATAAAATATAAACATGCAAAGATAGTATATAGGGAATAAATCAGATAAAAGACAAGTAGAGTGAAACATAATGTATTAATTCATTCATTTAAGTGATGATTTAAGATGAAAATAATATTGAAAAACATTGTTTCATATCGGTGTTTGTTTTGAAATCTTTCTTGCAATAATATAGGTAATTGACTAGTATCATATAAATAAATCAATTACCCATATAACATATACATAACGCTCAATTGCAAATAAATAACCATAAATGATCATAAATTTCAAATCAAACACTTATTTTCTAAAAAAAAACCCTTGAATCAATTTAATCCTTACGTATTTGCTCCACTTAATCATTATTTTCTTGATTCCTTCCCGTTATCTATATTCTCCTTACATATTTCGCATAGATTAATAATACATACCTTTTGACTGTGTCTGTGTAGATGCCTTTGAAGAAATCAAAACAAGAAATATCTATTCAAAGCAAACTGTTGCCACCCAAACAAAAAGGACACACTCACCAATATAATTTCAGTAATTGAGAAAATTGGACGTCGGCCCAATAGGGAAAGAGCGCGATTTTCACCTAGCTCAGAAATCTGATCGCATGATGCGAAATTTGATCTCAGCTTAAAATCAGCCCCCTTTTATTACCCGTTTAGGAACTTTTGTTTTCACGATAATATAACACTACATGCTAGAGAAAAATGGTATAAAGTATTTAAGTTAGATAGCAATGACTGAAGGAGGTTATTATATTATTTATTTAAAATATTTTTATTTCAATATCCACATTTAACGACCAATGTTGACTTTACATGTAGAATATTTTTGAAGTGCACGTAAAAATACAACATATGAAACTTGATCATTTTCTGGTTCCCAATACATCTCACTTAATCTAATATGCCATGGTGGATAACCTTGTAAATCTAAATATGGTTGAAACATAACAATTAAATCAGGTTCTTCACCAACTAGTTGTTTAAGTTCATGATCAATAAAATTAATTGTTACATCACTTTTCTTCATATCACCACTTTTAACCATTTGTGCCATTACTTTAGTAAGTTCAACAATTGTTTGACGTCCATCAACTTTACCTAAAAGACTAATTTCAATTTGAAATTCTTCATTATCAATATCAATATTAATAGTACCACTACTATTAATATCTTTATTATTATCATTTTCATTAATTTTATTAATTTTTTTCCCCTTAGAATCATATAATCCTCCATTAATACCATAATATGTGATATTTAAATGTGGAATTTTAATCATAAATTGTGGTACATTTTCCATACCAAAATATGCTTCAAATTTTTTATAAATTGCATCACTAAATTCAGGAATTGATTTTTTCAAAATACCATTTGTTTCATAAATAGTTAAATGGGGTATACCACTTGAAACACACCAAGCAGCAACTAATGATCCATCATTACATAAACCTTCAACACCTCCACCTTCTTCTTGTTCACTTTTATAATTTAAAATTGTTGCTAATTTATGAGGAATTTTCGGTAATTTATTAACATCTGCATTAATTATACTTGGATCATCATTCGATTTATATGCCATACTTAAAAATTTAATCTTTGTTCTAGTAATTGAATATTCAAATAATGCAAATATTGAAAACATAAAATAGAAAAATGTTAAAATTGATCTAAAAAAATAAAATGTGATTAATTCATTAATTGAAATACTATTTTCATCATTAAACCAACGTTTCTTTAAATTTTCATCTTGTGTTACAATTAATGAACGAAATATCGAATTACATGATTCTAAGAATGTTTGATTTGTATGTGTTGGTAATAAATTTTGTTTCATTGATTTATTAATGGAAATACCATTATTTATTTCACTTTGATTGATACGAGCCCTCGTTTTTTCAAACGCCTTTTCCTTATTAAATCCCCCATTTTGTTGCTCATCTTGATAATTAGGTTCCATATCAGTAACCTTTTCAACTTTAGAGACCATTCTACACTAATAATAAGTTGTTGATGCCTATATTTTTTAAGATTAGAAGAAAATCTAGATAGAAATATATTTTTAGTGAAAGATGACAAAATGTTAAATTATTGAAAATTTAAATCATGTCAACTTCGCTGAGCATTTTTCTTGATATAATTTTCATTATTCCTATTACGTAATATACAAGTTATCTATTCATGATGAACCATTGGGAGAACCACTTCTCCGTGGATGTAAATCAAATCCTGTTTGATTACTGAGATCATCAATGATAGCTCTTAATGTCTCATGGTATGCAGTGTCATTATTATTATTATCATCATCTTCACGGTAGTTTTGTAAATTTTCGTCATTATTTATATGATCATCTCCATATAATGCATAATTGAAATCAACATCATCAATATCAATATCTATATCATCATTTGATTCTCCATCAACACTTGAATTTAAAACCTCATTATTATCAGCATCTGATAATTCATCCGATGGATAATGATCATTATGTATAGCTAATATATTATCAGATAAAATATTATCACGTTGATGTCTTTGTTCCCAAATTCTCAAATGTTCCATTGGTGATAAACTTGAATTATTTGTCATATATCGTTGAAGATTATTTCCAGTTTCAGTCATACCTGTATTATATTTAATTATATCATTATCATAATCATTACCATCAATATTATTTTCATGATTATGATTAATATTATGATTATCATCTTCAGTTTTATCACCATTATTATTATTATCTAAATAAAATTCATTTTTCAAAATTTCTTTATTCATTTCCGGTGATCTATAAGCATATTTACATCTTCTATACAATTCATCAACTTCTTCTAACATTAAACCTTTAGTTTCATAAACAAACAGTACAGTAACCATTAATGCTAGTACATTAAATGAACCCCAAAGAAAAAAAATTCTAGTACCTAAAGTACCAGTATGTGCACCTTGATCAACAATATAGGGAGTTGAATAAGCAAAAACAAAATTAACAATCCAATTAGTACCAGCAGCTAATGAAACTGCCTTTTGCCTAATCGATAAACTAAATAATTCACCAGTTACAACCCAAACAACTGGACCCCAACTTGATGCAAAGAATGCAATGAAAACACAAACAAATGAAAGCAGAACTTTATTTGAAACAATTGAATCTGTATTTAATCCAACAATTGCAATAACATAATTTGAAACAATCATACCTAATGCACCAATAATTAATAATTTTCTTCTACCAATTTTATCAACTAATAAAATTCCAGGTATAGTGAAAACAACGTTAACAATATAAGTTATTAATGACATTAAATAAGATTCATCAACACCTGTACCAACGAAAAAGAAAACACCATAATAAAAAATAAAATTAATACCTGAACATTGTTGACATGCTTGAATTAAAATACAAGTTAACATTCTAGTTAATTGTTTTGATCTACCATCTGAACTTTGGAAACAATCTCTATAAGTTGCCTTACCATTACTAATTTCATAATCATACGAAGCTTTAATTTCAATCAATTCTTCAACTAATTCATCATCATTAATTGATAATCTTCTAAATCTTGATAATGAAATAATTGCACCATCTAAATCATTTTTCATTACAAAATAACGAGGAGATTCAGGTAAAAACCAAAATCCAATTAATAACATAAATGCCCAAACAAATTGTAAACCAATTGGAATCCTAAAAGATTTTGGATTATTCATATTTCTTGTACCTTGAGAAATTGCACTTGAAACTAATAACCCCCAAGTAATTGCCCATTGATACATTGAAATAATTGAACCTCTAATCCAACTTGGTGATACTTCAGCTTGATATAATGGTACAACTGATGAAACAATACCAACACCTAAACCATTAAGAAATCTACCAGCTAATAAAAGTCCATAAATTTCAGAACAAATTTGTAAAATAATTCCAATATTAAGTATAAATAATAATGTTATAATCATTGAAAATCTTCTACCATATTTATCAGAAAATAAAGGTGCAATTAATGAACCTGTAAATGTACCTAATGATAAAATTGCAGTTAAAATTGCTCTTTCACTTGATGTAAAATTATCATGATTTGAACTAAAATGTGTTTTAAAATAATTCATTTCCATTAATCCATTAACAATTCCAGTATCATAGCCATAGAGAAATCCACCAATTGCAGTTAATAAACCAACTAAAACTGCAATAAATGATGATTTAACTTTATTTTTTTCCATATTTTCAATACTTCTTAATTGTTTCTCTCTATCTTTAATGAAAAAGTTTTTAATTAAATTAGTTATTGTATCAATCAATGGTCTATTACGTATTTTCTCTTTGCTAATGATACCATTAGTTTCACTATTATCATTATTATTATTATTATCATCACTATTATTAACATTCTTATTTCCCGTACTTAATTCCGATAAATCATTAAATTCTATATCATCAGATAATTTGTTTTTGATCATACTATTCCCTCGTTGTGAATCTTGACTATTATAATCAACATACCACATATCGATCGCCCTTATCAATATATTAACTATTCCTTACTAAAACAACACACACACTGGATAAAAAACTAATCAGATTCTAGTGAATGACGTAAAAACCCTTTAATCAAGATAAAAAGAAAAAAAATAATTTGTGGGGGGATTTGTTAATACGAAGAGGTCGCAAAGTCGTGTTTGATTAAATTTTATAGATCTATAAGCTGAGCCGAGTTTTTCATTACATTACACGTTTTATACACTTTATTTACAGAATTATTTCTATTTTTATTTCTATTTCATGAACTTAAACAACGAGAATCTTTTGGATGATTTCCTGATCTTACTGGTATCTTCTATTTCAGTATTGTCTTTGGATTTATCTGCATAGGCATTAGCATTGTCATTATCAAGTTCATTATTTTCAACTGTTTGAGATGGGTTTAAGTTTTTCAATTGACGTCTTGTATCATTTTGATATTGTAGTGGAACATACTTTAAAGGTGCATCACTATGCTTTTTTCTATTGATTTCCTCATTTACCACTTCCTCCGATTCATCTATATTTTCCCTATCTTCATCAGATACAAAATCATTAACAGGTTTTTCATGTCTTCCGTCAGATATTGAAGATTTTCGTTTATTAAATATTCCACTTAAAAATGATCTTCTCTTTACATTATTGATATTATTTGTAGTTGTATTATTATTTATATTTGTATTAACATTGGTATTAATTGATTGTTTATCTACATTATCAATAACTATTGAAACAGCCGGTGTTTCAACATTGTTTTTATTATCAATAATTGAATCATTAACAATAACAGAATCAGAATGAGTTATTGTATCCATTGAATTTCTTGGATTAATAATTATCGGAGTTGATGGTAATGAAGGTAATAAATCTTTTTCAACACAAGGTTCTAATAAATTATTCATATCTTTAGTTCTTGATAAGCTTCTTGGTAAATAATCAAAAGAACTGTTTGTTGAATTATTTGAAAATGTTGAAATATTTGAAGAATTCGATACATTTCTCTTTTTGATAAATAAACTTGATGCAAATGAAATTGAGTGGGATATATTTGAGGTTATATTTGTATTAATGTTTGTATTGGTGGCATTTATATTATGATTGTAGTTATTAGTTGATTTATTATTTATTATATGTTCAATTTGATGTAATTCAGATTTAATAAAATCAGATAAATCATCAATTATTATTGAAGATTCTAAAATTAAATTTGTTAATAATTCTTCATTTGTAAGATAAGAAAATTTTAAATCTTCAGTACTAAAACTTTTAGTACTTGTTATTAAATCCACACTTTTGAAAAAATTTAATTGGAAAACTTTTGCTAAATTTGATGCATGCATTTTAGTTATTTCTGAAAATTCTTCTCTTGAAATAATATTAAGGAAATTAAGTAAGTATAAAAGTAAATGTAAATTTTCTATTGGTAATTTTTTCAATGCAATTGAATAAATTGATTTATAATCATTTCTTGATGGTTGTATTATAATAGGTATATCATTATTGATTTTTTCAAGGTTTTCATTGGTATCTTGATCTTGATTTTGATTTTGATTCTGATTTTCAATATGACTGATTCCATTATGAACTTCCTTTATTGGAGAATCATTTAAATTTATGGAATTAGTCATATCAATCAATGATTCATTATCCGATATATCATTCGATATAGGTATATTATTATTATTAATACTATTACTATTATCTGATTCTGATTCATTATTATCTTCAATTTCACTTGGATAATCTATATTAAAGGAATTTCCTTTAATTTTACTTAATAAATTAGAAACATCAGCAGTTATTATACCATCATCTAATTTAGCAATCCATCTTTTCAAAATTACTGCAACATCTAAAATAGTTGTTGAATTATTTGAATTAAATTTATAATTTAATAAATTTTTATATAATTCAGATTCAATTTGATTAACTTGTTTAATTGAACCATTCATTCTAAATAAACCTTCAACTGGTGGATTATTTAAAATATAATCACAACATTTAAAAACAATTGTTGGTATGATTAAATCAATTTTATCATTATATTTAAAAGTATAATTTGCAATGATTAATTCAGAATCAATATATTTTGTTAAAATTTTATTTTGATTCAGATTTGGAGTTGATGAAGAAAATTGTGAATTTGAAAAAAAAGTTGAATTTGGTCTTGAATTTGAATTTGAATTTGCAGGTATTGACTTTTGATTATTATTTGAAATTGCAGTACTATTTAATGAGAATGAACGTCTATTTGCAGAGAAAGATCTTCTTTTCGGATTATTTATTGTAGTATGGATGGTACTATTATTATTATTATTGTAGTTATTATTAAAGTTATTATTATCAAATGATTGATTTGAATGTAAAGTAAAAGCAGATATTGATCTACGCCTATTTTCTTTATTATTAGATGGAGATAGAGTGGGAGATAATGTTGTTATCATAGTATTACTATATTTCATTATTATTATTGGGTGTATTAGGTAATATGGATGAATGTGAATAGACAAGATAGACTAAGGGATGATTTATAAAGTAAATAAGATAATATGAGTGGGTAATATTAGGTAGTAAATACAGAGGATGTGAAATAAGATAAGTTATAAGTTATAAGTTAATAATATAATAACACTAATCTTTTCAATCACAATAATAAGAAATCATCACAATAAAATAAAATAAAATAAAAATGACAATCAAAGTAAACATGAAACAAGATGGATTAAACAAGGTGCGCTTAGTGAAATAAATTCAAGGGGTTTCAATTTTAAAAATATTAAACGCGTTATTTTATTTTATTATATATTATATTACGTATCCAGCATCACGTGACTGATTACATAAGCACAGACGCGTCTTTTTATTGATTTAATTTTTTTATTTTCCATTACGTAATAATAAATTTATCCTGTTTATATTGTGAAGAATAAAATTATTATATTTACGCATTGTAACAACAATATTCCCTTTATTATGTAAACAAAGAGTTATCTTCATGATTTATTGTTATTATTATTATTTGATTATATGATTAATCATTAATTTATCGTGATTGACTATATATTCTTGAATCATATACACTTTATAGTATATACTCTCATATATTCTTATACCCATTAACTCACATTTACATTATATTCAGATATAACCACTAATTAACACATAATATTCAATTCAATTCAATTCAATTTAATAATTAATAATAATAATAAGAATAATAATGATACACGAAAATCTTTATTCTGCTACTTATTCAGGTGTTGCAGTTTATGAATTTATTCATCCAAAATCTTCAGTTATGAGAAGGAAAAAAGATGGTTGGGTTAATGCAACTCATATTTTAAAAGTTGCAAATTTCCCTAAAGCAAAGAGAACTAGAATTTTAGAAAAAGATGTTCAAACTGGTATTCATGAAAAAGTTCAAGGTGGTTATGGTAAATATCAAGGTACTTGGGTACCTTTAAAGAGAGCAATTGAAATTGCTCAACAATTTGGTGTTTTAAATGAATTAAATCCAATTTTCGATTATATATCAAATAATTCAATAACTCCTCCTCCAGCTCCAAAACATCATCATTCAACAACTGCTAATGGTACAAGAAAACAACGTATAAATAATAATACTAATAATACTAATAATAAAGTAAAGACAATTACTAAAAAGGATGGAACTAACATACGAAATAATGATGAAAATAACCCTAATGATACAACAACAAAACCCAAATCTTCAACAAAGGCTAAACAAAAATCAAAATCAAATAATCAAACCTCTGATACTCCAACTAAATCAACTAGAAAATATAAACGTCAAAAAATTTCAAATATTAAAACAGATTTATCATTAAATGATTCATCAATACCCAATCAAATTAATGATCAACAAAATAATTTACCTATTAATAATTCAAAAAATTCTTTACAATTACCTTCATTTAATAATATGAATTTATCATTAAATTCTGTACCCGTTCATGGAATGGGGATAAGCAATATGAATAGTATGAATAGTATGAATAATAATAATATGAATAATATGATGATGATGAATTCTAATAACAATTTTGATCAAAGAAGAACGTTAAAAGCTCCAAAAGGTATAATGTCTCCATCTTCACTAACATATTCTCCATACAATAATATCAATAATAATAACAATTTGGAAGCTGATTTAGATGATGAATTAGAAGATGATGAAAATGAACAGAATAATCTTAATGACAATAATAATAGACAACTTGAATCTCTCTATCGCCGACTTCATGAACCTTCAACTGTTGAATTTATGTCAGAACATGATATTGATAAAGCATTAGCAGAGAGTGAAACATATGGGAATGAATCAAAAAGATCATTACAAAATGATTCATTTTTTAAAAATTCTAAACAATTTAATATGTCACCATCTAACTCAATAAAAGAAAATCAACAAATTTCAATACAACAACAACAACAACAACAACAACAACAACAACAACAACAACAGCAACCTCAATTAGATAAAAGTTTTGTTAAATTGTTATATAATTATTTTATTGAATTAGATTCAAATTCAAATTGTGAAATGCCATATTTTATTACAAATGAATCAAAAGATTTTAATATTAATCAACCAATTGATAATCAAGGCAATACTGCATTACACTGGGCTTGTTCAATGGGTGATTATAAAATGTGTGAAATTTTAATCAATAGAAATGCAAATACTCAATTATTAAATAATCAAGGTGAAGAACCATTAGTTAGAAGTGTAATTTATGCAAATTGTTATACAAGAAGAACTTTTAGTAAATTATTAGACTTATTTAATAATAATTTACTAAATCTAGATTATAATTCAAGAACTTTATTACACCATATTGCAATTGCAACATCCGATAATAACAATTTACCATCATCAAGATATTATACTGAAATTTTATTAAGAAAAATTGCTGAAAATGTTGATAATATTAATTTTAAAAAATTTATTGATAAACAGGATATTAATGGTAACACTGCTTTACATATTTTCAGTTACAATAATGCAAAAAAATGTATTAAAATTTTATTAGGTTATAATGCAAGAATTGATATTGGTAATAAATCAAATAATTTAGTAAGTGATTATTTAAGTGAAAATTTTAAAAATGATATGAATCTACATAATAATAATAATATCAATAATTTAAATCAAAACACTCTTCATAATGATGAAAATAATGAAATTGGCGAATCTTTTAGTTTAAGACCTTTTAAACCAATGTTACAACCAATCTCTGATAATAATAGTATAAGACAAGATAACTTTAAAATAACTAATTCTATTTTAGATCCATTTCAAATATCAACATCAAATAATTTATTAAATTTTGGACAATCAACATTTTTACCAAATTTATTAATGTCATTTAATCAAAATAAATCAAATCATTTAAGTACAACATCAATGAAAATGAATCAATTAAGTATTGAAATGGTTAATAAATTAAATGATTTATCAAATTCCTTTGATTCTGAAATTAAACAAAAATCAGATGATATAAAGGAATTAACATCAATTGTTGAAACAATGAATAATGATATTGAAAAAATTAATAATGAATCAAATGAATTATTAGAATCCGTTTCTGTTAATAGAAATGATGATAATATTTTAAAGGATAAATTAATTTTATTAGATAATGAATTTAATGAAAAGGAGACAATTTTAAAAAAATTAATTGATAGATCACAGGCAATGGATTTAGCTAAAATTGTTCAAAAATGTGAAAATGAGAGTTTATCGAAAATTGATAATAATGATAATATTAATGATAATATTAAAAATAAACCAATTTCGAATGATTTAATTTTCAAATTAATTGAATTAACAAAATTACAAATAATTAGGAAAAAATCAGTTGAAAAAATTGTTGATATTAATTCAATTTCAGATACTAATAAAAATATAATTACAAGTTATAGGAAATTAGTTTCAAAACTGTCAAATATGCCAATTAATGAAGTTGACTATAGTTTAAATAGTATTGAAGAATGTCTTAAAAGAGATTTAGGGAGGGATATGGTATTAAATATGGAAGAGGCTAAATAGCGTTGATTTTCATGTTGTATAATTTTGTAAATATGTAATTATAATGTACACTTTTCGTCAACCTATCAGCATGTCAATTAAAGAATCGTTATGAGCTCGCAAAACGGAGATTCTAAAATTTATGTTCTTTCGATAACAACAAACCTTTTTTTTATCTAATCTTTATCAACAATGTCAGGATATAAACTACAAGATAATGAAGTTCAATTTCAATTAAACACCCCCACTAAAGATTCAGAAACTTTCATATCATGTATTTTAAGTAAACCTGAAAAATCTTCCCCAATTACCAACAGAGCAGCAATTTTAATGCATGGTATTGGAGCTCATAAAAATTCATGTTATATGTCAAAACTTGCAAGGAAATTATCTAAAGAACAAGGTATTTATGTAATTAGATTTGATTTTAGAAATTGTGGAGATTCAAGTAAAACTGGATCAAAGGGTCGTACATTAAATGATGATATTGATGATTTATCAGTTGTTTATGAATGGTTGAATAATTTTGAAAATATCAATGGTGGAAAACTTTTTGTTGATACATTAGTTGGACATTCAAGGGGTGTTGTTGATGTATTAAATTGGCAATTACACAATAAGGATAAATTTATAAGTAATTTAGGTTTATGTGCAGGTAGATTTATAGGATCTGGATTATTAGAGAGTATTAAGGTTAAAAATCCTGATGTTGAAAAAACTGGTGGTCATTATATTAAAGGATTTCAAGATGGATGTTATAAGGATGTTTGGGTTCCATTGGAAGAAACTCTTAGTTTGAGTGAATTATATATGGATACAGTTAAGGAAATTACTAAGGATACTGATACTTTAACAGTTTATGGAAGTCGAGAGAATGTTATTCCAATAACAGATTGTGCTAATTATGTTAATAATTTAAAGGATAGAAATACATTGATTTTAATACCAGATGGTGATCATTGTTATAAAGGTGTTGATAAAATACCTGAGAGTGAATGGGAAAATTCAACTATTCCAATTGATAAAAAATTAGGTGTCTGTGATTATAATTATCAAGTTGCAGATGAAATTGCTAAATGGATGTCTGAAGATAGTATGAATAAGAGATTTTATGAAAAGAATTTGATGATTGGTGAATTCACACCTAGATGGAAGAAAATTGAAGGTGTTGGTAATTTTAGAGATTTAGGAGGTTGGAAATGTAAATCTGGTGAAAGAGTTAAAATTGGTAAAGTTTTTAGATCAGGTAAGTTATCAAATATTACAGAAGATGGTATTAAAGAGTTAAAAAAATTAGGTATTAAGAAAGTTTTCGATTTAAGATTACCAATTGAACAAAAAATGTCAGATAAAACTGAAGAATCTAATTGGACTATTGAAAGTGATGTTGAAGTTATTAAATTAATTGAAAAAGATGATATGGAATCATTTGACGGTGTAAATATGTTATTAAATTTAATAAGGCTTTCATTTGATTGGAGTAATACAGTAGATAAATATAAGTCCACATTAGAAGATATAATCCCACAAACAAAGGAAATTTTTTATACATTAAGAGATGAACCAAATACTAAAATATTAATTCATTGTGGAGGTGGTAAAGATCGTACAGGGTTAGTTTCAATGATTTTACTTTTAATTTTAGGTGTTGAACCATTAATTGTTGTGCAGGAATACGCCTTATCTCAACAAAGTATTAAGGAAATTAATAATACCCGTAATAAATCAGAGAAATTGATTGATTTTATTGAAAGTTCAACAACTACAGTTGAATTCATTGAAAAGAATAAACCATATGATTCATGGCAATATAAAGTTGAAGGTATTGACGCATTATCAGATGTACATTCTAATGTTTGTTTATCTACAATTTCTTATTTAATTAAAGAATACGGTAGTATTGAAAACTACTTACGAGTTAAGATGGGTATCACAGAAGAGGATATCTCTATTATCAGAGCTAATCTACTCCAAGAAGAGAGTGTATTCTGTAGATCCCTTACCGAGAAGTGTTCAAATTGGCCCAACAGAGGGTGTTTCAAGGAGAATGAGGGGGAACATTTTCTCCGTTACCGGCTATATACCACCGTGACATTTAAAATTTTTAACCGGTAACGGGATTACGGAGATGACTGAATTTTTGATTTTTTTTCAGTTTTCACCTGATTACAGCAGTTTTCCATTTTATTTTATTATAATATCTACTTTCTTTTCTAGTTTGTTACTGTATAATCTTAAATAACTATACTCTATTCAATCAACAATGGCGTTTAGACAAAGTATGGTGATGCTTAAGGAGGCATCCAGACTTGCATATAAAAATATGTTAAGGGATCCTTCAGTTAAGTATTCAAGAACAAAAGCTATTAAACTTCATGATAGAACGTGGCCTGATAAAGTTATTGACAAACCTCCAAGATGGTTATCAACAGATTTAAGAGATGGTAATCAATCATTACCAGATCCAATGTCTGTTGAACAGAAAAAGGAATATTTCCATAAATTATTAGAAATTGGATTTAAGGAAATTGAAGTTTCATTCCCAAGTGCTTCACAAACTGATTTTGATTTTACAAGATATGCAGTTGAAAATTGTCCTAAAGATGTTGCAATTCAATGTTTAGTTCAATCAAGAGAACATTTAATTAGAAGAACTGTTGATGCATTAAAGGGTGCACCAACTGCAATTGTTCATACATATTTAGCAACATCTGATTTATTTAGAGATGTTGTTTTCAAAATGTCACAAGAGGAAGCAATTGAAAAAGCTGTTGAAACTGCTAAATTTGTTAGATCATTAACAAAGGATGATCCAACTTTACAAGATACTAAATGGGTTTATCAATTTTCACCAGAATGTTTCTCTGATACACCATCAGATTTTGCATTAAAAATTTGTGAAGCTGTTAAAGAAGCTTGGGAACCAACTGTTGATAATCCAATAATTTTCAATTTACCTGCAACTGTTGAAGTTGCATCTCCAAATGTTTATGCAGATCAAGTTGAATATTTTTGTAGAAATATAAGTGAAAGAGAAAAAGTTGTTGTTTCACTTCATTGTCATAATGATAGAGGTTCAGGTGTTGCAGCAATTGAATTAGGTTTATTAGCAGGTGGTGATAGAGTTGAAGGTTGTCTTTTCGGTAATGGTGAAAGAACTGGTAATGTTGATTTAGTAACTTTAGCATTAAATATGTATACAGAAGGTGTTTCACCTGAATTAGATTTTTCAGATATTCAAAGTATAATTGATGTTGTTGAAAAAGGTAATAAAATTCCAATTCATGAAAGAGCTCCATATGGTGGTTCATTAGTTGTTTGTGCATTTTCAGGTTCTCATCAAGATGCAATTAAGAAAGGTTTTATTGAACATGAAAAGAGAGTTGCTAATGGTGATAAAAGATGGATGATGCCATATTTACCATTAGATCCAAAAGATATTGGTAGAAGTTATGAAGCAGTTATTAGAGTTAATTCACAATCAGGTAAAGGTGGTGCTGCATGGATTGTTCAAAGAGCAATTGGTTTAGATTTACCAAGACAATTACAAATTTTATTTTCAAAAGTCGTTCAAGATAAGGCAGATTCATTAGGTAGAGAATTAAAATCTGATGAAATTGTTGAGTTATTAACAGAAACTTATAATATTGATTCAAAAATAAATAATTCATTAAAATTAGCTGAATATAAATATGATAAAGTTTCAGAGGAAGTTACTAAAGTTTATGGTATTATTGAAGTTAATGGTGAAAAAATTAATATTTCAGGTACTGGTAATGGTCCAATCTCTTCATTATTGGATGCATTTGGTAATGCATTCAAAACTGAATTAGAAGTTGAAGAATATTCTGAACATGCATTAGGTTCAGGTTCAAAAACTAAGGCAGCATCATTCCTTAAAATTTCATGTAATGATAAAACTCAATGGGGTATTGGTACTCATGAATCTGTTACTAAATCAACTGTTAATTCAATTTTATCAGTTGTTAATAGTTTATTATCAAAGAATATTATTTCTAAATAATAGGAATAATATCATTAATAAATGTACTTTATACCAATCATTTTTTAAAGGTTTATAACTATATTTTTTTATATCTATTATTCATTTCTCTGTTTATTACAATATTTATGATGGATACATTAATCCATTCATACATTTTTCAGGTATTGGAGTATTTTCTTCAACTTCTAATTTACCAACTTTCCAATATAATGGATGATTATTATAATAATCCAACCAATGAGTAATTGTATTTTCAATATAATCATTATCATAACCCGTATTCCTTAAATCCCAAGTACATTGATTTAAATCATGGAAACATCCATTAATAAATATCCTAGTACAATCTTTACCTTTGAAAATTGAATATCTAGCAGTAATACTACTCGGGTCATACATTTCCTTATTCAAAGTAACATCAAATACAGTTCTATTAATTGATATTAAATATCTTTCCTTTTCATTAAATAATGATTCAATTGTATAATTAATTTGTGGTGAACCTTTTAATTTATATGATAAATAATTCCAATCTACATATTTAGTATCATTATACCCCCATAATGTTGTTGATGTGAAGAAGTAGGATAAAAGGGCATTAAATAGTATAATCCCTGAACAAACCCTTAGTATATCCAATGTCCACATGTTAGCAGAAGTCTGTGGTCTTCTAATGAAATTGTAGAGAAGCCCTGTTTTCCCAGTGAAGTGTTAAAAACGCGTATAAAAGAAACTGTATTTCCTCTAACGCATAATTGAAAATTTTATTCTTTTGATTTATCTTCTTTTCCTGTACCAAAACCTTCCTATAGACAGTACGCTGGTCTTTTCTTTAGGAGTAATCTTAAAGAGATATTGTGTTGGCGTATTTTAAGTTATTCTCGATGAACGGTTTCTTTTGTTTTCGGTTTTGATTTGTTTTATTCTAAGTTTTCAATGATTAATTTTTTCAATCGTGAATAGTTTTTATTCACATTATGTTTGAATTGATTATTATTGATTGCGTATCTTCGGAATGGATTTAGTAATGAGAGATCGTTAATGAGATTAATTTGTTTATTGTTAATGAATTATTATACGGTTTAACCTTTATTTGTTGAAAAACGATAGGACTAGAACGTGATAATGGGAGGAGAGATAAATGCATTTATGTTAATAAGAACTCGTCTGGATCTTTAATTAGAACGGAAAGAGGGGTGTCAGATAACATACACATCTTTTAATTTATAATTTGTAATTGTAATTGTAATTTGTAATCTTAATTGTAAATAATATACTACAACTCACTATCTTTTATTCAGATTAATATCATAATAGCTATATTTTGTACAATGGAAATAAATTTTCATCGATAACTAATTCTCAAGATTTTAACTATAATTTGTAATTATAAAAAGAGACATTACTCAAATTAATGCCTACATGGTCAACTATACATTTATCAATTTAATACCCTTTACACAACCAGTGTATATAAAACTAAACTATTAACTTAACGTTCCTTTAATAATTTATTTCTCTTCTCTCTTCTCTTTAATCTTTCAATTTTCTTTGCATGCATTACACTTGCAAGTCTTTCATATCTTTCTTGTTCCTCTTTCTTTTCACGTTTTTCCTTAATTTTAGCAATTCTAGCCTTTTTTTCATTCTCCTTTTCTTCAATTAATGCCTTTAATTTTGCCTTATCTTGTTGTTCCTTTAATTTTAATTCTTGTCTTTTAGCAAATGATGATTTAACACCTAATGATTTAATTCTAAATGCATTTTTTTCAACTTTCCAATTTTTCCCACTAACACGTTTACCCTTTCCTGGATCTACAGGAATTACTTCTTCAATAGTAGCTTTAGATACTGTAGACATGGTTATTCTATAAAGGAAAAATTATAAAAAAGTATATTTTAAAAGAAAGAAAAAATTTTCTAAAAGATTAAAAATTCATGTTGCGCTAAGTAAAAAAAATAATCTATTTTTGAGCCCACTTGAAATAGTTACAATTACAATCTTTATCAGTAAGTTTAGTTTCATTATTATTACCATCATTATCGTCCCATATTCGATCCTTGGATGGTTTAGCACAACACCAGAATTTACGTCCCATATTGGCTCCTTTTTTGGTTGTTCTTAAAACACATGGTTCATCATGACTACATGTTGGTATAGTTGATGAAGATCTTAACATTGTATTAAAATTTGTAAGTTTAGTAGTATCAGGTTGTGAATAAGACATTTTTTGAACATCACCATCACAATTATCATTATCATTATCATTATCTTCATCATCAGAATCTTCAGTAACAAACAATGATGATTCATTAATTTTGGCATTATTAGAAGCAGTTTTCTTTTGTAATACTGAGAATAAAGTTGCTTGATTTTTAGGTTTTTTCCTACTTTCATAAGCAGGTGTAGTTTGTGATCTTTTTACCGGTGCAGAGAGTGATGATATTATATTAGGTCCTGGAGAAGGAGAAATAGTTGATGCTGATGATGATTGTTTTGATTTGAAAAAAGATGCAATTGATTTAAATGATGCTAAATCATAATAATTCATTGCTTCAAAATGTTTAAAATTAGGAGTTAATGAAGATAATGATGTTGATGATGAATTTAATGAGGATATATCAATATCACAATAAACTGGACAATGATCAGAACCATAAAGGAAATTCCAAATATCACAATTAACACATAATTCTTCAATTTTTTTAGTTGATAAGAATAAATCAATTCTTGAACCAATATTTAATGGTCTATTATTTAATAATGTATTCCAACAAGTATATTTTTTCATTTTATTGATATTTTTATATCTACCTAAATCGAATAAGAATTTATTTTCATTAGATTGTAAATTTTCATAATCATATAAATATTTCCAAAGTATAGTTCTTGATAATTTATTATTTCTAAAATCAAGTACTTCACTTGCATTAATAAATTCAAATGATTTATCATTAATTTTATTAGTTATTAATAAATTATTTTTAATACCAATTGCAATTTCATCATCTCTATCAATTAAACTTGGAGAAATATTTATATCACCCATTATAATTACATTTTTACCCATTTTTTCTAAATTTTTAACTCTTTGAAATAAAGTTTCAATGAAAAGACAACGAGAAGTTTCCTCAATTTCATTATTTGAAGAATTTGCAGGACAATAAGTGGCAATTATAATTAAATTAATTGATAATTCAACAATTATACATCTACCATCTGAATCAATTGATTGACCAATTTTCCAATCAATTATATTATCAGTATAACCACCAATTGAACAACAAGATTCATCATTTTCTTTATATAACCATTCTTTTCTATAAGTATTCTTAGAACCTTTAATTGTTAAAAATCCAGTTATACCATTTTCAACTTTTAAAATTTTATAATTATTAGAATTTTTAATGAAAAGGGATACACCACTATAACCCTTTTTAGATATTGGAATTGAAATAAAAGATTTATAATTTGGTAAATTAGCTAAATTTTTATTTATATCACTTTGTTGTAATTTTAATTCTTGAAATGAGATTATATCAGCATTGAAAAAATCTAAAGATTTAGATAAATTATCAAATTGATTCCAAGGGTGGTAATGATTTAAAGTTTTATAACCATTAATATTAAAAGATACAAGTCGTATACAATTTGAAAGTGGTATTGATATTGAACCATCAATTTGTACCATAATTATTGAAAGAAAGAAAACCACACATGCATTAATTACATAATTGGTAATGGTCTCTGTTTGAAAATAATTCTTTGAGTTATTACATCGGATAATTCAGCCGCGGAATCTGTTGTCTTTAATAGGGCTAATGGTGGATCAAGTGTTTCAATTGTACCAAGTAATCTTTGTGAAGTACTTATATAAAGGGTTGCCTTGTTGGAATTGGAATCAATCTCTAATTTACCAATTTTAACAGTTTCTAATGTAGTATTAGTATTAGTATCATTAGAAGTTGTTATATTATTATTATCAATAGTAGAAGAATCGACGCCATTCGCGTCGACGTGTAATTTTTCCAAAACATTTGGAATTGAAGTTTCACCAAAAAGGGGGCTCTCATTAGAAACTGTTGGTAATGATAAATCACCCTGAATTTCCACCAGTAGTAAACCACGAGGAGTGGTCAGTAGAGATGATGCTGATGATGATAGTGTAGTAGATAATGATCTAACAGCAGGTGATACATCTATATCCAATACTGGCATTGTTGATAAAGAGTATAATTGTATAACTAACACGGTATAACAGCCACAGTTGACCGAATACAACAACAACAGGAAAAAAAAAATAAAAAAAAATGGAAAAATCAGACGATAGTTTTCCTCACTCGTATAGAAAACCATTACTATACTTATTTTATCGGAACAATTAAGCAACTCCGGGTGTACTATATATAAATACTGTCCTATCTCCCATCCCATGTGCTTGTTATGATATAATTATTTATTTTATTTTAATTGTGTCTCTACATTTCTTTTCATATTTGTTTCTTTTAACATACTTTCTCTAACTACTAACTCAATGAATCCTGCAATTTACCACTCTTCTCGTCTTCCTGCTCTTTTATATTTATCAATTACAATGACAATTCCTTTCATGTTACCAATTAAAACAACAATTAATCAAAAAGATAAAGATCATATCGGTAATTTTAGTGTTGGTAATGCTTTTAGGATATAAATGTATATATTCCATACACTCATACCATTCTATCACTAATCTTTACTAAATTACATATCATTTCAGTTCATTTTATCTTACCTCTTTTATATCTTTTCTCTTCATAACAGGTTTTAATAATAAAAAATTATCATTCTACAGGGTAGTTTGACAATTTACTTGATCTTTTTTTTTAATTCTATAATTATATTTAATACTTTATAATATACTTTATATGTATCGGTCTAAAAATATATACTTACACACAAACACACATATACACACCATAATCATTCATTATATCGTAAATGTAATGCATTCTGAAAATGTACATGTTTAATACCTGGTTCTTTACTCTCTTTAAATCCTATAATTGCTTCATTAACACTCCATCCTAATTTCTCAATTAAATAACAACAAATTAAAAATCCTGTCCTATTTTGTCCATAATGACAATGAACAACAATAAATTGATTATCAATATCTCTTTCCTTCATTAATTTATTAATTATTTCAATAAATTTAACAATAGTTATATTATCTGGTGTAACTTTACTCTCTGTTTTATATTTGATATATTTAATTCTTTGGAAATCATTTGGTTCATATGATGGTGTATCTGATCCAATATCAACAATTGCAAATATTTCTGGATGTTCCATTTCAAAATTAATTGGATTATGAATTAAATCTGTTTGTCTTAATGTTTTCATACCAAGTAAATAACTTTTAGGTTTATTTGGTGATATTTTATTAATAATTGGTTTGGATAATGTAACAACTTTATTCCATTTAACTTCATTTTTTAACCCCCATTTATCTCCTGATAAAATTGCTTTTATTTTTAATACCCATGTACAACTTATATTAATATTTAAATCTTCAATAAATTTATAAATAATCCCACTTATAAGTTCTGGTTTATCTAAAAATAATGAATGATTACAATTATTAACTTTCTCAAATTTAATTTCAATATCATTATTACCTTCCTTAATCATTTTAACAATCTTTTCACTCTCTGAAACTTTAGTTATTTTATCAAATTCTCCACAACAAACCATCATTTTACCTTTACTAATCTTACTACTCAAAATTTTCAATTCTTCCTTACTAACACTTCTGAAACCTTTTAAATATTTTAAAAATATACTTGATTCAGTATCTAAATTCCATCTAAATTGTGTTAATCTTTTCAATATTTCATCACCGCCATCACCATCATCTTCTTCATTTTCAATACCTTTCTCATTATTACAATAAATATAATTATTAACACTAATTGAATATAATCCTCCAAATCTATCGAAAAATCTATAATAATCAAATATTTTAGAATTATAACAACATAAATTTAAAAACCATCGTTTACTCCAATGAAACCTATTAAATATAACTTTTTCTTCACTAAATCCAGGTGGTGACATCATTATAAATGATACAACCCTACCATTTTCTAAATTATTAATAATTTTTGTACTAATATGTGTACCCATTGAATGTGCAATAAATATAAATTTCCTATTAGGGAATTTATAATCTAATATTTGTTGAATCATATCAGCAATTGAATCAGTTTGATAATCTTCATCCTTTAATAATTTCAAACATTCTTCTAATTTATTTAATTCTTCATCATTATATTTAGATAACATACTAAATTTAATTCCATTATTATTCCTACTTGGTCTCTTTGAATTACCAAATCCAGGTAAATCAATTCCAAAAATATCACTACAATTTCTAAATTCTTTTAAAATTGGTTCAAATTGTGATATTTGACCACCTAATCCATGAATGAAAATAATTACAGGTAATGTATCAATTTCCATTAATTGTTTCTCTGCATTACGTAATTGTTCAGTATTTGAATCTTTATAATCTTTAATAGATCTTTTATAAAATTCTCTTAATGGATGATCACTATAGATAGTTGCAAGTGAAATTTCATTGATATGTGATCTATCATTAATTGGGAATGATTCAATTTGTGAATATTTTTCAACGAATGAACAATCACTTGGTTTTAATCTTAATATTTCCTTTTCTAAATCAGTGAATAGATCATTATTCCAATATTTCCAAAGACTACCAGATACTGAGACTCTAGTTGTATCATCAATTCTCTGTAACTCTTTCAATCGAGGTATGGACAATACATCCCTATTAATATACTCTCCCATGGTACTTATACTATTATAATAATAAATTAAAGAGAAACGTGAATGTTAATGACTCTGACATGCACTCAGTGAAGTGAAGAAAGATCGGAAATTCCCTTATCGCGAACATTAAGAAAAGGGGCATTACATCATGAAATTAAGGTGGCTTCACTTTTCCATTAATGAGATGAGGTTTTTGCTCCCATTTTCTTTATTTATCTTTGGCTTTGAGGTCTCCGATTTCTCTTTTGAGTGGCAATGGATTCAATACAGGGGACTCATCGTCGTAGTTTAGATACTCTGATGGATTTGACATCTTCAAAGTTGTCAAAATTATCTAATATTGGTTCAAATAATACTATTAATAGTAATAATGCTTATCTTTCCACAATCGGCTCGGAGTATAATAATAATGATTTTAATAATAATAACTATAAAATCTCTCATGTTTCTAATATTCCAGTTAAATCTTTTAGTTCAAGGTATAAACATCAGAAAAAATTAGGTTCAGGTAGTTTTGGAGTTGTTGGTTTATATGAAATGTGTCCTGGAGTATATGAATCAAATTATACTGAAATGAAATCTTCTAAAGGCTCACTTCTTTATCCTTTATCAATTAATTATAAATTAAATGATAATTTAGTTGCAATTAAAACAATGAGTAAAACATTGAAAAGAACTTCAGATTATTCTAAAATTAAAGAAATGCAATTCATTTTCTCTGTTGATTCCCATTTTAATCTTGTTCAAATAATGGATGTTTTCATTGATAGACATCATTTTAAATTACATATTGTAATGGAAACAATGCAACAAAATTTATATCAAGTTATGAAATCAAGAAAGCATAACATCTTTTCAGCTAAAACTCTTAAATCAATTTTATTCCAATTATTAAGTGCAATTAGTCATATTCATAAACATTTATTCTTTCATAGAGATGTTAAACCAGAAAATATACTTGTCTCGTGTAATGTTAATTATTTTGGCTCACCTAAAAATATACCTGAAAATCAAATAATTAATTCTTATATTGTTAAATTAGCTGATTATGGTTTAGCTAGACATTCAACAAATAAAAAGCAATTTACTGCTTATGTTTCAACAAGATGGTATAGATCTCCAGAAATTTTATTAAGACAAAATTATTATTCCTATCCGGTGGATATTTGGGCTTTTGGTTGTGTTGCTGTTGAATGTGCAACTTTTATACCTTTATTCCCTGGTGCAAATGAATTAGATCAATGTAATAAAATGATGGATTTTTTAGGTAATCCAACAACTGCATTCTATAATCATGTCTTGAAAACTAATAATATATCTGCACAATCTTTTAAAAATCAAAATAATGAAGAGATTAAACCTTTTGGTGGATTTTGGGATGATTCAAAATTATTAGCTTCCAAATTAGGTATAACTTTTCCAAATCATTTTGGTAATTTATTAGAAAATTTTATTAAAAAGAATGATTTTCCTGGTAATGAAAGAGAACATTTCTTTAAAATGATCAGAAAATGTTTAACGTGGGATCCAAAAGATAGAGCAACTGCAAATGAAATTTTTCAAATGCCATATTTCCAAAATTCAATTTATTCACTAAATAATCAAAAGGAAAATAATTTATTTATCAAAAATTATAAAGGCTCTGATAGGATTAATCAAAAAATTATTAATCCATTACCAATATCAAATATGATAAAGGATAATTATAATGATAATTATAGATCAATTAAAAATATTCAATTATCTACTAATCCACATATGAAATTTAATCAACAATATGATAGAAATTATATTACCAATGATCAAAATAATATGATGGTTAATAATATTAACAACAACAATAACAATAACAATAATAATGATTCAAATAAGAATATGAAAACTTCATTAATGGTTGCAGGAATTTCACCATCTAAAATTGTTTATAATAGTGATACCAATAATAACAGCATCGACAATCATTATGGATATTCACAAAATTCAAATTTAAATCTGAATCTGAATCTGAATCCGAATTTGAAACTAAGTCCTTATAATCATCATCGTATTAAAAATTCTAATGTTGGATTAGGAGTTATTCAACCAACTGCAATGAAGTTTTCAAGAAATAAACAAATTAATAATCATAGTTATCAAAATCATAATAGTGATGATCTAAATAATATTTCAGTATCAGATCAACTTGAAGATTATAATAATTTTATGACTGAGCCACCTCTCAATGATGATTATGAAACTTCATTAAATCTTATATCACAACTTATTGATGAAGAAGAAAATAATAATGATGAAAATATATCGAATGGAAAGATTAAAAATCCATTCAAGAAAATAAATGTTGATGATATTGATGAAGATGAAGTTGATAATGAAGATATCGATGAAGATGAAGATGAAGATGACGACGAAGAAGATGATGAAGATGAAGATTATGACGAAGAGGAACAACGATTAGAGAAAGAATTATTATCATTGGAGATGAATAAAGTTGCTCTATTCTTAGAAGAATCTGAGAAAGATTCCAATAATGAAGTTTATATTCATCAAAAGAACGAAAAGAACTATGATTTAATTGATGAAATTGATCTTGCATTAGATGAGGAGTTAACCAGTGAACATCCTGATTTAAGTTGGAGATATGAAAAATAATATTCTATAAGATGTTAATTACTTTGCTTTACTATATATTTTCTATTTAATATACCTATTTATAAAATGCCTAAATAATCAATATTTAATACCCCCAAAAATATGAAGTTTATTTATCTACAATGATACATAATTTTTATTATCACTTATACTATCACCTACAGGTCCTACAATAAATTCAACATTTTCATCATCTGAATCACTCATATTATTATCATTATTATTACTATGTTCATCTTTATCTTCTTTATCATCATTATTTGAATCATAAACAATACTAACAACATTATCATTATCTTCATTTCTTGTAATTAATTTCATATCATTTTCAATTAAATCACTATTATGTAAACAATTACAATCATTAGGATCTAAACATCTACCATATTCTTTAACATCAGGACAATTAAATGAATGTATAAATTTACAATTTAAACCAGATTCACAATATTTTAAACAAGCAAATGGACGACAAATTGGTGATGATTGATCCTCTAATTTATGTGTAAATATACAATCATTATTTGTACATTTACCAATTTGAAAAAATTTACAACTTGGTGAATTAAATTGAGTTGGTTTATGTGAATAATGACATGATTTATCTAAACATTTATGATTTTTATTACTTTGCATTCTTGGACATAATGCAACATGTGTTGGATCATGTAAATATAAACAAAATGGTTGAGTACAAATACCATATGATGTATAATATTTACATGGTAAATTAGCCTTATTCTCATCATGTTTGCTATATTGGTAATTCTGTGTTAGTATAAACATATTCGATATTGAGAAACTTTAATAAATACTTACATTCTACTTGTTTGTTCCATATGATAATTACCATTTGGTTGTTTAATATAGTATTTCCCATTATATTTTATATGAGTTGGCATTGAATATGCATCTTCAATTGGTTCTTTAGTAATTTCATTACAAGTTGATAATAAACAAAAACATCTATCCATATGAATTAAAACATATTTATAACCATTAAAGAAAAATCTATTATATGTACGATGATATCTTCTACTTGATAATATTTTTTGAATAAATGGATTATTAATATTAACTTGTTTCTTCCTATTTGGTAATCTTGTTAAATTTTGATTTAATGTAACTTTTGAATTAACCGATAATGGTATGTGATACTTACGTCCTGTTGGTGTGTTAGTAAAAATTGGTTTTGTTATTGGATTTGATGGTTTCTTATTCTTATTGATTCTATTAGTTGTTGAAAATTTTTGTTCATTTATTAAAGTTTTAATAGATTTTTGTTGTCCATTTTTCTCTATTAAACTTTTTTGTTTTAATTGTTTTAATCTTTCAACAAGTTCTCGTTGTTCTTCAACTTTCCCTTGTAATTTTGATAATGACTCTCTTAAAGCTTTTTCTTCTTCTTCTACTGACTGATTATTCATTACTTTGATAAAAGTAAGGTTAAAAATATGATTGTAGAAGTTTTAAATAAAAACGTTGAAAATAAATTTAACGATATGAAAAACATGAAAAACTTCAAATCTGAAATTCATGATTCATGCATTTTCTTCTTTATGCATCTTAACTTCCTTCATTATACAAGCTAAATGACATCATATACATTAAATCAGATAAAGAAATTTGGTCATGATAGCATTCAAAATATCATTCCATTGGATGATCAATCCATTGATGAAATGGTTCAATATGCATTAAGTACATTCAAAACAAGAGATTCAATGAGTAGTCATTTTGTTGATTTATTAGGACCGACGGATCAAACATTTGATTTTGTCGGACAATTCTGTGATATGGTATTTGGATCCAACAAATCAGTTGCTCATGAAAATGTTCCAAAAGTAGTGAAAACTAAAGAACCTACTAAACCTATTGTTCCAACTAAACCTAAAGGTACAGGAGTTAGATTAGTTAAAAAGAAAATTATAACAACTACTAAAGGCAGAATGACTAACAATTCCAAAAATGGATCAACTACATCTGATATGTTTGATTTAAAGCCAGCTACTGTTGAAAAAGAGAAAGTTAAACAAAAAGTGATTAAGAAAAAGATAGATAATATTGAAGAGTTAGATAAAGTATTAATTCAACTTGAGATTGCTAATGATGAAAGAAGAAATGGTGATGATATTAGGATATGTAACTGTAATGCAACACGACATCCATTGTTTGAAATGTATCCTAATTGTTTAAATTGTGGTAAGATTATTTGCGAAAAGGAAGGATTACAACCATGTTCATTCTGTGGTGCATCACTTATGAGTAATGAAGAGAGAGCTGAAATTTCTGAAATAATCAATAAGGAGAAGGAGAAATTAGAGGATGAAGCTAATAATGTAACGAAGAGTACAACACAACCCTCTGTAAGACCAAAGAAGAAAAATGTTATCAAAATATCATTAAATAATACTGGACAGAACAATTTCAAAGTACAAGAGAAATTTTTCAAACAAATAGAGGATAAGGAGAAACAACGTAAAATAGAGGAAGAGGCACAACAGAAAGAGAAAGAACTTATAAAACAAAATCAAGAAGATTTAGAATTTTATAAATCCAGACATCAAAAGGATGAAGAATTAATTAAAGCAGAAGAAAGATTAGCAATGTTATTAAATTTTCAAGATAATGGAGCTGAACGTACTAAAATTATTGATCATGCAGCTGATTTTGATTTACCAAGTGGAGAAAATGGAGGTTCATTATGGGCATCACCAATGGAAAGAGTATTACAATTTAAAAGACAACAAAAACTTCAAAATCGTATGAGGGAACAAGAATTACAAAGATCAGGACGTGGTGCAATGGTTATAAATGCGGATATTATGCAAGATGGACAATTAGTTTATCAAAATGGACCAAGTAATGAAGATATTAATGTTACAGATAATTTATCAGATGATGAAGAAATTACAGAATTACAGAGTAAAATTAATGAAGAAAAGAAGAAACAATTTAATAATGAAGTTAAGAATGTTTATGATTATTCAGAATTTACACAAAATTTACATAAACCTATTTACAAGGGTAATATCAAGGAAACAAGTAATGAAGATAGTGATGAAATGTTATCACAAATGCCAGCATTGGGTACTATTGTGCAATTAGGTGATGCAGAAGAACAAGAAAATCAATTATTCTCCATGATTGGTGTGTGATGAGCAATCTACATTATATTCTATATAATATATTCTACGTTTATAAATATATAATACACTATCTCTAATACAATTAATATATACCACCAGTACCTGATATATAAAGATCTTAGAAAGACACTGTAGTGCTATAATAAAGAAACCCTCACTGTGAGTGGAAAAAGTTTTTCATTGCGTGGGAAAAGTATAAAAGGAAGAGCATATCCTGTTTGAAATTTTTCATCTCTGGATAATTTTCTTCTCCTTTAATCTTTTGGTTTTCTTCCTTTATCACATCAGTAGAGGTTATACTACGTATAATTTCCGGGAGAGATACGTTTCTCCCAAAAATAGAACCATTTGATAGATTACCATTCAGCCATTGTTGCTGTCTTAGGGAAAATCCGGTTTTCATCAAGTTCAGCTAAATGTTTGTCGACTTGTCTAACAAACTTGTCACGGCTAACATTTCGTTTCAGGTTCTTAGAGTGATTGTATCGCGTTAGTTTTAGATCGATGTTTGTTAGTCATTTAATTTTTAAATTAAATATATGCCATTCATCCGACTAATTGTGTTTCTACATTGTATTATTTTTATTGTAATTGTAAATATAATGAATTTATTTTATCTTTAAAAGACTAAGTTAGATACCCGTCTTCCTTATTTTAAAGTTGATATTATTATTAATATTGATATTATTATTAATAATGATATTAATGTTATAAAAAAATTTAATGTTATATACAGTCGTTTGAATCTATCGTTACGTAAATTATAATTGGTATGCAAAATTGTTAAAGTAAATAAAGAACTTGATAATAAACTTCTTCACGTTGATTTATCATTACCTTGTTGAGTATTTGATTTACCGGTATCATTACTCTGTCCCTCTGCATCTGTTTTAGCCTTTTGAAATTCTTGTAAATATTCAATTTCATTCTTAATTCTTTCCATTGATCTATAGACTTTTGATTGAACATAAAATGATCCACCTTTTTCCTTTGAATTAATATCAAACAGATATTCATATTTTTTTTGTGCTTTATCTAGACTTAATCCACTTAAATCAACATCTAAAATTTTACATGCTTCATCTAATGTTATATCACCATCTCTTGAAGTTGCACTTGTCTTTTTAGCATTTGAACCTTTTTCACCCTTGGTTGCTTGTTGTGCAGTAGTTGCAGCCGCAGCTTCCTTATAAGCCTCTGTAAAAGCTCTACCAAATACTTTAGTACCTGTGAAGATAACTTGTGCTAATAATCTATGTGCCATCGTTTGTTATCTGTAAGTTTGACCAAATTTGATATATTATAAAATACTTAATCATGAGTAGTTCTTAATTCATAAAAGAGTCTTTTCTCTCCAAAGAAATTTCAAGAAATTTTAAATTTTCCAGAAAGCTCCCGTCGCATCGTCGCTGCTTAGGTAATTTATTACTGATTATGATTATGTAATCATAATTTTCTATTTACTCGTATAAATTGTCGTATTGAGTGTCGTATAATTTTCACTGCTTTTTTACGATCGTATAGTCTGTAAATTAAATTAACCCTAATAATACAGTCTGAGATAGGTAATATTCACTGTTCTTTAGAGACAAGTATAAGTTATTAGACCGAGAGAACCACTCCGTTATCAACCGTATATATAAGTCATATTACTCTCCCAGCTGTAAATTAGTCAAATAGTATTTATTATACTATTAATTACAAAATATCCCACATTAATCAAATCTTTACTAAAAGACTCAAATATTAAATTGAATGTCACAAAATTCTATACCAATGATACCAACAGATTCTCAAGATAATGAAGCTGCAGGTTTATTGATGCTGTTTTCAAATCAATCAAAGAGATTAACTTCAAATCCAGTATCTGAATCAATACCTAATTCAACTCAATCAGTACCTGTGATTGTATCACCACCAACCGTACCTATTAATACACAAATATCTAATAAACCAGTCGATCAAAATATTCAAATGACACGACGTAATTCTTCAATACAAAGAGATCATCAATTACAAAATAATTCTTCATTATTAGATTCAATGACTAAATCTCCTGGTCCTGCAGCTGCTGCTTTAGCAAGTGAAAATGGTTCAAATAAGGCAATTGTAGCCGCTGCTGCCTTAGCTGCTGCTGCTGCAACTCCAATACCTATTATACATAAATCATTACCTGAAACTGGTTTTAAAATCAAAAAGGAAAAGGAAGAAGAGAAAGAGAAAGAGAAAGGAAAGGAATTCACAGCAAATAATGTATTAAAACCTGGAATCAGTTTAAAATCAGATAATAACCAAAGGGATGAAAAAAGAGGTAGAAGGGAAGAAAGATCATCATCACAAAATACAAATAATAAAAGGAAACATAAAGAATCAATAGTTGAACCTACTATACCGTCATATGCTGTAGGACCAGATTCAGGTATTATAAGTTGTATATGTGGTTATGATCATGATGATGGATTAACAATTCAATGTGATAAATGTTTTAGATGGCAACATTTAGTTTGTATGGGATTCAAATCAATTGATGATACACCTGATGATTTTCAATGTAATTTATGTAATAAAAATTTACATGTTGATGAACAAAAGGCTAAAAAATTACAATTAAAATTTTTAAATGATGAAAAATCTAAGAAGAAAAGAGATTCAAATGAAAATGTTAAAGATAATACAAAAAATAATGGAATTATACAATTTAAGAGAAAGAAAACTGATGATAATTCAAATGAAATAATCGGTGTTAATAAATATAAATCATTATATTATCCAATTGATTATTATGTTTTCAAATCTTCTTCAATTAAATCATTAATTAATCAATTACCAATTATATTGAAAAAGAATAATGATAAATTAATTCCAATAGTTAAAGTTGATAAATTCGGTTTAAATAAATTACCAATTAATAATAATTATTTAAATATTAAAGGACCAACTGAGAATGCTAAGGCAAAATTTTGTGGAATTTCTAAATTAGGATTATTTTCTACAAAGACAATTAAAGAAAATAGTTGTATATCATTAATGACAGGTGAAATTGATACAAAGCCAAATTATATAATGGATAAAGTTAATAAATATTGGATATTAGGATGTCCAAAACCAAGTGTTTATTTCCATCCAAATTTGCCAATTGTTATTGATCAAAGAGGATTAGGAAATTTTACAAGATTCATTAGGAAATCATGTCAACCAAATTGTGAAATTAAGACAATAATTAGTAATAAAAATGAAATCTCATTTGGTATATTTACAACAAAAGAAATTAAATCTGAAATTGAATTAACATTACCATGGGAATGGGATGATAATCATCCAATATTAAAATTAATTAATGAAGATGAAGAAAATTTTGAAAATATGAATGATTTTAATAATGATGATAAAATAACTATAATAAATTCAATTTTATCAATATTAGATTTAACTGAATGTGCATGTTCAAATTCTTCATCTACATGTATAGTTAATAAAACAAAAAAATATTCAACTTATTTACAAAGAAATTCAAGAAAGAGTAATTTTTCAATTATTTCACCAACTCCAAATCAAAAACATATACCAATTGAACAAAGATTTATTGAACGTGATAATTATATTTTAAATTATATTAAAAATAGTAAAAATGAAAATGATGATGGAAATGGTAATGGTAATGTTAGTGATGTTAATGAAGTTGAAATAAATGGTGAAGAAACTAAAGAAGAAAGAGCTCAAAGTAATAATAATAATAAAGATGAAATTGTCATTGATGATGAAAATGATGGTGATGATTCAAATAAGTTTGTCTTCAAGGCAAAGAAGAAAAGTTCTTTATACAATCTTCATATTTTACCAAAGCAACTTGAACTTTTGAAAAAATATAATGAAATTAATGATAATAATAATAATATTAAAGTTAATTTAACCAATATAATAATTGATAAACAGAATGGTGTTAGTAGTGGTAGTGAAGAAATTATTAATTTACCAATTCCAGTTGAAGTAAATCCTGAAGTGTTGAAAAAAATAGCTCAAAAAACTCCAACAGAAATGAATACATCAATTGAGAATAAAAATTCGGAAACTGAAAATAAAAAGTCCGTGGAAGGCATTGAAGAGAAACCTAAAATTGTTAAACGTTTTAGTTTGGCAGATTATAAAAAGAAAAAAACTGGTTAGATTTACGTAAATATACAATTTCTTTAATACCTTTTGTAAAATTTGAAAACAGAAACAATGCCAAAAATAAAGAAATACACTGTTGCCAATGCCTAGAGAAATTGGCAATAGAAATAGAAATGGAAATAGAAATAGAAATGGAAATAGGAGAAAGTTCTCGCTGTGGGTTAACTTTAGGAGATGAATATGATTCAAAAAAGGAACAAACAAAGCATTGCAAAATTTACTCCATTTAATCATAGGGCCCTGACAGTTGAATAAGTATACGGAGTTGAAATTGAGAAAAGCTAAGGCATCATCTGTAGAAATTTATAATAATAATTGTTTAATATTATTGTGTATTATGTCAAAACGTCAAATTTTCAATGGAAAATAATTTTTCCGAGGCTTAACTGTAATGGTTGTGTATTTTATTTCGATTTCGATTTTTTTGTGGAGTTTATATGAAAATATATTGAACATTGACTATACAAATTATTGTACAAAGATATATAAAAGTAAAAAGTAAAAAATAGCTGATTAACGTAGTAAAGAGTGATAATATATATAACAACTGTGAAAGTAACTAATTAAGTAAACTTTTCACTGAAATTTGTCTTGTTGTTGGATGAATTTTAATTGAATTTTTATAATTGATATTATTAATACTTAAGAATGGAACTTTAGATTCAGTTGTAGTGTTACCTAAAATTGATGAATTATTATTATATGGGTATGGTGATAATCTTGGTGAGGAAATTGGTGATTCATTATCACTTGAATGTGTTGAATCTGAATACATTTCAGGTTGTGATGGTGATGATGGTGCCATTATTGGACTTGTAATTGGTGTTGAAGATCTTAAAGGGTATAATGATGAAGTATTTGAAGATTTCATTTCTGATAATGCAACAACTGCAGCTGCTGCTAATTTATCAGATTTCTTTAACTTTCGTGATGCAGTAGAAGTGGAACTTGCGAATGATGAGGATGAAGTAAATGTAGTTTTCTTTAATTCTTCCTCAGTTGGGTAAATACATTTAAGATTATTTCTTAAACAACCTGAACAAGCAGGTTTCCTTTCATCACATTTCTTCTTTCTCTTTCTACAACAGAAACAACCAGTTTTAGTTCTTGTAATTTTTTTCTTTTGCTTTACAATTTGATTTGTTGAATTAACAGTTGCACCAGATTCAGTAGATAACTTTATTGCAGTAATATTTGCATTATTTGCACAACTCAAATCATTATTATTATGAGATGATACATTACAAGTTGAATGTTGTTGTTTCACTTGATTCTTTTGAGATAATGAAGCGAGATTAATAATTTTTTGATATTCACGATAATTTGCCATTTTCAATTTAACGATAATAACCTTGAATAAAGAAGTTTACAAACCAAAGGTAAGAAAAAAAAGAGACATGCAATAAATTGTGAAAACTTTTAATTCTCTTCTCCTCCTTAAATGACACATACTACCACATCAACAATTTCAACCAATTTGTAAATAATAATAGACTCACAATTGCACGGACTTGGAACAAAATATTTTCCTCAAAAATTGGAAAACTCTTCTCATCACTAGGGCGCTTTGCCTATTTAGGTAATTTCTTTCTTTCCTTCTCCTAGCCGCGCTCACCTTTTCAGCATCTCTTTCCGAGACACGGTCGTCTTTTTGGCCATTTTTCGCTGTTGGCTTCTTTTTTGGTATATGCCTCTTTTTTGGTGGTGTTATTTCGCTCTTGGTTTCCCTAAAAAAATATGTGCCTTGCCAAAGTGAGGATGAGTCAATAAATGGATCATTTTTGCGTGTTTAAAGGAAACTTATAACGAGTAGTTGCTTTTATTTGATATTGTCTCAAAATGGACTGAAAAAAGTGTCTTGAAATGGATACAGTACTTTTTGATTACATAATAATTGATATCACTGTATAGTGAGTAGGATAAATACAAAGAATTAGAAATAATAGTAATAGTAATAATAGTAAAAACTTTTTAAACTGTAATAAAAATAAATATAAATATAAATAAACTGTAAATGCAAATAATAATAGTATAATAAAAAATAGTAGTATAATATAGAAATATAATATAATATAATAATGTAATAAAAATTGTAATAAAAATGTAATGCAAACTCAATCAAGAAGAAGCTAATTCAGTAAAATATTGTCTTAAAATTAATGATAACATTTCAGGTAATTCATTAATATGATGAACAACAACATAAAATTCAAATGGGAATGTATCCAAATATTTAGTAACTTGTAATTTCATTTTACCATTATCATCAGTTGTATAATTTGCTTGGCTCATATCTAAAATTGATTCTTGACTATTTAATCCATCAATAATAACAAAAACAATCATGACTTTTTCTTCTCTAGCTTTTCTAACTAATCTTTGAATAGTTTCATGATCTTCACAGACACCATCAGATAAAATAATTTGTAATTGCCATAAATCTGCATCTCCAAATGATCTTGCTTCATTGAAAACTTTTAATGATTTAGAAATTAATTTTTTAATATCAGTTCTTGTATCATCAAACTTAAATTCTCTAAAAGCGTTAATACCTGAATTATTACCAAATTGCTTTTCAAATGGATGAACAACTTCAGCCTTTGTACCAAATTTCATAATAGATATTTGACCAGATTCAAGTTGTGATAATGCTTTGGAAACTAATGCAACACTCTCAAATGCAATATCAACTGCATGGGATTCTGCCATAGATTTAGAATCATCCAATGAAATCATAATTTGATATTGTCTCTTACTTGGTTTAGTTCTTCTCATCCAAATCTTATCCTTTCTAAATTGTGATGCAATATATGGAATAATTCTCTTCATATTTAATCTCTTACCTGTCTTATAATCACCTTTCAATTTAGTTGATAATGTAGGTTCTAAGATTAATCTTAATTGTTCGCATAATGATGATGTTAAATCTCTAGTTGATTCATCTGCCTTACTCCATAATTCTTCTGCCTCTTCATATGGTCTAACATTTGGCTCATTGGTTTCACTTTCACCAACAATACCATCAATATCTTCTTCATCTGATAATGAGTCTTCAGAATCAATATCTATATCCATATTTAAATTAGTTGGAATTTCATCAACTTCTCTGTTACGTTCATTCATGAATCCTGAACGTTTTTCACCAGCAAAATCATCATTCATTTCACCATCTTCCATGACAACATCCTCGTCTTCTTCATTCTTGGCTAATTTATTTTCAGATTCTTCTTCTTCCGCTGTTGGTTTATTTTCATCAACAACTTCATCTTCTTCTTCGTCATCAATTGCCATATCATCATCAATAGATTGAATTTGATCTTTATTAGCAGCACCTAATGCTTGAGTAGTCTCTTCAGCATTATCACCTTCTAAATGTTGGAATTCATCAGGTTTTTCTCCTGCCTTCTGATCAACCATATCATCATCTGTTGCTTCTTTGATTTCTTGTCTTCTTCTATGGAATTCTTTTAATGAATCACCTAATTGTTTCATTGATTCAGCTGCTTGATCTCTTGATGATTCATTTTGCTCGGCATTGGTATCTTCCTCTTTCTCTTGATTTTCCTCATTTTGGAAATCAGCCCCACCATTGCTTGCACCAATATTATCATTTTCTTCATTGGCATCTGCATCTGCACCATCAGCTTTAACACCTGACTGTTGCTTAACTGCAGAATCATCATCAACTTCATTAGCACCAGATTCGGTACCTTCCAATCCTTCAATTTCTTCATCATCATTCTTATCTTCTTCCATCTTATCTTCTTCATTCTTATTATCTTCCTCTCCTTCTTTTAATTCTTCCTCTTCTTCAACTCCACCTTCTTCATTAATACCTTCATTATCAACTTCCATACCATCAGTATTTTCCTCTTCTTCTTCAGCATTATCTTCCTCACCTTCATCATCATCATCAGCTGGGGCACCTTCAACTTCTTCATTTTCTTCTTCTCCATCGGGTTCTTCATTATCCATTTCAACATCTGCATTTTCTTTATCATCACCCTTACCATCTTCTTCTTCTCCCATATCATCATCCATATTATCTTCAAATTTATCATCACCTTCTTCTTCTTCATCAGATTTATTGTCACCATCAGAATCTAAATTAATATCATCAGGTAATTCTAATGCATCTGCTTCAGGTGCTGTATTATCAAATTGTTCGTTTTCCTCATTCTTAACTTCATCTTCTTGTTCTCCAACATCTTCCTCTTCACCATTTTCGTCATTTTCTTTTTCTTCTTCATCCCCCTTTTCATCATTATTATCGTCTTCTGGTTTATTATTATCTTCATTTTCTTTTTGTTTATCATTTTCCTTTTGATCTTCGGCTTCATCTTCCATTGCCTTCATATCATCATTTTCTTCAGAGTTATCAGGCATTTCTTCAGATTCTTTTTCCTTACTATTAGATGATGCTTCTTCATCCCACATCTTATCATCAACTGCGTTAGGATCCATATCATCTAAGTCATCAATTTCCTCATCTAATTCTTCCTCATCTTTATCTTCATCATCTTCCTCATCCTTATCTTCTTGATCTGAAACATTTTCTAATTCACCTGCCATATCACCTTCAATATCAACAGCATCATCATTCTCTTCTTCTTCTTTATCGTCCCTATCCTTTTCTTCATTTGGTTGTTGTGCTTGTTCGCTTAAGTCCTCGTCATCTTCGACATCATTAGAATTATTTTCAGCACCTTCACCATCACCTAAACCGGTACCATCCTTCAAATTGTTATCTTCTTTCTCATCACTTGGAGGATCAGGTTGACAGAAACCTTTGGAACAAATAGTATGCAACATTGATGATAATTCAAATGAACCTCTTGAAATATCAATATATTGAGTTTTCAATTTATGTTCAATAATTTGGACGAGGTTATAGTAGTTTTGAATAATTGGTAAAGTATGTTCAATAACAGCAGAAGCAATAGAGGTTTCAGTTTCATTCAATTTGAGTGATTGTAAAATAGTGAAAATATTATTTAATTTCTTTGAAACTGAAGCTGGATATAATAGATCAACAAATTTATTTAATTTCTTTTGGGAATCAATTAACCAGTTCTTATCATCATCTTCTTCTTCATCTTCATTCTTTTCAATAACTTCAAAATTGAATTTGTGTAATCTTTGAATAGAGATCAAAATAGCATTAAATAATTCACGGAATGACTTTTCAAGATCTTCAATTGTAAATAATTCTTGTTTAACATCAGTAGCTAAGTTGAATTCAAAATTTTGAATACTTAACCATTCAAGAATAAAGTCGGCAACAAATGCTGCTTCGATATTTTCTTCCTTCCATAAAACTAAATTTGTAACAAAATTTTTGTAAAAGACGCTAAGTTCCTCTACTTGTTGCATATCATCAGAACCTAAAACTTGGTAAATTGAAATTGAATATTTATTAATAGTAGATTTAGCATTATTGAAAAATGAACTATTATGAGATTTATTTGTGAACTGAGAAATTGTTCTTAATGTTTCACATGCAAAATCTAAAACTGTTGGTGTTTGTTGAATAAAATTGATGATGTTTTTCTTTGAATTTTGTAATGTTGATAATTTATCAGCTGATAATAATTTATTAGAGTTGTATGTAGTAAAAGTTTCCAAGTTTGATAGTTTATCACTTAATGATTCGTTAAATTGACTGAATCTAACTAAAACATGTCTATTCTTGACCAAACTAAAGAGTAAATTTTCAGACGCACATAAACATTTTTGAGCATCTCCAGGATGAATATCTGGATGAACTTCAGAAACGGCGAGTCTGAGTCTTGGAAGTAAATCTAAAATTCTAAAGAAAAAGGTGTCACAACCTCTGAATGATGTTGGTTTTAAAGAAGTTGAAGTAGCTAAAACAGCAGTAGCGGTTGGTAAAGCTTTTTGAACATCAACAGTCATATGTAATTTCAAACCCATTTGTTTCAAATCTTTAATAGTATTACTTAGCAACTTATGCTTTTCGTTTTTCAATGAGGCAATAACCTTCTTATTTTCCTTAGTATGGACTGAAGGTGTTTCCTTTCTTAAACTTTCAGCATCTTCAATAATTTCCTTGGCATATTCATGTAAACTTCTAAATTTAATTGATTTTATATCAGCAATATAAATATTCATATTATTTTCAACTTGAGATATATTCTTTAATCTAGAGTTTCTTTCATTCCATGTAGAAATTTGTTGACATAATTCATTGATTTTTGACATATCTTCTGGTAATCTAACTAATTTAGATTCAATATCAGGTTTGTCAATATGAGTTTTAACAGAAGAAGCAATACCAGATTCTACCAAAGGTTTAACAGGTTTAACTAAACAATCACGATACTTTCTAATAATGTTGTATAATTTATGATGAGAACGACGAGAACTTTGTTTCAAAGCATCAATATTAACATCCTTCCAACTTGCTAATAAGATAATTTCATTGACCTTCTTTTCTAAATCTTTTTTATTGTAAGCAATAGCATCATTAATTTGAGGAACAAATTGTTTATAATAATCAACAATATTCATTAATGAGTTGTAGATTGGAGAAGTTGGAACTAATAATTTAACATGTGTTGCAAATGCACATAAAAGATCTAATCTGTAGCTAAACTCTCCGTATGTAGCTTGTGATACAAAAATGTTAATAGCACCAATGATTTTAACTTCAATTTCTTCATCAAAAACTTCATCATTTATTGATGGAACAATAATACTTTCAAATAGGTGAAACCACCACTTACCAATTTTCTTTTCAATGTTATTTTCTTCATTGACAAAAACTTGTTTCCAAGAAGCTAATTCTAATTGTCTCCAAGACACAATTAAACTAGAAACAGATGCATAATGAACCTTTAATGACACACCTGAATGTGCATATTTTTCCCATTCAGCAATGAAAGTAAAAATTTGTTCGACTTTTGCAAGTAAACGGAAAATTGGTGTTGATGCTGGATATTCAAGGAATTCAGAACAAATTCTAAATAGATCAGATAATGTTGCATGTTCTGGCCATTTTTGTAATAATTCGTGAACGGAAATTTGAACATTTCTAATAACTTTACCAGCAGCTCTTGTTTGAGCAAAATCGTAACCATTATAAAAATCAATATCAGATGAAGGTTTAACTTGAACAAAATCATTGTAAGAATCTTTGAGTAATGATAAAATAAAAGTTAAGATTGATCCAGTGTTATTACCTGAGCCTGATTTTGCAGAAATCTTTTTAATAGCGTTAAATGTAGTTAATGAACTTGTAGAGATATCTTTGAATGAGGCAGCTGAGTTTGGTTGAAAATTTAAAACATAAGCCTTAGCAATGTGATAGTAAGTCTCATTTAAATCAATACTAGAAGAGTGAGTCTCAGTAGCACCTACATCCATTAATTCATCAGAGTCTGGGAATAACTTCTTGAAATCTTCTTCTGCATCCATTGTAGGGTCGGAGAACTTAAAAACACCGCTTTCGGTAGATTCTTTTTCTTGTTCTTTCAACATTCTAAGAGACCACCTATAGTAAAGCGCCATTAATATTTTATTAAACGAATCATCAGCACTACCAACTTCAGTAGGAGTTTTGTAAGTTTTAGATAAAAGTAAAAGATGAGAGTAAATGATTTCAACATTATGATCTTCAACTGATGATTTCTTACACATCTTTTGAACAGAATCAGTAACTGAATCAATTTTTGTTGTTGAGTAAAGAAATGCGGCATCAGCAGTCCAAAGAGAGGATGGAGTTTTAATTTCATCAACCTTGTGACCGTCATGTAATAAATGTAAACCTAATCTTAAAGCATGAATGAAACCAATTAAAATGTCGTTTAAGTCTGAAAATTTCAAATGGTTTTCCTTTAATCTCAAAATAAAATGAGAAGAATTCTTGATAAAGTTGTCAATTTGAGAATCAGCTTTATCTGTAACTTCTTTAGCAGTTTCAAGTAAAAATTCAATATGTTTTTTATCCATGTATGAAGAGAAAAATAAGTGCCATTCTTCAAATAATCTTTCAGCTGGTTCAGAATCACGGAAAACTCTTGGAATTTCATTAATATTATTTTCAGGAACATTTGGTAAATGATTTTCTGCAGTGATAGGAGCATCACCAGAAAATACAGCACGAGCTTCCATAAATGAGCTTTTGATATCATTAACAACATTTTGTAATTTAATAAAATCATTGTATAAAATATGATCAACCGCAGCTGGATCGTAAGCAGAATTAGGCATGTATAACATAATAAAACCACATGATGTAAGAATGAAGCATTCACCCAAATTCTTCATTGATAAAGCTTTCTTTGATAATAATAAAGCTGGAATAAAGTATGTACCAAAAACTTCAGCATACGCAGAACAACCGGATTCTGAGAAAAGTCTTTGATATTCAGATAATGATTCGTAAGTACCATCAGTGAACTTGACATTGACTTCACCTCTAACTTCCTCTTTTTCAATCAACGCAGCATGGATGTCATGCATATATTTAATCCATTGGATAATAATATCAGAAAAGTGTCTAACATTGTCAGCAAGAATATCTGGAGATTTTTTAATGATTTGGGAAATAAAAAATTTTAAGTCAAACAATGTTTGTTCAATATTACCACCTTGTGTCTTTTCAACTTTTGAAACTAAATCCATTGAAGATTTAAAAAATTTGTCGTCAAACAATGGTATTTCTAAATCACCTTCTGGTGACCATAATGAATTTAAAATTTTTGGATATGGTTTAAATAGTTCAGTCTTTTGATAATCAACTGAAGAAATGGTAGTTTTATTAGATAGTAACCATAAAGTTAAAGTTTCGTGGTCTAATAATGGTGCTTGTTGATTGTAAGTTTGATTAGCTTCAACAAATCCAAGTAATTCTGCAAAATTATTAGCAAATGAATGAGCTCTTTTTGATAAGAAATTGGTGGAGATTTTAGCAAGATCTTCAATCTTATCTTTGATAACTTCAAGCATGGAAACAAAATCATCATTTTGAGTTTTTTCTAAACATGCACCAAATAATTCAATAAACATTTTTCTGAATTCATTAACATTGTTTACATTTTCTGGAAATTGTTCAAACGCAACTTCATCAAATCTTGAAGCTAATTTCATTAATATTTCGTAGTTCTCCCAAGCAACAGCAGTTTGAGGATAAATTGATCTACAAGCATTCCAAATCAAAGTCATTGAGGAACCTCTAGTAAGATGTAAATCTTTTGTGAATTCAGTAATAATAACACCTAGCTCAGAAATTAAATTTGCATCAAACTTCTCCTTTTCGTTTTCATACCATGAAGAAAGTTGTTCATTGTAAACCCTAATAGCAGTATGATTTATGGAAGTTGAAGCAGAAACCAAATTTCTCCAGATAAATAGAAGATCAAATAAAGCTCTAAAACATTCATCATTCTTAAATAATTCATTTTCTTTTAAAAGGGCTAAGGTTTGGTTTTTGACAAATGTTAAAACATTAATAACATACTTGTAGACATTAAGTTTTGGAAGTTTCTTGATTTCTCTACCTAAAGATACCGCTGCTAGTTGTTCTAATGGATTCAAAACTGACGCATTAGCAGTTTTTGCTTTTTCGTGAAGATTATTCATTGAATCAAACGCATCGGAAAGAAGTGAAATGACAGTAAATAAGAAAGAGGTTTCAGTAGAAATTGCAAATGGGGCATAATCTAATACTAATGAGTGTAATGAAGTATTGACGATTGGTGATAATGGTTGTTTCTTAACATCAGAAAACCTTGAATTTTGAAGGTATTGAGAAGATTGTTGAACCTTTTGATAAATAGTAGAAATTGAGTCAATAACCCCTGATTCTTTCAAAGTTTCAAATTTGTTTTGAATATCAATAAAAAACTTGGTGTTTTGAAATTCATAGTAAGTACATGCAGATTTAGATAAATCAAAAATCATATGAATCAAATCAATTGGAATGAATTGGAAAAAAACTGAAGATGCAAATTGGTTGTTTGAATCACACGCTCTGTTGTAGTAGTCTAAGAATAAAGCAACGGAAACAGATTCACTATCATTGACATTAACATAATTAGCAAGTGGTTTACCTGGAGATTTCAATTGTAATAAATTTAAAGTTTTATCAATTTCTTCAACATTTTCGATTGTTGGTTGAATGTTTAAGATCGATTTGTCCAAAGAAGTGGCTCTGTTTTCTAACTTATCAACAAATACTTCAACCGATCTATTTCTCATGGCTCTAGATAGCTCACCATATTTAGGATCAGAAGTCATGAATAATCTAAAGTTAGGATGAGTTTTAATAACACGTGGAGAACCATCATCATTGGTACATTCATTAATAATCAAAGAACCATTGGTTTCAAGTAAAGAATTTAATCTATCCAAAACGGATGGATTACAAAGATTTGCATTATCTAAAATTAACCAGTATCCCTTTTCAACTGCTTCAACAAGGAGACCATCAAACCATTCAAAATTCACGTTAATTTCATTTGACTTTAATGTCTTCAAATTATTAATTATAGCCTTGATTTCTTCATTACCGACAGTCTCATTTAACAGTTCTAATTCTTTCAAAATAAACTCAAGATTTAAATGAGTAATGCTGGATTCGACTAAAGTTTTAATTAATCTGGTTGTAGTTTGACAAATAATAGAACTTTCAGTGGAAGATAATTGGAGGTTAATGGCAATAATATTTAATAAAAGATTGATGATTTCAGAGGCGTATTTAGAAAATGTTCTAGTGTAATCTGCTTGTTCATAACCACCTAAAATATCCATACTATCAATATCACTGTTCATAGAAAATTCATAAACTTTAGAACCGATAACATCAGCCGCAAATTTAATCAAATTAGATTTACCTGATCCGGATTCACCAACTAAAATTAATGGATATGCATGTTGGATACAACGGAAAATAGTTTCAAGAATTGGAACATTTGATTGGATGTTGGCAATTTTGGAATCAGATTGATATTGAATCAAATCGTTTCTATCAATAATTGTATGCTGGCATTGGATACAATCAGATTGAATGTTATAGAATAAATCTTTTGTTTCAACTGGACCAATAATCTCTTCAAATAAGTCAATTGCTTTTTGTTGATCTTTAGCAGTTCTGAATCTTTGTTTAACAACTAAATTAAAGAAGTCTGAAGGTGATAATTGTTTGGAAAAGCCTTGTGCTTCAACTAATGATAACCAACGAAGAGTATCTCTTAAGTTAAATTCCCATGGTGCACCAGAAGACCCCCATTGTTTTTTAATTACGACTTGCTCTTCTAACTTGGACATGAATAAAATCATTTTATCACAAACATCTTTATCTAGTTGAGGATATAAATGATGGGCAATCAATTTAAGATCTTCTTCAATAAGCATATCAACGTAGACAACACTGAATCTGTTGATAAATGATTTAGGTAAACCTTTTCTACCACCACCTTGTAATTGAGGATTTTGTGCAGCAAAAACTTTAAAGTTTGGATGACTGACAAATGATTTGTCTAATTCAGGAATATAAACTTCTCCTCTATGATCTAAACAAGCATTTAAACCTTCTAGAACTGATTGAGATGCTAAATTCATTTCATCAAGTAAAACCCATTCACCTTTTTGCATAGCTCTTAAATATGGAGCATCTCTCCAAACAAACTCACCGGCCTTACCACCTTCAACAGGAGAATCAGAACCAAATAAGTCAATTAAATCAGTTTGTTCAGATAAATTGATACGAGTTAAATTATTGCCAGTTGCTTGTGCTAAAGCTGTGATCAATGAAGTTTTACCAACACCAGGACTACCTTCTAATAAAATAGGTTTGTGAACTTGAAGTGCTCTAATAACTCTCATAGCATTGGATGCAGTAGTTGGTGCTTCTAAATTAAATGATGTGATATCTGGTGCCTCGTTGCTTCTTTCTAAACTAAATGGGCCACATCTGAGCTTTGAGCCTAATATTTCAACAGCTGATTGCTCTGAATAAATTTGGATAAGATCGTGTTTAGCAAATTCAGATAACTTTCTAACATATTCAAGTTTAACAGCTCTTAGTTTTTCTTCATTTTCAGCTAAATATGCAGTAGTGTGAGTACCTAATGCATCAATGAAAACCATACAAGCACCGTGAAGTAAGCATGCCATTTTTTGAATACCATTATCATAAGCAGTGTTAATGAATGTAATCCAAGCAAGAATATCTCTTAAGGAAATAACACCGGATGAGGCATCACCTCCACCCATCTTAACACCATACCATTTGGAAAAGTTGACAATAACATCTGTTAAGTCCTTGATATCATCATGAAGCTTAGCTCTAACAATCTGTCTAACATCTTCAAAATCTTCCATAGATGGAACCCAAATTTCAGTAAAACGATTTCTTAATGCAGGAGATAATTCCTTTTTACCGTAATCCCCACCGGGATTCATTGTTGCTAAAAATTGAAAACCTTCTTGTGCAGTAATGAAAATATCATCTGAACCTTTTTCAGCTAATAATAAAGATCTTTCTGGTTCTAAAACTGAGTTTAATCTTTCTAAAACTGAATCATCAGCTAAAGAAATTTCATCAAGTAAAAAGTAACTACCTGTTTTGAGAGCATTGACTAAAGGACCATCACTCCATTCAAATAAAGCATCACATTCTGTTTTGACTTTGTTCATTTTGGTTATGTTTTCTTCAGAAATACTCTCATTTCCCTTGATAGTATTCCAAAAAGCGACAGCATCGGTATATGAGATTTGATCATCGATGACAATGTCTGATTCTTGAGCAAGTTCCTTCAAACATTCAACAAATTTGATTTGAAGTTCGGAACGGTTTCTGATAGGTCTTTGTGCACCTAATAAATCACCAGTTTCAGTATTTTGATGAGCATTAACAATAATTAAATTTTTGTTAAATAGTTGAGCAATCATTTGACAGACAGTAGTTTTACCACAACCAGTTTCTCCAACCAAAAGAAGTGGTTCATTATTTTGCATTGAAGTAATAACCAAAACAGCTAATCTTCTCATTGCCTTTGTCCAGATAACAGGGCCTTTAAGTTCAAGTAATTCTTTAACTTCTAATTTAGAATAGTAATCACTCATATCAAGCTTGACTCTCATAACTTTTTCTAAAGCTTCCTTAACAACAAGTTTTTCTTCTGGTCTTCTAACTCTTTCTGCTAATAACATATAACCATTAGCAGCTAATTGTTCATAACCAACAGCTTCACGTTGAGCCCACCTGAAAAGATCTCTTAAAGTAGCAAAAGAATTCTTTTGTTCAAATAATCTACCACCTTGCCTGGTGATACCAAGTTCCTTATACACTTCAACAATTTTTTTAGCATATGTTGGTGCAATCTTACATCTTTCTCTAAGAATAATTTCAAGTTCATCTTGAGGAATATCATCAAAATGTAATTCTAAAAATCTATTTCTGAAAGCTTTTGACAAAACTTTTCTACCACCGTATAACCCGGGTGGATTTTGCGTAGCAAATAACATAAAGTCAGGATGTGGTCTGACTATTTCTTGTGTTTCTGGAATAAATAATTCTCTATTATCGTCTAATAAACGATTTAAAGCTTCCAAGACATCTGTTGGGGCAAGATTTAATTCATCTAAAACAATCCAATGACCTTTTCTTAAAGCTTCAACTAAAATGCCTTCTTTAAAAATTAACTTACCGCTATCATCAGAGACATATGTACCTAAATATTCTTGTAAATCGGTGTGTTCATGGTTATTAATACGGACAAATTTGTGACCAGTTATTTTAGCAAGATAATTAATCATAGATGTTTTACCCGCAGATGTTGGACCTTGGATAAGAACTGGAAACTTACCACCACTGGTAGCACGGACTAAGTTTAACATATTCTTTTCAACAAAAGGGGTAATAATATAATGAGCTTGTGGTTCTGGTTCTTCAGGACCTTTCTGCATCCAATAATGTTTGAATTGAATATATTGGGTATCTTTAGAAGATGGATCAGCAGGAATTTGTTTCAAAACAGATTTTTCATTCTTTAATTTTCCAACGGTATATTGATGAATTAATGGTAAAAGAATCTTTTCAGATTTTGCATCTAATAAGGTTAAAAGTGACATACAGAAACCTTCATATAATGATCTTCTTAAACCGTAAATAGAAGCAATATCACGAGCATATAATAAAGTTCTAGTTAGTGTACGAATACTGAAATGTGGTTTTTGATTTGCACCATCAACAATTTGATTCGATTCGGAAAGTTTCTTTGCTGCTAAATACAACTCTGCAATATCATTACCAATCCATTCATCAGAAAGGGAATATTTACCAATATATTTGTCAATAATCATTAATAAATCTTCAATATCTTGATCTGGAGAAGCAACATAAATTTCACTAAATCTGGATCTTATACTTTGAGGTAAATCTTTCTTACCAACATCAGTTGCAGGGTTCATACAACCAAAGATACGGAAATCAGGATGTGCTCTAATACTTTCAACATCACCCTTTTCTGATAAAAGAACACTTCTTTGAGATTGATATTCAGCTAAAAGATCTGATATACTATCAAGGGTTTCTGGTGCTGCTAAATTCATTTCATCTAATAATAACCAATCACCTTTTTTAACTGCATTGACTAAAGAACCTTCTACAAATTTGAAAATGAAGGAGTTATTCATATCAATAACTTGTTTTTCAAAATTGATTACTCTTGCTTGCATGGATTTCCATTCTTTCATTAATTCAGTTTTTTCATACGCATTCAGCTTTCTCTTCTTTTTCTTTGCAGGTTCATCATCATTTTCAGCAGCTTCAGTATTTTCAGTTTCTTCCTTTTCGAATGTATTTTTAGCCATTTTATAAGCTTCTTTCCATAATCTACAAACATTTTTCCATTGAGATTTGTTAAAACATTTTGATAAAAGTTTTAAGAATTGTGCATTATTTTTAGTTGAGAAAGATCTTGCAAATAACTGTTCAAAATCTTCTTCTAATGGTAAAGCAATTGTCTTTGCATTAATTGGTTTGAAGCCACCAAGTAAATCACCGACTTCGGTTTGTTGAGATAAGTTGATGACAGTTAATTTTTTATTAAGAAGTTTTGCCATTTGTTGAACGACAGTAGTTTTACCGGTACCTGTTTCACCAACAAGTAAAAGCGGTTCACACATTGAAATACCTACACCGATTTTTTCCATCAATCTAGCTGAATGGTTAGTTGTTGCAAATGAAGTGGAATTACCAATAGCAACTTTATTGTTATATTTATGAACACCGATAATCTTTTGTTTCTCAATATAAGCACGACCAACTCTGATGGAATCATCAAAATTTTCAAAAACCGGAACATTTCTAAGAAGTTGTAACTGTATTCTTGAAGTTGGAATTTCTAATGATTGACCAATATTTTGGATTAAAAATTCAATTGGACCTTTTTCAACGATTGCACTTGTAAAACAATCTATTGCTTCTTGAAAAATTAAATCAAATACTTCATCTTGAATCATATCATCAGATGATTTAATATCATGTAGTTGGAAAATTTGTTCACTTCTTCTACAGAATTTCATTAAATCTCTGATTGAAATTTCTCTTGGTTGAGCACCTTTATTCATTGAAACAAATTTACGAGAATCGCAAATTTTCTTAACAGCAAAATAACATTTAATAAATAAATTCGTATAACGACTTAACAATGGGAATTTTTTATTTAAAATGGTCTTTAAATCAGATTCTTCTAGATCTTGAACAGTTAAAATATTCCATAAACGTAAACCAATTATTTCAGGTAAATGAATCTCACCCTTTTTATCAGGTACTGATCTGATTGTTGAGATAAGTTGGAAACCATTAGCAGCTTTCAAAACTTCACCTCTTGAAGGTAAAGTAATTTCACGATGTTCAAGTAAACCCATTAAAATTGATAAAACTTCATTTGGTGCCTTATCAATATCTTCAATTAAAACCCATTTACCTTCTTTAACAGCGGTTGTTAAAACACCATTTTTCCACTCGAAAGTACCTGGTTTAGAACCTGATGTATAAGTACCTAATAATGTTTTGGAGTCAGTTTGTTGATTAAGATGGATTTTAACAAGACTGTTAGTTTCTTCAATATGTAATCTCTTTGCCATTTCATCGACTAAAAATGTTTTACCACTTCCTGCACTACCAACCAATAAAACGGGACTTGAATTTTTACTAAATTTAGCAAAATCTCTTAATGCATCAATTGATTTTGGAACATCAACAAAATTAGATTCATAATTATTAAAATTTACATTAGATTTAAGAGATATCAAATTTGGAACCATTATACCGGATATAACACTAACACCCGGAGATAAGTCATTTTCAGTAAATGTAATTGTTGAATTAGTTTTTTTGAAGCAGTAATCTGCAGGTTGAATCTTGGATAAGTTTGATAATCTTTGTGCTTCAAATAAGGTAATGTATTTAAAATTAACATTTTTATCACCATCCAAAGTTCCAACTAAATTTGAAGTATTGACATGTTGTTGAATCATTTGATTTTTAGCTTCCTCTGAAAGAAAGAAATATGTGGATAAAATTAATGAAGTAATATATTTATTTATATCATTAGAAGATTCTTGTGAGAGAATTGAATGTAAAACTTGTGCATCAATAAATGAATAAAATTTTTGTCTATCAAGGTTAATTAATCTATAAAATGCCAATAGTAAAATTTGTAATTCATCTTGAGAGATAGAAGCTAAACAGTTTTTCATTGAATGGAAGAAATCCTTGGATTTTAAGAAATGTTCAACTAAGATTGCAATTTCTTGAGTGTAAGTCATAATTAGTGCTAAACTTGATAAAGTTTGAGAACCTTCAATAACATGATGTAAATTATTTTCCTTTAAGTAAAGTCTTTCAATTTCTTGACTGTGAATCAATCTTGCGACAAGTTCTATAATAATTGGTTTAAAGCTAAATAAATCGCATGTAGTTGCATTGTTGTTTAATAAATGTGTACTTAATTGTATTAAATTTTCTTGATTTGATAATGCTTTGTTAAAATTGTTAAATGCAGGTAAGCATTTCTTTGAATAAAATTGTTGAAAGTTTCTATGAACTTCCAATGACTGTTTAAAGTCAACAATAATCGAGTTTCCAGTTGATGACATTATTCAATGAACTATATGTAAAAGTTAGTAATTTGTTTTCTATTTTCCCCAAACGTGAAAAATTTTGGATATTAAAGTTTAAATAAAATTTTATACGTACTTCAACAATAAAACCGACTAATAAGATAACAAAAATTAAGACAGCAATTAAAATTGGTTATTTGTTGTCAAAATAAAGTTTGTTTTGTTCAATTAAGATGTATAAAAAGGGGTATATTAGAAACCTATAAAGTAGATAATAAATAATGCATCAAACCGATCTTCTCTATTAAGAAAAAAAATTTGCATGAAAAAAAAATTTTTGGTGTGCACAGTGATTATGTCATCACAGACATGTCTACTATATTCTAGATCATTGACCATCTTCTCCACGTTCCTTAGTCCAGTTGGCATCACCGCTTTGGCGTGGTAGTAAATCATCCTTGGTGGTTGCAGCTTTGATTTTCTTTTTCTCTGCTGTTTTCTCTGCTGTTTTCTTAGCATCAGAGACTAAGCTGGATGTCAATCTCATGAACTCATTACGATCAATAGTTACCAATTTAGTGGCATTAGTAATAGCTAATACGGCTTGAAGATGTTTATCCTGTTCTTTGTCTATTGCCAATCTCATTTCAGGTTTATCTGGATTTATATACTTATCAGTTACATCAATAATGTATCGATTGTTAGCTGCGAAAACATATGACATTTTCTTACCCCATCCATCACAATATAACATTGGTTGATCATATGAATTCTCGCATGAATCTAAATGGATCCATCTACCTTGTTTCCTACTAAAATACTCACACCAAACATGATCTTCCATATTTCTAATATAACGTGATTCAATATCCAATGAACGTAAAATAGAGAGAAAGCAATTATTCCATTCTCCACATCTACCTCTACGCTCCCTTATTAATGTTTCAGCTTTATTATATCTTGCAAACACAATTGGTGCATTACATTTTAAGCATTTATAGATCTCAACAACTGATGCCCACCCTTCAAGGTGTTCCTTTCTAAATGCTTTTCTTGCCTGCAGTCTTCTAATTTTATTTTGATCACTATTACCACACTTGTCACACGGTGGTTTATTAACCCAGGTAAAGAATTCTTCCTTAAACCATCTAAGAAGTTCCTTCACTAAATGATCAACATAATCCAGTTCATCATCTTCTTCACATTCTTTCTCCTTAAGGGCAGCACGATGATGAACATCTGTTGCTAAAACGGCATCCAGACAAGCATTCTTATCTGCATCCGATAATCTATAAAATGCCAATTCTGTTTTTAAAATGTCTTGGATAAATGGATATTTTTGTGCTTGTTTTATTGTTGGTTTGTCAGTTATAACATTTTTGTAAACTTCTGATAAAAAAGTAATTCTCCCTTTATATAGTGTACTTGGAAAACGATTTGCTAATCTCAGCATTTTAGTACGTTTTTCATCTGGTTGTTGTTTGAATGTAGTCATGCCTACAAAGCAATGTAGTGTGTTGTGCTCAGAGTTGAAAGGAAGAAATAAGTGGTTGTAGATCAAAGCATCCCTCTAAGTTAACGGCAACCGCCCCATGAAATCATCCCAAGCCGCGTTACGCCGACTTTTTATCTGTAAAACTTCCCCCATTATTCATGCTTTCTTCAACAAGTCGTCAAGTGAAAAGGTACGTAGGAGCAGTTGCTGGAACTGATATATATACGGAATAATAATGACAGTTGGGAATAGAGGAAGGATAAAACTTGTGAATGGTTTTGCAAATAATGGAAAAGAATCAAAAATGAAGAATTTAGATTTTGATATTCTAAGTCCCACTGAAACAACAGCAATTGATGATGATGATGATGATGAATGTGATGATAATAACGATGATGGTGTTAGGTGCCAATACTCTGAAAATCTGAAAATTATCGGATATTCGATTATTATATTAACTTGGGTATTTTTTGTGATATCCATAGGTACGATCCTCAATGTATGGCAATGGTGTTTCAAAATACGACCTGGTTATATACAACAATTACAAGAAATACCCATATTAGGAGTGATAGTCAATAAGATTATTGAACAAAATCAAGTTTTGGATAACTACTATATGTTTGCAATTATACTAAACTTTGTCATATTATGGATTTGGGCAGTAGCTTCATGGATTAGTATGAAGCTTTTCAGACATAGTAAAGGTGGTGGTTCATAAAATCATTTAAATCGTTCTATATTATATATTTACAAGTATTCTATAATTTCTATATATTCATATATTCATATATTCATAAATTCATCAAAAGTTTTCTAAATAGCTTTTACGACGTAGAACTTTTTACCAGCTTTTAATAGTAATAACTTATCTTCAATTAAATCATCTGCCTTTATGCTATAGTCTGAATCTGTGATCTTTCCCTCTTTGGTATTGCCGATGTAAATAGATCCACCTTTGATCATTCTCTTAAGTTCAGACTTTGATTTTTCACCACCACTAACTTCGTGTAGTATATTGACAATATTTGTACTAAATAATTGTTCCTTACTTAAATTTTTAACAAGATTTTGCTTTGCAAAGGCATCCAATACATCATCAGCTTTGAAATTACCTCTAATATCATTTCTACTAAATAAAATCTCACTGATAATGTAATTACTTAAGCCTTCACCATCTCCATGAATCAAATCACACATTTCGATTGCTAATATTCTTTGACCTAATCTAACTTTTTTGTCTGTATTATGAAGATCAATAATTTTATCAATAATAGTAGTTGGCAGTAAGGAAAACTTGTACATAAATTTTTTAATGTCTTCATCTGTAGTATTATACATGAATTGATAAACATCATATGAAGATGTAAGTTCTTTATCAATGAAAATTGCATTACCTGCACTTTTACCAAATTTGACACCATTTGATGTAGTTAGTAATGGTACAGTTAAACCATAAACTTCATTTTCAAACTTTGATTCTTCAACTTTCCTCATTCTATTAATTAAATCAACACCAGCAACTATATTACCATATTGATCATTACCACCAACCTGAATATCAATATTAAAAGTTTTATTCAAATAATAAAAATCATATGCTTGTAAAATTTGATATGTAAATTCATTAAATCCAATACCTTGTTCTGATGTTAATCTATTCTTAATTGATTCTCTACTAAGCATTTGATTAACTCTAATATGTTTACCATAAATTGCTAAAAATTCAAGCATACCCATATTTTGCCACCATTCTTTGTTATTTTTCAATTCTTGACTACCTATTTGTAAATTATTAATCTCTGGATTTCTAGTTTTACCATATTTAATAGCATTGATGAAAAAATTTAAAAATTGTTGAGATATACGTTCAATATGATCTTTTCTAATATCATCTCTCATACTTGATCTTTCAGTTGATCTACCTGATGGATCACCAACTTCACCTGTTGCACCTCCAATCAATGGGTAAATTCTATGACCACGTAAATTAAAATGGAGTAATACCATCAATGGTAAGAGATTACCTAAATGTAATGACTTAGCAGTTGGATCTGCACCACAATATAATCCTAATGATTTAGTTTCAACGTCTTTACTTAATTGTTCTTCGTTAACACATGTTTCAATTAAACCTCTTTTTCTAAGATGTGAAATTAATGGTTCCTTGAAATCATGTTTTAAATCATCTTCCGTTATCTCAATATTATGTTTTGTCAAAATATCAGAAATTGAAGGTGAAATTCTTGTAATGTTTCTTCTGAAAACTGATGCAAAAACAATATTCTGTGTTCTTTTAATACTGTGTATACTTCTATATCTAAGCATTGTATTAGTCAACAAAACTCACTATCAAATCACAAAAGAACCTATAATTGTTGATGTGCATGATTTCACTATAATACTTAGTCCTTGATGTTGAAAAGCTAAATATTTTGTTACGTAATCTCTAACATTATTATTACAAGGTTTAATTTAATGTTCTATTTTACACAAAATTATAATTAAATACTAAATTAATTATCTAAATGATTTAAGAAGCTATTTTCTTAGCAGATGGTTCATCCGTTATATTTGAAATTTCAGTTTTAGTTTCAGTTTCTAATTTTCTCTTCTTGTCATTTAATAATTTTTGTTGTTCCTTTGTTTGTTCAACAACTTTATCCAATGCTTCCTTCATTACATCTTTTCCATTTATACCATCAACTTTCCTGAAAAATGGTTGTAATCTCCAGTATGGAACTTCACGATATTTACCACCCCATGGTTGTAATTCGCCTATTTTAATTGTATCCAATTCATCAATATTCTCCTTTTTGAAAATTTCTTCAACAATTTCTTCCATCATAATTATAACTTTTTCAATTTCTTCAAATGATGAATTTTTATTTAATTTTGCAATTTCACTTCTAACATTTGTATGATATGGTAAGAATGTTTTCAAACTTTTGAACATATGAGTTTTCATACATCTCTTAGATTCTGTACCTTTACATGATTTAACAACTTCAAAATATTCTCTCATGAATTTATCAACTCTTGGGAAAAGTTTGTCTTTATCATCAGTTTTAGTCCAAAATACACCTGGATTACTTAAATTTGCTTCTGCACTCATAACTGCATCACAACCAATTTCTTTAATACATCTATCAATATCATCAGGATATAAAATATTACCATTTGATATGAAAACTGTACCTTCAGGTAAATTTTCTCTTAAATATTTAATTAAATTCCAATTTGCTAAACCAGTAAATTGACCTTTCATTTCTCTTGTTCTACCATGAACTGTTAGAAATTTTGCACCTGCCTTTAAACATAATTTTGCATACTCTAAAGATTTTGACCAATCATCATAAACTCTAATTTTAGCTGTAACGGGTAATGTATCCTTTAATTCGACTGCTAATTTATTAATTAATTTATAAACTAAATCCCATTCTTCCATTAAAAATGATCCATAATGACCTTTCTTTGCAATACCTTGAGGACAACCAAAATTAATATCAACAGCATCACATTTACCAACAACATATTTGGCAGCATCTAATAAAATATCTGGATCATTTGCACAAAATTGGATTATTAATGGTCTATCAATTTCTGGATTACCATCCATTTCACATAAAAATTGATCCCTAAATTTTTTATCTTGACTAAATAATCTTGAATGTAACATTGGTGAATAACATAATTCAGCTCCATATCTTCTTGACATTATTCTCCATCCAAGTTCGGATCCATCAACCATTGGTGCAACAATTTTAGTTGGTTTACCCAATTTATTAAATAATTCACGACCTGATTTAATAGATTCTTCAATATCTATAGTATCATTTATAAATGAATCTGTTTCAACTTTTGTCATGATATTTTTACTTATTGGTATTGATGATGGTTTAAATGTATTTCTGAAGTATTTAACAGCAGAACTTAATAATTTCATATGCTTACAAAAAACAAATACATTAACCTTACACTCTTTACTGTAAACTTTGAAAAAAAAATATTTCATGGAGAAGTCCGACTCCAATAGAAAAAAAGAAAAGGAATAGAAAATTACGTAATCGTCAACGGTTTATCTTAATGTAGGACATAGTGGGGGTATCTTGGAAGGTTTACTGTTTAGAACATTCCTTTTTATCGGTTTAAGACAGGGTACAGCCACTATGTGATGTTGTTTTAATGGTGTTATGTGTAGCTTATGTAGAAACTTAATCAAAACATAGTAAAACTGTTTTGTAGAAATTTGTAAAAATTAACAACTTTAAATAATTTTAGTTTACAAAAAGTATCTTCAACTAAATAACAAATGGTTATGAAACTTAATTTGAAATAACCTTCTTTTTACATTTAAACAATAGTGCATACAAAATAGCATCTATATAATCAATTACAATATTATTATACAGTGAAATCACTTATCTAACTAACAATAAATTAACTTATTAACCAATCACAACATATTTTTCTGTCATGGCAGTTGAGCCACCTTAAGATTATGAAAAAAAAAAATGTTTCGAAGTAATACATAGAATACATTAAATTATACAACGAAATTACAAAAATTTATTTTGATAAATTATTCTCAGGACTCCAAAGAGAGGTATTTTGATGAATATTAATTGCTCTTGCCTTTAAAGCTTCTGCAAATAATAATGCAACTGGCCAAACTGGTGCATCAGCTAAAATTCTAACACCTAAAGATAAACATCTTTGACTTAATTTACCACTTACAATAATTTGTGCAATTGGTTTTAAATCTCCAGGTTCTAATGCTAATCTTGCAATTTCATCATCTAAAATATCAACATCCAGAGCACCATTTGCTTGCATTCTTAAAAATTCTGAATATGACTGATTATTTGAACCTAAAGGTAATAAATTTTGTTCAATTTTTTTAAAAATTTTTTCAGCTCTTAACCATAAAACTCTATCACTTGTTGTTAAATTATTATTATTATTATTTGAATTTAAATATTTATGAGCCCACGCTTCAGTTGTATATAAATATTCAGAAATTAATAATGTTGAAGTAAATAAACATGTAAGGAAAAAAATTGGTGTTCTAATTGAAGTTTTCTCTGCATCATTATTAATAGAAATAATTTCAATCCATAAATTAATTATATCTAATGAATAATTAATTGAATCTCTTAAAGCTTCAATATCACGATTTAAATTTTGAATTTCATTATTCATTAATTCCCAATCTTTATTCCAAACATGATTTAAAATACCTGAAATATAAACACATTTATTAATTTTAGCAAATGAAAGTAATGGTAAAATTAATTTTAATATTGAACTATTATTAATTATATGAATATTTTGACCTCTTGGAACTAATAAACCACCATTTTTAATATAATTACTTTCCCAAATTTTAATTAATGATTCAATATATGGTCTTTGTTCCATTCTCCATTGAGCTAATTTTGCACCATATGATTTATTATTTTCCTTTTGATTTTTCTCAGATTCACTATGAATAAATTCATTTAATGTTAATAATAATGATAACATACCTCTTAAACCAATTTCTTTATCTAATGATAAATTTTGTAAATTTCTAAATAATTCTTTATATGGTAATCCATTACTTAACATAATTAAAGAAAACTTAGAATTTATAATTAAATTCTTTTCTTTTAAAATTAGAATCCATTCATTAAAATTTTTACAATTCCATAATTCATCAAATTGACAAGGTGAACCACATTCCATATTTTCAAATGATAATTGAATATTTGAATTATTTAAAATACCAAATAAAACAGTTATATAATGTAATACATGAATTGTTCTAATTCTTGATTGTGATAAAATAAAATATTTAAAACATGAATCAACTAATTCAAAATTATTTGAAAATGTTAAATCTGAATTAATATTTGGTGGTAATAATAAACTTTCTAATGGCATATCTAATTTAGTTGTTTTAATTAATGAAACTAATGAATTTAATTGTCTTGAAATTAATTTAGTAATTTCTTGATCATTATGAAACATACCTAAAAACATGTGTAAAACTAATGATTGAGTTATATGTAATGGTATATCAGTAAACTTATGTAATTTTAATTGAACTTCCATAAAATTATGAATTAAAAATCTTGAAAAATTGAATAATGTTGAAGAATTTCTAGCATGAAATGAATATAATGCACCAACTGCTGCCATTGATAAAAGTAATGGAATTTGATCTAAATTTTCATCAATTTTAAATGATGGTATATGAATAAATGGGAAATATTTATTAAATTCAATTTCATAAAGTGCTAAATAATGATTAAGATCATCTAATTGAGGAAATTGTTGTTCTGATAAATTATATTTTTCCATTATATGATTTCTAATTGATCCTGAACATCTACCAGGAATTGTTGGATTTTGATAAGTATGTGGTATATGTTTTGATAAATCAATTTGTCTTGATCTAAATAATTTTTTTAAATCATTTGTACTTGAAGGAGAATAACTATTTAAATTTTCTGATAATAAATTTTGATTATTTAATAAATTATTTGATGTATTAATTGATAATGAAGGTGAATCAACAATTTGACTGTTATTAATATTATTAATATTATTATTAATATTATTTGTATGTGGACTATCAGTGAAACCAATATGATCAGAAACATTCGGGAAATTAGTTTCAATTGGAGCATTTATAAATTCATTAAACCATTCAGTATCAGATGGATGAGTTAAAACTTTTTCTAAAATTGTACTAGGTTCAGGATGTGATAAAACTTTTTGTAATGCATAATCTGAATTTGGATGTGATAAAACTTTTTGTAATGCTTCACCTGAACGTGGATGTGATAAAACTTTTTGTAATGCAACACCATTTTGAGGATTTGATAAAACTTTTTGTAAATTAATATCTCTTGGACTCATACCATTATTACTTTGATTACTTTCACTTCTTGTTTCATCCTTAATATCTTTATCATTATTAGAAGTTTCATCAATAGAGTTATTATTATGATTATTACTATTATAAGTTGAATTAGTTAAATCAGATGTAAAATTAAATGTTGAGAAATCCAGTCCTAAATCATTTAAATTTAAATTATCTAATAAATCAAGATCAACATAACCTAATTCAAAATTTGGTCTATATTTTAATTGAGGTGAAGAGAATGAAACTTGTTGAGGTGCTTCCTTCTCTAATTCTTCAATATTTTTAGCATGAGGAGTTTTAGTATCAGGAAATCCAGTATATGAAGAGGAAGCAGCAGCTGAGAATGATGCATGTCTTTGTTTTCTATAATTTGAAGATTTTGAATCATTAAGTGTATTAGTTGTAATATTATTATTATTATTATTAATATTATTATTATAATCAAATTCATTTGAATACATTGCTTGAGGATTATCAAAATCATTATTTTCACTATCTAAATCAGAATCCAGTTCATCGGAATTAAGATTATCATCATTTAATGAATAAGGATTTGAATCAGGATTTGCATTACTTTTATTTTGACTTTCTGGTGTTATATTTGAATTAGTAAAGATATTGTTATTTATGTTATTATTATTATTATTGTTGTTATTCATTGCTGATTGATTATTTAATAAATCTGGAGTGAATATTAAACCATTAATTGAATTTGGTGAATTATAGATAGCATTATTATTACCTAATAAATAAGACATTTGATCATTTTGGAAATTAATTCCCATATTTAAATTATTAATATTCATATTCATACTCATATTCATACCATAATTCATTTCATTACTATTCATTAAATTTTGAAATGATTTATCATTAATTGTTGTATCATTGTTATTAGAGTTATTTTCTTTAATATTTTTAGGAATTTTTGAATTATTATCAGAATTAGGTGAAATTGAAGAATGATTATCAGTTGTATTACTTATAATTGAGAATTGACTTTCATTTTTTTCATTATCCATTAATGATTTTGGATTATTAATAACTGGTAATTTAGCACTTGTATTATTTCGTACTATATTAATATTATCATTTAAATGATCTCTAATAATTTCACCATCTTGACTATCATATTTTTGTAATTTACCCTTTCTTTGAATATTTGAACGATTATTAGTTGGTAGGGAGGCATGTAATTTTTGTTGATGTCTTAAAACTAAATCTCTACGAGCAAAGCAACGACCACAAGCAGCACATTGGAAAGGTTTTTCATTTGTATGAGATCTTTCATGTCTTTTTAAATGTTCTAATCTTGCAAAAGCTCTTGTACAAATTGAACAAACATGAGGTCTTGGTTTATTTGAAGATAATTTATTAGTTGATTTAGTTGATTTAGTTGATGCAACTTTTTTCAAAGGTACACCAAATTCATTATTATTTAAAGAATTAACATCAAATATTATTTCACCAGATAATTTATTATTATCATCATCAGTTGGGAAAACTCTTTTTGAATTTGGTTCATTTTTAATTAAAGGTGATTGTATTGGATTCTTTTCAGTCATTTTTTAAAGTTATGCGTGTGTGTGTGTGTGTGTGTATATAAAACAGGGGGGTATAAGTATATTTAAGTGTGAACTACACGTGTATTGTATGTACCAGCACTAATATAAGATAGGAATATAAGATAGGAATATAGTATTAAAATAAAATTCAAGAGAATAGTAGAGATGAGCCAAATGAAATGAAATGAGTGAGCCTATAAGGATTAAAGGATGAAGTTTAAACTAAAAAGTGAAAAGTTAAAAATAAAGATTCAGAATAGATTAGATTAATAATATTATAATAATAATAATGAAACAGCTTAAAAAAAAGAAAAAAAACTGGAAAAATGCTTGAGTATTTGTTATTAATGAGGAAAACGATGATGGTTTTTTTTAATAATGTGGGAAAAGCGGAAATAGCTGTTGTTTAATTGGCTTTGTCTCTTATTAGTTGTTGTTAGTTATTGTGCTTGTATTATAAATGTAATATAATATAATATAGTTGATTGTAACTCTAGTAAAACGCAGTGATACATTAATATTAATAATGATATTAATTAATAATAAAACAGAATAAATTAATGAGCCTTAATATTAATATTATTAATATTAATACTAATACTAATTCTAATACTAAATTATTATTACACGGCTGTTTAATTTTAATTTTCATTCAATTTTCATTCAATTTTTATCGGACTCCTAAAATTTTATTATTTTGGTATTATTTTATTACCACATTACGTAATATACCTTTAAATACGACGACGCACCGACGCAAAGTCACGTGCACCGGATATAAAATTCATTTTAATTTTCAATTTACGGAGATAATCTTTTAAACGAAATTCCGCGTAAATATTAATATTAGCATTTAAAACTAAAATTAATATAACACGTAATTTGCTAGTATATTACTTAGTAAGCCTTATATTTATTGATATCACAGAACTTATTCTATATTTCATTCTAATCTTATCAATCATTTTTATTTCATTTATTTGTTATCTATTTCTTATCTATTATTTAATCCAATCATCAATAATGTTAAGAGCTTTAGGATTCTCATCTCAATCTCTTTCACAAGATGAAATTAATGAAAAAATATCAATTCAAGCTTTACAATTAGAGAAAGCTTTAAAGGCAATGGATTATGTTCTTGATGATAGATCAAATGAAGCTTTTAAATTATTAATTGATCATGAAAATATTGCTATTTCTCAATTAGCTTATGGTGTTGTTCAATTCTTAGAGGCAACTTTAGGTTTTGAACCTGAAACAATGAAAAAAGCTTCAGAAACTTTATCAAAGGCTGAATCAATGTCTTGGAAGGAGAAAACTTTTGCTGAAAATAATAAAATCAAAACTTCTAAAATTTATCCTCCTGGAACTGAATTTGCTGTTGCCTATGCTGAATCAAATTTACTTAATGCTTTATTAATGTTATTAAGTGAAAATTTTATTGAAGGTGCAAAAGCTTTATTAAAATTAAGAAGAGCTTATCAAACTTTAGATTCAATTAGTAAAAATTTTAAAAATAATACTGATATTTCATCAATTGTATCTCAAACACTACCACAAACTTCATCTTCTTCATCTTCTTTATCCTCTTTAACATCTGCTGATTTAATTAATTTGAAAAGTTATCAAGATTGTATCAAAAATAAAGTTAAATTCCCAGATTTACCATTACCTCAATCAAATCAAGAAATGAAAGATCAATCAATTATTGATAATTTAGAGAAAACTTATCATATGCGTTTGGAGAGAATTAATGGTTCTCATATTGGTAATCCACCAGTTTCAAATTCTCTTAGATCTAAATTAGGTTTTGATAGTGAAGATGATGATATCAAATCTTCAAATAATATACCAAAATATGGTAATCCACAAATCTCATCCGTCGATGAATATATTCATTCAGGTGTTAATTTATGTTTCGGTATTTTACAAGTAGTTTTATCTCTTATACCTCCTGGAATTGGTAAAGTTTTATCAGTTGTTGGTTTTAAAGGTTCAAGAGAGGCAGGTTTACAAATGGTTTGGAATGCAGCTGAGGAACGTAATATTCATGGTGGTATTGGTTTATTAGCTTTATTAGTTTTCTATGATGGCCCATTTCAATTTACTGATGTCGATTTTGATATACCTTCATCATTAGAATTAAGTAAAAATAATTCAAAGGCTGATTTATCAAGTGAAATTGAAAAAATTAAAACTAATAATTCAAATAAAGAAATAATTGAAGAAAAATTAAAACTTGAAAAAATGGCAACTTTAGGTCAAACTGAAACTTTACTTCATCCTGGTGAAAAATTAGTTAAAGTTTTATTACATTCAAGAGCTTTATTCCCTCATAGTAATTTATGGTTATTACAAGAATCAAGAATGTTAGCTTCAAGAGGTAAATTATTAGAAGCTGTTAAATTAATGGATTCTGCTAAACCTTCACAAATGAAACAAGTTGATGCATTATTAGGTTTTGATAAATCAATGATTTTAATTTTTTTACAACAATTTGATAGAGCAGGTGAAGAATTTCTAAAATTAATTAAAATTAATTCATATTCTCATGCTTTATATACTTGGTTTTCAGGTGCTTGTTATTTAGAAGCTTATAGAATGTGTAAATCAAATATTAAAACTTCAAATAGTGATGTGGATTTTAATAAAATTAATGAATATAGTGAAAAGGCTGATAAATATTTAAATATGGCACCTGATTTAATTGGTAAAAAGAAATTTTTATCTAAAATACCACCATTTGAAAAATTTATTGCTAGAAAATATAAAGAATTAAAAGAAACTCATTTAAAGAATCCAAATTTAAAATTTATTGATTGTGTTCAAACTTCACTTGTTTATGAATTAGCTTATTTTTGGAATGGTTATAATAGAATGTCAACTGAAGTACTTACTTCAACTATTTCATTATTAGGTTATTCAGCAACTGATTCATCTAATATATCAAATTCTTTATCATCATTATCAATTCATTCTAAATCTTCTACAATTTCATCATTATCATCTTCATTACCATCACCAATTTCTTTATCACTTGTTAATAATGATAATTTATCATATGCTAAAATACCTGAAAATAATGAACAAAAAATGATTAGAATTACATTACAATCAATTGCATTAAGAAGATTAGGTTATATTAAGGAAGGTTTACAAATTTTCGATAAATTTGTCATTAGTCAAATAATTTTAAAAGATGGTAAAATCAGTAAACTTAATGCAAATCCTTATTTATACCCAACTGCATTATATGAACGTGCATTATTTACTTGGAAATTAAATGGTATTGATGGTTTAAAAGATTGTATGAAATGGTTAAAATTAAGTCAATCTTATGGTGGTGATGATTATGAATTAAGTACAAGAGTTACAATGAAAACAAAGGCAGCTGTTGATAGATTAGAAGATTTAAATTACTAATCTGATTAATCTTTCTACTTTTTTTAATGACAATTCTTTTAACGATACATTTTTTTTTACCTATATTTACTTTTAAATTTATACATTTTTAACATTTTACTATTATTCCCCTCTTATTTTTTTTTCAAAACAAGTAAAATAAAATACCTTCAACTAAGAAGAAAAGATACATTGCTAAATTAGTTGATTGAAGTTTAAATCCACTTGAAACAAATTCATTATCATCTTCTGAAAGGAAAATATTACCATCACGATATTTAATTATATCATTCTTTAAAATTCTTGAATCTAATTCACCATTTAATAATGATTGTAACATTCTAGCCCTTCTTAATGCATTGGATTTTAACCATTCCTTTTGTTCCCTAGTTTTAGCATATTTTGTAGGATCCATATTTTCAAATAAATCTTTACCCATATCATCATATGAACTTAATAATTCTTGAATTTCTTCATTTTCTTCATCATTATCATTCTCTTCATCTTCAGTTTTATAATTTTCAAAATCATCAAAGTTACTACCAAATGCTGTGACTTTCTTATTATAATCATTTCTATTTTTGGTAACAACTTCATCATCTCTATCAAGATCAAAATCTTTATATGTTAATCCATTAGATCTTTGTAAAATATTTGATGCATCTTCCTTTTCCCAATATGTAATAACATCACTTAACAGATTTTGGAAACTTTCCAATTCCTCATCTGGTATATTGGCAAAATTTGGTTGGGATATATCACCTTTTGTATTAGTTTTAGTATTTGAATTTGTACTTTGTTTTTTATTACCCTTAGGTTTTGAATTAAAATTACCATATTGTTTATCATTATCAGATTTTTCATTATCATCACAATCATCTTCAACAATAGGCTTTTTGGGAGTTTCACAATCATCATCATTACCTTTCATTTTCTTAATTTTTTTCAATAGTTTTTGAAATTTATTACAATCAGAGGTTGCTAAAAACCCTGCCCATTTTTCTTTACCCATTTCAAGATAATGATCCATTATATCCTTTAATTCTTCAGTATCAACTTGATAAACTATTGGTCTACCATCATTTTCATAAAATTGATCATCATAATCAGGTACTGGTCCAGTAACAGGTATATCAATTTTTTTATCCTTCAAACCTAATTTTTTCTGTAATCTTTTAAATGCATAACTATTAACAGCTAAAGATTCTGTATCGTCATTATTGTCATCATTAGAAATGTTATCATTACCATCAATTATTTCATCAGTCTCACCATTATTATTGTTACTAATATTATCATCAAAAGAATCATCATTTTTAACATTTTTATTATTTTTCTTATTATTTTTAATATTTGTGACTGTCTTAGATTTTGCCCTTGAATAAGAAACAGGACTTCTTTTTTCAATATTTAATGAATTAAATGCATAATTATTTATGATATCTTTATTTTCTTTACTTAAAATAATTTGTGGATTATGTTGTTTTGCATATTCTGTACTCATTGCATTTATTGTTGATGTACTAAATAACATCATTGGTAATACATAGCAAAGTTTAACCATCTTTGATTATCTACAAAGGATTGTTTGATAAAAAGAGATCATATAGGGGTACATGTTCCAAAAATGAAAATAAAAAAATTACCCCATATTAATAAATTGCCCTGTACTGAGAAAAAGGTGTTTTTTTTTCATTGAAATAAACTATCAATATCAATACCCATTGGATCCATTGATTTGAAGAAGTTTTCCATATTAAAATTATTCAAGGCATCACCAAACAATTCATCATTATCAAGTGTTGGATTATTTACTAAAATATCATAATCTGGAATATTATTATTGTTATTATTAATATTATTATTGAAGTCATAATTATTATTATTTTCATTGTTATTATCAATTCTAATAAATGAACCTCTTCTAGGTGACAAATTATTTTGTGAATAATCATTATTATTTTGTTCTGCATATTTTGCAAATAGTCTTGCAAACCATTTTCTATCATCCTCAGAAATCAATGTGTTGGTATTGTTATTAATACTATTATTGTTATTAAAACAGTTATTTGAATCCAAATTAGTATTATTAGTACTACCATTACTTTCATCACTTGTAGTATTAACACTACTAACAGATAAATCATCATCTAAATTAATCAATTGATCATTTTCATTAGTAGGTTTAAAATGTTTGATTTCTTCAATCCATTCATCAAACCAAGGTTGATTAGTTGCATTAATTTCATAATTTTTCCAATTTGTAATTTGAATTAATTTCCAAACTTTTTCAACATCTAAAAATTCAAAATAATTGAATAAATTTTTATATCTTGAATAGTCATGTAATTCATTTTTTAAAGTTTTAACAAGAAATGTATTAACTTTTAACATTCTCCATGCATAAAAATATTTTTTCGATAATATTTTTAGTGATGGTATATAAACTTTTTGAATTATACCTAAAATTATACTATTTTTGTAATATTGTAAAAGTTGAATCATTTTATTATTATATTCATTATCTTTATTATTTTCATTTTCATTCTCATTCTCAATTTTATTATTATTTTCTTCCTTATATTTGATTTCAAGTACATTTGCTTTAATAAATGATGAAATAAAGAAATCTAAATTTTTATGCATAAAAGTTTCAATTACAGTCACCAAAAATATATCAAATCCAGAACTGAAAAATTTCTCACTTGATTTAACTAATGACAATATATTACCAAAAACGTACATAGTTTCACTTAAAATTTTTAGATGAATATAATGACATATATCTATTTTTGATTTAATTTGATATTCACTTAAAACATGCATTAAAATTGATTGTAAAAGTGTTAAAACATTAATATAAATGATTAAATTTGAAATTTTTCTAATATTATCATAATGATTAAAACATTTTCTTGATAAAATATTATTAAATGAACCAAATCTAGTATAAAGTTCAGTTAGTAAATCACAAATTTTAGAGAAAATTACTTCAATTTTGGGATTTTCTTTCATATCTAAAATAATTTTAGTTAATGACATCATTTTTTGTTCAATTAAAAATTTTGTTTCAATCATTTCAATTGTAATTTTTTCGATATCTAAATTTAAATTATTTGAAATTGATACATTAAATTTTGGTAATTTTGTATCAAAAAATTTATTATCAATTTGTGGTATATAACTTGCTAGAGTTGTTTGATGATTATCAGCTGCTACTAAACCATACCAAATTTTTCTTTTCAATTGTGATAATCTATCATCAGTTTCAATATCTTTATTATTAATATTATTACTATTAGTTATTGGATCTCTATTTAATCCCATCATTGTTGCCATTTGAATTAATAAACTTGTATAAGTTTGAGAATCACCATCAGCAAAAGCATCACAACCATTCCTTTTTTGATATTCTCTTAATAAAATTGCACATTGTAAAACAGGTAATGAACATCTTTTGAAAAGACAAAATTCATCAAGACATAATTGTGCATAATCAATAATTTTATCTGATAAAGTAATATTAATTAATGAACATTCATCATTTGATGGATTTAGAATTGGTGCACCATTATTTGAATATAACGTTAATGAAGATAATTTAATAACAGTTAAAAGAGAACCAATTATGGCTAAGTCATTTTTATCAGTAATTTTAAAATCATTTATATTTACATTTTCATTTGATAATCTATCTTTTTGATAATTTATATTTAAAATTCTTTCAATATCATTAATAAACATTTGATTATCAAGATATGGAGCAAATGGATAAATATAATTGAAAAATCTTTCAATAGATAAACAAATTACCATCTTTGAAGGTAAAATTTGATAAATTGATTTTAATAAAGAATCTTTAGATACTAAAATTGAATTAACTGAACGAGTTGAAATTGGTCTTTGAATTGAAAAAGTTTTAGGTATTTTAGTATATTGAAATAAGGGGAAATTATTTTTATTATTTTCAACAACCCATTTACACATTAATGAAACAAAAGGATCTTTTAAAACAGCAGTCATTGGAACTAATGGACCATAATTATTAATATTTTGATTAATAAAAGGTATATTTAATATACCATCATAAATATGAATTTCATCTGAGGGGTCAACATTAAGTTTATTTAATAAGTTTAAGATGACATATGAGGTTTTAGTTGAAGATGTATTTAAACTGTTAGTATCATTATTAGTAATATTATTATTATTATTATTATAATTATTCAATGAAGAAATTTGAGATTCCAAATATTTAATTTTATCATTTAAACGTTGTATCTCGGTGGTATTAATTTCAATAGAAACAACATCTGAACCATTTTCCACCTTACTTGGAATATCAATATCAATATCAATATCAGTATCACTATTACTATTACCATTTGTCGTAATATCATTAATTTTAAAGAAAGTACAATTTTTCAAACCATGAGCTTGACAAATTTTACAAATTGGCTTTGAACGATCACATTTAATTTTTTTCCTTCTACAATTTGAGCAAGAAAGAGGTATTCTATTTCTCTTTTGATGATTTTTATTTATACTTGAAATAGTCGGCATGTAATAGGCATTTATTTGTATTGATTTCCAGAAAAGAAAGTAAGAAGTAGTAAAGTGAAAAATAAATTCGGCTTAGTAAAGCACTAGTAGTGAAAAATTGAGTTTTCCTCACCATTAAGAATTATACTATAGCTTGTGGAGAAAGGTCTTTTCCTTAATAATAAGTAAGTATAGTATAAAGACTATGAGTGATGGTGTAGAGAATAGAGGCAATAATGGAAGTGATAACAAGGTAAGAGATATCAAAGTAGTGTATGAATGTATCAGACAGATGTTATCATTGGATACAGATCTAGTTATAGAGGAATTAGATATGATGAAAGAGGTTAATGATGCAATTATAACTAGATATAGAGATTTAAATAGTTATAGTGAAGAAATGTATCAATACAGTAATGAGTATAATGATAATAACGTATCATTAGACACTAATACATTACAATTATTAGAGAATAGAGTTGATAAATTGTTGTTAACAGTAGAGGAAATGGAGGAATGGTCTCATGAAATGGAGGTAAAATTTAATAGAGTGAGAAATTGATAATTTGATAAATTTTGGCTTTTTTTCACATGTCTTTTATTATCTTTTAATTACTTCTCCTTCTTTCTTTTCTTTTCTTTTCTTTTGGGCAAACAAATGACTAGTCGACGATTACCACTAAAGATAGATGATCTATTAGACAATACTATGAAAGAGGGATGTACAAATAACAAAGTTAACGATGATGATATAATATTAGCAGTTAATGCATTGGAAAAATTAAAACAAGATAATTCTAATAATTATAATCATAATCATAATCATACTCCTTCAAGATCACCTTCTCCCGTTATAACACTTAAACCTACAACTATATTCGATAAAGTTATATCTCATCCACTTATATCGAATTCTATTAATTATGTTTTGGAGAAAACTATCAATACTTCATCTAATAATATTATTATCAATACTAGTAGTGAAAATAATGATAATAATAATAATATTGATAGTGCTAATACACCATGTGAAAAAAATTTAGTTGATAAAAAAATTTCTTTACCTCCATTAAATTCAATAACCAATAAACTCCCATCACTAAAGAGATCAAGAGATGATGATGATGATGATGGTAGTGATGTTGATGTTCATGTTGATGATGATAATACTAATAAACCTGTTGATCCTCTTACTGTTAAAAGAATAAAAATCGCCAATAATACTACTAATAATAATACCCTGAGAAAAAAAGTTTCAATCAATTCTGCATTATCAGCTCAAAAATCATTAGATGATCTTAAACAATTATCAACACTTAATTTAAATATTGAAAGTAGGAAAAAATTAACAATGTTAATACAATTTCTTAAATTAGGTAATACTCAATTAAGTGAAAGAATTGATAAATTAATTGAAAATGTTGATAATAAACGTAATAAAATTATGTCAAATAATATCACTAATACTACTACTTCATCTGATATAAATATTCAACAAATTAAGAATGAAATTATTACAACTGTTAAAAAAATTGTTAATGTTGTTTCAACAGTTTCAGCTCAATCACTAACTGAACCTGCAAGATCAAATGTACGTGATGCAATTTTAAAATTACCTACAAATTGGGCTAAAATGTTAAATAATGAGATTAATGAAGGTAATGATAGTGATAGTGATAGTAATGATGATAATACTGATGATAATACTGACGATACTGATGATGATGATGATGAATATGAAGATTCTAATGAAAATATAGTGAATGAGAACGATGATTTGGAAGATGAAAAAATTGAAAAAATTGTTGTTAATAATAGTACAATATTTAAAAGAAATAGGAAACCATCAATTAGTAAAAGAATAATTGATAGTTTAATTAAATATCGTCAAAGACAAGGAATTTCAATTGATAGGAATAAAATTTTAGTTAAACAATGGTTTAGAAAAAATTTTAAAAATCAAATTATGAATGATTCAAGTGGTAAAGTTTTAATTTTAGCTCAAGAATCATTAGATATGATTAATAAAATTATTAAATTTTGTAATGAAAATTTAGATAAGGCAGATAATTGGAATTCAAATAGACAATATCAACACCAAATTGAACTTTTACATAAATTACAAAATATTGATAAAGTTAAGGATATTAAGGAAGATAAATAGTATATATTTCATATTTATATCTTATATTTATATAATTTAATCAAGTGCTTTTAAAACACCTTCAATACCAGATTTTTCAACAACACCTTTTTGTGTATCAATACCTAAATAATCAATTTTACCCTCTTTATTAACAATTATAGCACTTCTTAAACCACGTAAACCATTCTTTGCGAAAACATCATTTGGTTCACCAACTAAACCTAAACTTGATAACCATTCAGCACCTGCATCACTAATAAATTTAATATAACCATTATTTAATTCATCTTTAATTTCTTTCTTATCACTAACTAATGAATCACCCCAAGCCCTTGTAATGAAAGGACTATCAACTGATAGAATTAAAACTTGTTTAATACCTTTTTCCTTTAATAAATTAATTGAACTTGTTGTAAGAAATGCAGGTATATGTCTTTCTGAACAAGTTGGAGTGAAAGCACCTGGTACAACCACAATTAAATAAGGTTTTTCAATTTTATTTAAATAAATTTTTTCAGGTGCAAATGAACAAGCACCTTCAATTGCAGGTGGTAAATGAAATAATGGGATTTCTGATGGAATAGTTGAGCCAATTTCAATAGTCATTATAATGTATTTGCTTTATTTGTCTAATAAAAGAAGTGAAAGTGTTAAAGTTTAACAATTAAGAAGATATCGGAGTGTATTTATACCAAAATTATTCAGGGCCTGGTACTGTGGCTTTTATTAGGTAATTAGGTAATCCTCGGCTAGGTTACCGCTTTTGGGAAGTAATGGTTAGTAATAGCCAGAGGGAGGCTCAGTTTGATTTCTATTTGTAATACTTGTTCTTCTTTCTGGAATTACCATCATAGAGTGTAATGAATATATGGTATAACGATGATATCATATGTACTGTAGTACTTATCTCCCTTGATGATTGATAGTATGAAGTTAAGATAATAATTTAAGTTATTGAATGGATATTAGATTATGATTTATTACAATTACATTACCAGACACTAATATAATTTCGATAATATCAATATCAACATCAACATCAACATAATTTATTATAATTACACAATAACACATCTTAATTGAGATCAGCCACCGTAGTGTTAATCAGTAGCCCCTATATTGAAGTGAACCCTCTCAACGATACCAGAAACCGAATTAATTATGTCAAAAGAAGTATCTAGCCCATTATCGGCTGTTAAAGCCAAATCACCAGAAAAGAAAGGATCAGATTATCTCAACACGAGTAAGAATAAAAACAATTCCAATGATTTATCAGAAATGTTAGCACTGAAACTGAAAACTTAGCATTTTATGAACTATTGAAAATGATGATTAGAGCATTAAGAGAGATATTGTTAATTTAAATAATTGTTTTGGCAATTTTTCAACAAAAGTGGGTCAAGATAAGATTGCAAATAATGAATCATTATTGTCTACGAACAAAGATTACTAGCTTTCGGCCGGTGTCTATCTTAAATGCTCTTACATGAACAATTCAGAAATAAGAAAATATAGAGGGAAATCATTCAATTTTATACTCACTGGCGAGAAATTTACCAAGGGAAATTGAAAATTTGAAAAATTTAATACACGTGCCCTGTATAAACGACTTTACTATGGCGTATTATCATTATAATATTAAGATATTGCCCTATAATAACTGATAAGATATAATAATAATAATAATGATAATGATAGAGGGAAATGATACTCTTGATGGTATCCTTATTCCTTGGAATATCTATCTTTCATCATCTGATAATCAATCTACCTTGCATAATATTACTTCAAATATGTCTTCAATAATATATCAACCACTGTCAAATAACTTATGTCCAACACCTATATTTTCAAATCCTTTAATATCACCAATTTCAAATGCTTTATCTCCTTGTTTTGTATCTTTATTATTTGGTATTCTGTCATTATCAACTGGTTTAACTGGTTTATATCAATTAATTAAATATCTAAAATTTACTTCAACTTCAGGTCATTTAATATCAGAATCTTTACATCAATATTTGAAAATTTCACTTATTTTATTAAATGCTTTATTTTTCAGAATAATATTTATTTCAAATGCTTTTAATTCAAATAATAATTTCCAATTATTAATGTATATTTTTACAATGGCTCATTTGACCTTAATAATTTTACCATTACATTTAATTGAAATGTCAAAATCAATTGTTCCTTCTGGATCTTTATTATTCTATTGGCCTTTACAATCAGGTTTATTATTATCTGTTATTATTCAACAAATTTTTGCATCTGAAAATCATAAAATTATTCAAAACCAATCTTCATTCGGATTCTTTCTCCTAATATCGTTGTTATTAACAAGTTTTACAATTTTCTCATTAGAATATTATTATTATAAACCAAATAAAGAATTATATTTAGATAATGAAGATAATATTGCTTATTTATCAGAACCTGATATTATTTCAAAATTAACTTTTTCTTGGATGAATAAACTGTTACAATTAGCTTATCAAAATGGTGGTTTAGAACAATCTGATTTACCTCTACCTCCAAAAATTGTTACAACCCAATATTCTGCTCCAATATTAGAGAAGAATTGGAATTTAGAATATAAGCAAAATCCTCAATCCCCATCACTATTAAAACCTTTAACTAAAACTTTTGGTTTAGGTGTTTTATCTGCTTTAACATTTGATATGTTAGAATCAATTGTATCATTTATTCAACCTCAATTACTAAGAAAATTAATTCAATTTTTCAATATTAAAAATGATTCAAATCCTTTAATTATTAAAGGTTTAACAATCTCATTTTTAATGTTTTTATTAAATTTATTAAGTACAGCTTTTTACAATCAATATACAATTTTAACAGTTCAAGTGGCTCAAGGTTGTAAATCTGCTCTAATGTCATTAGTTTTCAATAAAGCAATGAAATTATCTCCAGAGGAAAGAAATAATAGATCAACTGGTGATATAATTAATCATATGTCTGTTGATATTTCCAGAATTGAATCATTAACTTCTTATGTTCAAACAATGGTAAGTGCTCCAACTAGATTAATTCTCTGTCTATGGTCTCTCTATTGGTTATTAGGTAAATCAACTTTTGTTGGTATAATCACAATGGCTATAATGATTCCTTCAAATACTATATTAGTTAAATCTTTAAGAACTTATCATAAACAACAAATGAAATTAAAGGATAAAAGAACAAGTTTTGTAACTGAAATTTTACAAAATATCAAATCGATCAAATTATATGCTTGGGAAGATCCAATGTTAAATAAATTAAAATTTTTAAGAGATGATAATGAATTGAAAAATTTAAATAAAATTGGTATTTTATCTGCTGGTATTAATTTTGCTTGGACTTGTGTCCCATTCTTTGTTTCTTGTTCAACTTTTGCAACTTTTGCAATTATTTCAGATATACCATTATCTCCTGAAATTGTTTTCCCTGCACTTTCATTATTTGATTTATTATCTGATCCAATTTTTGCAATTCCTTCATTAATAACTGCGTTAATTGAATGTAATGTCTCATTAAATAGAATTTTATCATTCTTAACAGCAAATGAAATTGATTCAGAAATTATAACTAAATTACCTCCAGTTTCTAAAATTGGTGATATATCAGTTGAAATTGAAAATTCTACTTTCCTTTGGTTAAATCCTATTAAATCTACCAATCTTGCATCAATCGAGGAACAAATTGAAGGTAATTTATCACCTGCTTTAAAGGATATAAATTTTACTGCTAAAAAGGGCGAATTAACATGCATTTTGGGTAAAGTTGGTTCAGGTAAATCAACTTTATTGAAATGTTTATTAGGTGAATTACCAACAATTCCTTCATCAAATAATTTGAAAAATTCAATTAAATTACATGGTTCAATTGCTTATTGTTCACAAATTCCTTGGATTATTAATGCAACTTTTAAAGATAATATTTTATTTGGTTACAAATATGATGAAAAATTTTATCAAAAGACAATTAAAGTTTGTCAATTATTACCAGATCTAGAAATTTTACCAGATGGTGATGAAACTTTAGTTGGTGAAAAAGGTATTAGTTTATCAGGTGGTCAAAAGGCAAGATTATCATTAGCTAGATCAATTTATTCAAGATGTGATGTTTATTTATTTGATGATATTTTAAGTGCAGTTGATGCTCATGTCGGACAAAAAATTATTAATGAAGTTTTAGGTAAAAATGGTGTTTTAAAATCGAAAACAAGAATTTTATCAACTAATTCAATGAAAGTTTTAAATCAATCATCAAAAATTTATCTTTTAGAAAACAATACAATTTCTGAATCTGGTACATTAGATGATATTGATAATAATATTAATTCTAATTTATTTAAGTTAATTAATGAATATGGTATCAAAAGTGATGAAACTGATGTAAATGAAGTGGAAAGTAATCAACCAACTTTTATTGATTCAAATAAAGAAGAATTTGCCCAAGAAAATGATCAAAATAATGATAATTTAATTGAAGGGGAATATGAAAGTGTTGGTGCATTAGGTGTTAACTTTGATGAAACGACTGGTGAGGAATTAATAAGATTTGCTAATAAGAATACTGATGTAAATACCAATAATGATGATGAATATACATTGAAAGCTGCAAGTATCGAATCATTTAAACAATTAAATTTTAATAATGATATTGATAGAAAGATGAATCAAACTGAGGAAAAGAAAGAAAAGGGTAAAGTGAAATGGTCAACATTTAAAAATTATGCTAAAGCATGTACATATTCAGGTATTTTCATTACATTATCATTAGTTGCAATTACTGTTGGTATGTCAATTGCAAGTAATTATTGGTTAATGTATTGGTCAGAACATAATATTAAGGAAGGTTCAAATACTGAAATTTTTAAATATGTTGGAATTTATGCATTATTAGGTATTGGATCAGGATTTTTCACATTAGTTAGAGCAATGTGTATGTGGACATTATGCTCAATTCGTGCATCAAAGAAAATTCATTATGATATGGCAAAGGCAGTTATTAAATCACCAATTATGTTTTTTGAGACAACACCATTAGGTCGTATAATTAATAGATTTAGTCAAGATATGAGTAAAATTGATAGTGCATTACCAAGAGTTTTTTCTGCATTATTTGGATCATGTATTAAAACATTATTAACAATGATTATAATTGGATATAATATGCCAATTTTCATTATAATTATAATTGGATTATTATTTATTTATAATTATTATCAACAATATTATATTATAACAATTAGAGATTTAAAGAGAATTATGAGTATAAGTAAAAGTCCAATATTTGCATTAATTCAAGAATCAATCAATGGTAGTGAAACAATTAGAGCATATGGACAAAGTAAAAGATTTTCATTTTTAAATTCTGCAAATATCGATAATAATTTAATTTCATCATATTGTTATAAATCAACAAATAGATGGTTATCAACTAGATTACAATTTATTGGATCAATTATTACATTATCAACATCATTACTGGCATTAACATCATTAAATTCAATTGATAATAGAATGAGTGCAGGATTAATTGGTTTAATTATGAGTTATTCAATGAGAGTTACATCAAGTTTAAGTTTTATTGTTAGAAGATCAGTTGAAATTGAGAGTGATGTTATTTGTTGTGAACGTATATTTGAATATTGTAATTTAGAACCTGAAATTAATGAAACGTTAATTGAGGATCAATTAATTAAACCTGAATTTAATTGGCCAAATAATGGGGAAATTAATTTTAATAATTATTCAACTAGATACAGAGAAAATCTTGAACCAGTTTTAAAAAAATTAACATTTTCAATTAATTCAAGGGAAAAAATTGGGATTGTTGGTAGAACAGGAGCAGGTAAATCATCATTAGTTTTATCAATTTTTAGATTATTAGAACCGATTGAAGGATTTATTGAAATTGATGGAATTAATACAAATAATTTAAGATTATTTGATTTAAGAAGTAATTTATCAATTATACCACAAGATGCACAATGTATTGAAGGTACAATTAGATATAATTTAGATCCATTAAATGAATATAGTGATGAAGAAATTTGGGAATCATTGAGAATGTCAAAATTAGATAAACATATTAAAAATATGTCAGTTGAACAAAATTTACAAAATGAACCATTAAATTGTTTAATTAGTGAAAGTGGTAGTAATTTATCAGTTGGACAAAGACAATTAATTTGTCTTGCAAGAGTTTTACTTAAGACACAACAAAAGAGTAAGATACTTATTCTTGATGAGGCAACATCAAGTATTGATTCTGAGACAGATAGTGTTATTCAAAGAACAATTAGAGAAAAATGTAATCATTTAACAATTATTACAATTGCACATAGATTAAATACAATATTAGATAATGATCGTATATTAGTTCTCGATAGGGGAGAAATTGCAGAATTTGATAGTCCTGCAAAACTTTTATCAAATGAAGAGTCAATGTTTTACAAAATGTGTGTTGATGGTGGTTATATTCCAAAATAGATGCCTTTCCCCGGAATAACATAACATTATCCCACATTACGTAACAGTTGTTCCGTCTTTATTAATAATAATGACATAATCTCCCCACAAAAGAAGACAATAGATTATCATGAGATTTTCCCAGTTTTTCCAGTTTCTCCAGTTTCTCCATTTTTTTTCAGTTTCTGGTTGGTTGCTATAAAAGGAACACTGTTTGCCGTATGTTTGCTGATGATGGTGGGGTTTTTAGTTAATGTATTTAATTCCTCTTTCTTTTCTTTTTTCTCTTTCTCTTAATCTTGTAAAATATATTTATATTAATATTAGATAACAAAGATATAAATTATATAAATTATATATTAGACATTAGACATGACAGTAAGTAACGAAATAACAAATTCATTAAAGGAATTAGAGAATGAATTTAGTGTTCCAAAGGAAACACTTTTAAAAATTATTGATTATTTTGTTGAAGAATTAAATCGTGGTTTAGTTGATGGTTCAGATCCATTAGGTATTCCAATGAATTTACAATGGGTTATGGAATATCCAACAGGTAATGAAACTGGTGATTATTTAGCATTAGATTTTGGTGGTACAAATTTAAGAGTTGTTATGGTTCATTTATTAGGTAATGGTAAATTAGAGACAGATCAAGGATTTTATAAATTACCTTCAAATATGAGAACAACTAATGATAGAAATGAATTATTTGACTTTTTTGCTGAATGTTTAGAAAAATTCTTAATTGATAAACATCCAACTGGTATACCTGAAAATCAAGTTTTCCCATTAGGTTTTACATTTTCTTATCCTGCAAGTCAAAAACGTATTGATTCAGGTGTTTTACAAAGATGGACAAAAGGTTTCGATATTCCTGGTGTTGAAGGTGAAGATGTTGTTCCATTATTAATGGAAAAAATCATTAAACGTAATTTACCAATTAAAGTTGTTGCATTAATTAATGATACTTGTGGTGCATTGGTTGCTTCAAGATATGTTAATCCGAAAACTGAAATGGGTTGTATTTTTGGTACAGGTGTTAATGGTTCATATTATGAAATTGTTAGTAATATTACAAAATTTAAAGGTTTAATTCCAAATGATATACCAGAAAATTCTTTAATGTTAATTAATTGTGAATATGGTTCATTTGATAATGCACATAAAGTTATACCACGTACAAAATATGATTTAATTATTGATGAAACATCCCCAAGACCTGGTCAACAAACTTTTGAAAAGGCAACTGCAGGTTTTTATCTTGGTGATTTATTAAGATTAGTTTTATTAGATTATTATAAGAAAGGAATTATTTTCCAAAATATTTCAAATGAAACTGTCAAAATTTTAGAAACTGAACATTGTATTGATGCTTCATTCCCATCATTTTTAGAAAGTGATGAATCTGATGATTTGAAAACTTGTAAAAAATTATTTAATGATGTTTTCAAAATTGAAAATGCATCATTTGAAGATTGTTATTTTGCAAGAAAAGCATCTGAATTTATTGGTACAAGAGCTGCAAGATTATCAACTTGTGGTATTTCAGCTGCTGCAAAGAAAAGAAATTATGAAAGTTTTGATGTTGCTGCTGATGGTTCACTGTATCTTAAATATACTAAATTTGCAGAGAGAGCAGCTGATGCACTTGCCGAAACTTTCGGTTGGCCAGCTGATATGCCATATGAGGAACATCCAATTAAAATCGTCAAATCTTTAGATGGTTCAGGTGTTGGTGCAGCAGTTATTGCAGCTCTTGCTCATAATAGACAATCAAAGGGTCTTTCATTAGGTATGGAATGATCAATTACTTTTCTATCATTACTTTACTTTACTTTACTTTACTTCACTTCACTTTACTTTACCCTCCTTTCTTTATGTTTTAAACCCTAGTTAACGTGTATATCCTTTTGATAATGATATATAATTTTATGAAATGACAAATTTGATGAAATGAAAAATTGACTACTGATAAACAACGAACGTCTATAAAAGACATTCCACTTTTTCTTTTCAATTTCCAAACAATGGACGAATTACTTGATGGAATAGTACCTGCAGGTAACATATTATCGATATCATCTCATGTTGTTCATGGTAGTGTTGGTAATGATGCATTACAATTCCCATTAAATTTACGAAATTGGAATATTGATTGTATCTATACGACCAATTTATCAGCTCATCCAGGACACGGACAATTTACTGGTGTTAAAGTTGAACCAACATTAATTAAAGATTTAATATCAGGATTAAGAGATTTAGAATTAGATAATAATTATCAAGTTATAATTATTGGTTATATTGCAAGTTCAGATAATTTACAAACTATTTGGAATGATGTTTTATTAAATAAAAGTATTGAAAATTCATGTATTATAATTGATCCAATTATGGGTGATAATGGTAAAATTTATGTTTCAAATGAAATTGTTGAATTATATATTGAATTATTAACTAAAAATGAAGTTATAATTGATTTATTAACACCAAATCAATTTGAAATGGAATTATTAAGTGGTATTACAATTAATTCATGGGAATCAATGTTAAAAGCTTTGGATGTATTTTGTGCAAAATATACAAAAGTTAAAAATGTTGTTATAACTTCAGTTATTATAGATAATATAATGTATTGTGTTGGTACAAGCAATGGTAAAGTATTTTTTTATAAAGTTGAACAAGTTGAAGCAATATTTTCAGGTAGTGGTGATTTATTTTTAGGTATTTTAACAGATGAATTTGTTAAAACTAATAAAAATTTACAAATTTCATTATGTAAAACAATTAATACAGTTGCAAAAGTATTAAAATTAAATTATAAAATTATGAAGAATGATAAATTTACAAGTAAATTAATTAATGGTAAACCGTATATACCAGATTTAAGATTAATTGAAAGTAAAAATTGTTTATTAGAGGATTCAGAAGTTTATGATCCAGTTTATTTAAAATAGAATAAGTTTATGTTATAAGTTCTGTATCAATATCAGATAATTCATCATCATCAATATGATGTTTATTATTATTATTATCTTCATTATTAATTAACTGTTTACTTTTCTGCTTTTGCATATTCATCCTTGCTATTTTGATTAAATCTTCATAATGATTTTTATTTTTTTTATTCCAAGATTTATGTTCATTTTGATGTCTTTTAATTGTTTCTTTATCAAATGTTATAGGTGGTGAAGAATTAGCTGATGAATTATTACTATTGGTATCACTATGAATATTATTATTGTTTTGAGTCTGAATATTATTATTTATCAAACTTTCCCACTTTTTTAATTTAGAAATTAATGAAATATCACTTACAGGATTAATTGAATCAAGATTTGCATTATATAAATTAATAAATTCTTTCATTCTTTGTTCCAATTCATTTCTTTTACCATTAATTGGTAATTTATAATAATTTAATTTTTCCTTTAACTTATTTGTTGAAATTGATGTATCTAAATTGGGTATCCTTTGTTTTCTCTTAATGGAATTAGGTTGTAATTGTATATTAATTTGTCTCTTTTTAGTGTTCTTAGGGGTAGTACTTTCATCACTACTACTGCTGTTTTTGAAAAACGATCGTGAAGTTGTTCTTTTAGTATTTCTATTGGTACTTCCATTTGGATTTTTCAAACATTGATCAATATGTTTACCTTGAATTTCATCAGGAGTCATAAAGACACCACATATTGGACATTCAACAAGATTATCTTGAACCTCTTCTTTTTCTTTCTTACCTTCATTCCCATTCACATTCACATTTCCATTTCCATTTAATTCAGAAATAACTGAAATATCAGATGATGAATCATTTTGCGAATCATTTACTAAATCAATTGATAAATTTTTCAATAAATCATTTCTATTATTATTAAACCATTTAACAATATTATCCAATATAAGTACTTTCCTTAAACTACTTTCATAAGTTTCCTCTAAGCAAAGTGGACATTTATTTGAATTTGAAATTGTCCTTCTAATACAAATTGAACAAAATACATGTCCACAACTTGTTAAAACTGGTGCATTTAAAAAATCTTTACAAATTTGACATCTTAAAAATGAATCTAAATTACTCAAACTTGGTAATTTACAATTATCCCAATCACTTGGATCAGATACTTCATTGATGTTACTATTAAAGTTCATTGATTTAAAAGAAAAGAGTAATAAATAATTCATGATTTATAATATTTCAATTACTAAAAAATTTCATTACATTTACGCGTTACTCTTTCATTGGGACTTGGTGATCTTTCATCAATGAATCTGCTTTGCCTTCTGGTAAGATACTCTTAGCCCATGGCGGTATTGGAGCTGTAAATGACCAATTATTACTACCATCATGTTCATCCTTATATGAATAATGAAATGAAAATAATCTCATGTAATTATCTTCAACATTAAGTTGATTATTATAAGTTACATGGGAACAGTTTGTACAAACACTTTCCATTTCCCAATTATCAACTCTTTCATTTAATTGATTCTCATATAATTCTCTTAATCGTTGAAATTCTTCCCTATTAGGTGGTGAATAAATTGGCATTGATAATATTTTATCTTTACCATATAATGGATCATTTATTATTGGATAACCTAAATTTTTCAAATGTTGTCTAATTTGATGTTTACGTCCATTTTGAAGAAAACATGAAATCAATGAAGTATTTGAAACTGAATCGTAATAGACATTTTTGAATACTGTCTTTGCATTAAATTCTTTACCAACACCTTTATTAAATGGTTTCGATAAATCAATTTCAATTATTGGATTTGTTTCAATTCGTATTTGATCACCAAAATTACCTTCAACTAATGCAAGGTATTGCTTTGTTAATCCATTCCTATTTTCAATAAATTTATTAAATTTTGAACAAGTTTCTGAATTTTTAGCTAATATTAAAACACCTGAAGTATCTTTATCAAGTCTATGAATTATCCAAATTTTATCCGTTTGTAAGTAATTTTTAGTAATCATATATTCAATTGAATTATAATTATATGCCATACCTGATGGATGAATTGGTATACCAACAGGTTTATTAATAACTAATAAATTATCATCTTCAAATATTAAATTATCATTTCCATTATCATTAAGGTTAAATATTGGTACCTTTAATTCATGAATACATGCAAAATTTGCAATTATATCATTAGTTTTGATCTTAGTTGTCAATAGAGTAGGACCTTTAATCTTTTGATGCTTAGAGAAATCTTTACCTTCTATTTTCTTGAAACGTTTCCTTGGACGATAAATCCATAATTCATTGTTTAATATTTGATCTTTGAAAAAAGTTTCATTTCTACCAATAAATATCTTATTTAAATATTGTAATACTGTAAGTTGTTGTGGAATTCCCTTCAATGATACATTATTATACATTAATTTCTTATATGGTGTAACATATTGATATCCATCTTTATATTGATAAATTGGTGGTTTCGACTTTGGACTTATTCTCTCAACTGTAATTGGAATTTTCGAAACTATTGAAGAAATTGATTCATTTGGTTTAGATTCTACATGTATAATTGTAGTTGTTGAAATATACCTTACTATACATTTGAACATTTGCTTTTTCTATACGTTAAATGATTTTCATTAATAATAAATTTATAAAAAAGAATTTACTCTTACTTATATGCTATATACATACTACCATAATTTTTCAAGTGTACCACCACTACCTGTACCATTTTTATTCTTAAAATGTAATAAAGCTGAAACAATTTTCATTAATTTTGTATGATCTAATTCAACTTCTGCATCAAATGTAATTTTACCTGTACCTGGTTCAATTCTATTTAATTTTTCATTAATAATTGGAATTGTACCTCTAATAATTAATTTATAATCAACTTCTTTAAGGAAAATTGAATCTTGTTCAGGATCTTCATCAATATCACCATTAATTCTTTCCTTTAATGGTTGAATATATTTATTTATATTTGAAGGTAATTGAGGTGAATCAATTTTTCGATAATTAATTAAAGGTTTTAACCAATTTTTCCTAAAATCTAATTCAATACCTTCAACTGATAATTTATTAAATTTAATTGAAATATCAAATTTTTCAAATTCTCCAAGATTAACAGGTAAACCAATAAATTCTTTAATTTCATGATTCATATTTAATCTACGTAATAAAATATCTTTTGAAGTTGATTTTAATAATTCAATATCAATATTTTCAAAACCTTTTAATTCATTTAATGGTATAATTGAATTAATTTTAAAAGGGAAAAATACGGTTCTATTATTAATTGTTTCATAAATAATATAACCTGAAGTAAATATTAAACAAGGTAATAAAACAATTGCAATTTTCAAAAATGGTATCCACCATGGTTTTTTATAAGTTATCGGTGTTATGTTATTTGAATTATTGTTATTATTATTACTACTGTTTTTAATTTTTTCAATTTCTGATTGTGATAATTGGTTCTGTAAAGGTCTTGAAGAACGGAATGAAGGTGGAATATTTAGACGATTTTTGGTATTAGAGGAAGAGGTATTTATTTTATTGTTATTATTATTAATATCATTAATATTTTTATTAAATAAATAAGGTGAATAAGAGAATAATCTTAATTGGTTATATCGTACCAATCTATTAGATGATTTGAGTAATGAAAGCATTGTTATATAAAGGAATTGATATAAATACTGATTAAATGTCAGATTTTAAGATCATCAATTCATGTCAGTAAATTTATTATCAGCGAGCGTCTACTTTATTATTGAAGATAGTAGTAGGAAATAGGTCTTTATATTATAAGTAAGGATATTAATAATGAGTGGTATTAGTAGTAAAGGTAGTATATTAACATGGGATGATGGACCAGAAGATGATGAAGATAGTTGGATTGATGAAGAATTTGATGTTTCTGAGATGATTAATGGAAATAAGGATGAAAAGAAGGATGAAAAGAAGAATGAAAAGAATAATAATAATAAGAATAAGAATAAGACAGTTGATTTACGTAAAAAGTTAGTAAAGAAAGTAGTTGATAATGGTATGAAGGAAATACCGAGTAAGCCAAAGTTAATGAGAGATAATGAAAAGAAAGAAACTAAAAAGAAAGAGAATAAAAAGAAAGATAGTAAATTAAGTTATGAAGAACAATTAGCAAAAGATATGGCTAGATTAATGCCAGTTGCAGGATGGAAACCTGAAATTGAGATTGAAAATAATGAGGAAGAATATGAAGAAAGGAGGGATAATCATTATACTAGTCCAAAGAGAGATAACAGAAGAAGGGAGTATAATAGTAATAATGATAGGCACCATTATAGTAATAATAATAAAAATAACCATAATAAAACTACTAATAATAAGAAAACTAGTGAAATTAAGTCAATGTGGGAAAATGCAGAAGAAGAAGAAGAAGAAGAAGGAGAGGAAGAGAAAGAAAGGGAATATAATAATAAACATAATAGAGTAGAGGAAAGTAGAGAATATTACCGACAACAGAAACTAAGAGATAGACTTGAATGGGATGGTAAAGGTAATGTAATTAAACAAGAAGAACCAAAAGAAGAAGAAGATACTCCTAATAAACATATAAAACATTCACACTTTACCTATGATAACAGTAAGGAAAGTAATAGTAATAGTAATAATAGTAATACTAAAACTAAGAAAGATACTAAACTTGATTCAATTTGGGCTTAATGATTATGATTATGTAATATTATTATAAAATAGACGCGACTGTATTACATAATAATTATTACGTAATGTACATCAGTACACCATCTAGTACTACCATACTAATAATCTTACTGAAATTTAATTGGTTGAGAAACTCTCACTATAATAATAATAGTGGATTGATTTTTTCTACTTTCTCTTAACTTAGTTTTCAATTACATAATTATCATATACTTAACATGATTTTATAATTTATCTTAGTTTATATCCTATATCTTATATCTTACATTCAATTAACAATCAAAATGGCTAATCCACAAAGAATTATTGAATTACAAAAATTTTATCAAACTACAACTAAACCTCTTTGGAGAGCTCATCCAAATGCTAATTTAGTTTTAATTCCTTATTTTGCTGCTTTCGGTATCTCTTTAGGTGCTTCACTCTATTTCGCTGTTAGAGCAGGTTTTGGTATTAAAGCTCAAAAATAGATTAATTAATTAATTAATTAACTATACTTATTTAATCATTCATTCTTATATATCATTATCATACTATTATTATAAAACATTAATTTACTTCTTATTAATATCAATACCATACTATTATTATGAATGTTGATAATTATTTCGCGATTTTATCTTGTCAAATTTTTGTAACCCCTCCATCTATATCTATCCTTTTTTTATTATTCAATGGATAATTCAATTAAGAAAAAAAGACGTCCTCATACAAGAACTTCAAAAGCTTGTGATTTATGTAGACAACAGAAAACTCGTTGTTTAAGAAATAATAATATTAACAATAATGAAAATTTAATTTCTTGTTTACGTTGTACTTCATTAAATTTACATTGTTCTCTTTCAAATGATCTTAATACTAATAATAATAACACTAATATAAATATAAATAATTCTCTAAACTCTTCAAATAATATCACAAATCCATTATATTTACCTTCTATTTATAATAATTCAAGAAATCATTCATTATCACATTCTCCAATACCTTTAAAACATTCAGATAATTCAAATTTACCACTTTTATCTTATACTCCTCCAATATCTTCAATTGATGTAACTAAATTAGATATAATTAATAATAATGTTAAATCTATTCTTAATATACTCTCAAATAATAATATTAATCTAATTAATCAAAATTCACCTCCTTTATCTTCAAATAATAATAATATTCATAATAATAATAATAATAATAATAATAATATTAATAACATAATTCATCATTCAAAACCTTTATCTCATAATTCTTCATTAAATTCTTTAAATCCAATTGATTTATTACCTATTTGTAATGATCCAGTTAATTTTACTAATTTACCCATACAAAGTTATTCATTATCACCAATTAATTATTTAAATTCAATTAATGATAATTCATCTAATTCCAATACCTCATTACAATTACCAATTTCACTAAAGCAACAATTAAATCCATTACATTTATTTAAACCAAAATTCGAAGATATAATAAATTCTAATATTTTATCATTAAATCAAACAATTCATTTAATTAATATTTTCCGTGATAGATATGGTCGTTGGCTTTCATTTCCTTCACTTAAATCAACTAAAAATTTAATTAAAAGATTAAGGAAAAGATGTCCTTTATTATTAACAATTAGTTGTTTATTAAGTTTAAAATATGGTGATCCTTTATTGAAAAATAAAGTTTGGTATAAATTATTATCAATTATAAAAAGAGAAATTTATTTATTAAATTCTTTAAATTCTTATGGTTTAGAGGAATTACAATCTTTAATTATTTTAAGTGCTTATTCGATTATTTTAAGTGATTCATCAATTAATGAAAATAATAAATTACCAAATTTATTATTAGATGGTTGGAATTTATCAGGTATTGGATTAATTATTTTTGAAAAAATTAATTCAATTGGATTTTTAGATCAAATGTATGGTAAACAAATTGAAAATTTATGGAAAATTAATAATAATTATTCAAATAATGATAATAATGATAATAATACTAATAATAATAATAATAATAATATAATACCAAATGATAATAATACAACAAATAGTGTAGATAACAATGAATTCGATAATGATGATTATAATAATGATTACAATAATAACGACAGTGATGGCATTGACGAAGATGATGAAGAGGATGATGATGAATTTAATTTACTTACATTACATAGAATTTGGAATACTTTAGTACTTATTCATTTAGCTTATTGTTTATTATATGGTAAAAAATCATGGATTTCAATTGAAAAATTAAAACCAAGGGAAGTTTCAGATATTTCAAGTTCAACAAATTTTGATTTTAGAATAATTGCTGAAATTCATATTTATTTAATTGCATATAAATATTTATTACTTAATGATAATAATTCAAATAATAATTTAAATTCTTATAGTGATACAATTAAAAGTATTAAAATTTGGTTAGATAAATGGAATTGTACATTTGGTCAACCATCAAATCAATTTGTTGAAATTGATTATCATTTTGTTGAAATTTTAATTAAATTAAAACATTCAAAAATTGATTTAAATTCAATTTGTAAAATTATTAAAGATAATAATTTTAATATTGAAATTTTAAATAATTTAAATTTAAATGATTTAGATAATTTAAAAACTCATAGTTCATCAATAATTAATTTAATTAATACAGTTAATGATGATTCATATTTTGCATTCTTGAGTGATCAAATTCATTTAACAGTTTTCTTTGCAACTAATGTACTAATATCTTCATTAACAATTTTAAATTACTTAAGGGAAAATTATTTAAATATTAATAATTCAACTACAAATTCATCAAATTTTGATAAATCAGTTTTAAAGAATTTCATTATTGATAAAGAATTACTAAATAAAATTGAAAATTTAATTTTCAGATTTAAAACTGTTGCAACAACAAAGAATGATACTTTTTACAAATATTATAGTATACTTGAAAGTAATTATAATATTAATTTACCAAGTGTATAGTAATAAATAAATAAACTCTATTTACATTAATAATATTAAATCAGACTGACATGCAAATCGAATTTAGTTTTGGCTTATCATCACACAAAGTGCTCCAAAACTAGGTTAAAGTATCATCACATTTAATATAATATAATAAACTACAATGTAATACATTTTAATTCCTTTTTTCACCTGAAAATAAAAAAAACAAAATGCAACTAAAATAATAAAGGATTACAATTATTATTCGATGTTTCAGCAGCACGGCTCGTCAAAGCCGGTTTATCATCAAAAATCTCTCTTAACAAAAGTGAGATTGCAGTTGACCGTCGTGATTGTGCAAATCATCATATAACGAATAATAATAATAAAAAAGAATAGAATAGAAAAAAAATTTAAAAGAAAAAGAATCACCATCAGACTCGAAAAAACGTGTCTTCTTTAAAGAAATTTCAGACATATGCTTGTCTTTTTATTTTCAAATTCATCATATGGGAAAAATATTAATAGAAAACCATTTTGAATTGTTTGTTGGTAATATATTTTTTAATGAATAAAATGAATAATTTCACCTGAAATAATTAGTATTTTATCTTTAGTTGTATAGTGTATTGTAATGTAATAATGTAATAATATTATTTTAATTATTCTCATCAGAAATGCATGAATGGTATAAAAAAAAGGTTATCAGCATTGTGCAACACATCTGACTCGTCATCTAAAGAAATCATCAATTGAGAATAACAAACAATAAAATAGAATAGAAATAGAAATAGAATAGAAAAATAGTTTCTAAAGAAGAAATAATTGTTATTGATAAATTTTATAATCAGTTACGATGGGTTTCTGAGGCCCATCATTAAAGCGTTGTCACTTTCATGTACTATCAGTGCCCAGTGCTATAATTCCTCATGTAAAATTATCAATAATCAGTAATATAAGAAAATGGTAATCAGAACCCTTTCCAAGACCTTATTCCAAAACCATTATATTTATTTCCCTCTATAGCTCTCTTCCCCTAATCCCTCTATTGAAAAAATAATGATTATTAACTAAGTGTTCAGTAAGCAGCCAAAATTTCTCAGCATTTATATAAATATATCAGCCGGTAATTCCATTTGTATATTTTGTTTAGTCATCATGCTTAGTTAATAATCAATATCATTTATCAGTGAAAAAAAACAGAAAATCAAAAAAAAATCAAAGTAAAATGAAATGCAAAATCAAACAACTCTTATAAGAATCAAACAAGACTCTTCTTGTATAATCTTAATAAGTCAATAAAATATGTGGAATTTGGATAAAATTTTCAGCCAACATTCTAAGATCATGGGTTAATCATAAACTCTAGTTTGAATATTTACGGTTGTGATCATCATCTGTATCCAAATTAAACATACAAAAAAGAAGCCCATAATAATAAAACAATCACTTCACTCAACACACTATTACTGACCAACTGGCCAACCAACAGTGTCTTATTCCCAAAAGGGCAAACCAAAGAAAAAAAAGCTGAGCCTGTACCTACAAAATTGAAAAAGTGGGAAAACTTCTCCTTTTATACCACGAAAATAAAAAATTTTCAACTTGCTCGCCTTTTCCACTGTGAGGGAACTTCACCACTGAAAAAACAGAGGGTTTCTCAATCAAGTCTATAATAACAACTACACGTTATATAGAGTATATATAGGTTAGAAGATTATACAAGGAGTAATGACTGGATCTCCATATACATGCACTGAAGTACCCATCGAGGGGAAACTGCACAACATGCAGTGTGTTTCATTGCCTTCCAATCTTGGTAAAGCTTTAAAAGGGGCTTGTTTATCATTGGATGATATGTTATCCTTAAAATCTAATAAATCCATTACAAAGACATCATTTGCTAAATTACATAGATTGAACATGGTTAATGATTTAGATATACCAATATTAAGTTTTGAATTATCTGGTGATGATAGCAATAACGATAATAATAACATTAATTCATCAATTTTAACTGTAAAACCAATAAAATTTAATAATGCTATTAATGATGAATTAATTTCATATTCTTTTAAATTACCTGCAGATTGTTTACATGAATGTTTCACTATTATGGAATTAGATGAAAAAACTATAGTTATTGATTTAATATTACAATTAGGTATTGTTGTTTCATTAAGATTGAATTATTCAATTTTTGAAAATCCAATTGATTTAAATTATGAGAATTTCTATGATTGGTGTACTATTTCAATGCCATATTCATTTGATCAAAGATCAGTTTTATCAATTTTAACTATTGATGAATATAAATCAATAGTTTCAACTACTGATGGTGGCTTATTATTATTATCAAGATTAAATGTTTCCTCTCCATTTGATGTTACTCCATTCACTTCTGTTTCATATTTATCCAATTTGAAAAGTAAATTTTTCCGTACTTCAGAACAAGTTCAAGAATTAAAATTTTTAAATCAGTCAGTTACAGTTGATTCAATTTTTGATATGTTAAAATTATCAAATGATATATTCGTTACTATTTCATTCGATAAAAAATTATCCTTTTATTCATTATCATCATCTCAAATTATTAGACAATATGATCTTAATAATTATATACCTGATATATTACATCATTCAGTTTTATCACCAACATCATGTAACGGTTACTTGAAATTTATTGCAACTTCAAACTCAAATAATTTATTATCATTATTATTAAAATTAGATCAAACATATATTTTTTCATTTGATTTATCAATTACTGAAAGAAATGATATTGAATTAGATTTGTTATCCAAAATTACTCACCCTTCCCAAAATGAACAATGGATACCACTTAATTATGATGTTACAACAAATAATAAATTTACTAAATATGCTATCTGTTGGAGTTATTCAAATACTTCATTTATAAAACAATGTATTGTTAAAAAAGATGACATTAATAATAATGTTCAATGGTCTGATTGTATTGGTTTAGATGATGAACAAAAGTTAAATGCTAAAGAATTGATGGATTTAATAAATTTCACAGAAAATGATGATGAATTGAATTCAAAATCAATTGAATTTATTATGAGTGAGTATAATAATGATATCTTACAAATGGCTCTTCAGATATATAATATCGAAATAAATAATGATGTTGATATCAATACACTTGATAATATAATATTAAAGCTTATTACAAATCAATCAGTTATAAATAATGGGTTTACTTTAAGAAAAAGTTGGTTAAATTTTGTTAGTGTTTGTCAAGACATTAAGGAAAAATTATATTATAAAACACAGTCAGTTATATTTGATAGTTCATCAAATCATTCAGATCAATTTTTAGTATGTATTAAAGGTGGTTCAAGCTATTCCATAATTAGAAATTCTACATCATTTGAGATGTTATTATTTAATAGAAATGGTAAATATTCATCAATAATTGATTTCCCATATCAAGATCAAATAAATATTGACTCATTAACTAAACTTGTCGATTTATCATTAGATTATTTAACATCTTTTGAAGGTGAATTGATTTATAAAATTAATAATTATATGATAAATTCAAGAAATTCACATGATAAATTAATGAATGAAATTTTTGAAAAATTCATATTTAAAACTACAAATAATGAAAAAGTTACACATATTTTACAAACTCTTGGTAGTATTGATAATATTGGTGATGTACTCAATTTCTTAACAATGTTATTTAATACTGAATTTGATGAATATACTTTGAATAATAGTAGTGTTATGAGTCTATTCAGTGAAAAATTAATTGAAAAATCAATTTTATTAAATGCAAAATCTGCTAAAATTATAGTTACAGGTTTATTACTTATATTATTAACTGTTGATTATAATAAATCAATTGAAAATATTTTTACACCTAATTTACAAAATTTGAAAACTATTGATTTGATCGAAAATATCAATTTATTAGAAAATGAAAATTTATTAATGAAATTCATAAATCTAAACAATAGTGGAAAAGTTTTCATAAAAAATAATACTATTAATATGATTATTACTGTATTTAATGAACAATTATCAAATGAGAAATTCATTTATTTTGTGATATCTGAATTAATTAATAAGAAAAAATATTCAACTATTGAAAAAGATTTTTTCAAATATTTACCAGATAGTGAATTTTCAACGGTATTAAGAGGGTTAGTTACTCTTGATGATGATGAGAATAAACCGGAGAAAGCAAGAGAAATGTTTACACTTGCAGTTGATGAAATTACATCTTATAATACACATAATGGTATATTTAATAAATATTTGGAAATTATTTTAAATAAGGAATTAAAAATGGAAATTGAAACTATATTTGTAAGTTCTAAAAGTGCATATTTTATTAATTTAAGTCATTTATTTGAGAAAAGAGATAAGCTTGCAGATGCATTAAAATTAGCTCTTGAATCATCTAAAAACATTATTAAGGAGAATAAAGTTGATACAGATTTAGAAGAATTAATTTATTATAAAATATTTAATTTATCATTACAATTGAATGAATTTGATATTAGTTTTACAGCAATTAAACAAATGTTACATCAAGATAGATTGAATGCATTACGTTCATTTATTTATAAACTTTTCCAAATCAATAGATTAACTGATATTGTTAGATTCAATTATGCAGAAGATTTTGATACAGTTTATGAATTAATTTATGATCTTGGTGAGAAAACTATGCAATCAAGAGGTGATATTAAAAATGCATTAAAATATTATCGTACATGTTATTCATTATGTATTAAAGAAGGTGATTTCCGTGCAGCTGTTGAATCATTATATCGTTTCAATAGTCAATTGAAGGCTGGTGAAAGTTCAGAGAGAGATAAGATTTTACGTAACAATTATTTGATTATGTTAAATATTTTAAAGACAATGGAAGTTGATGATCAATGGATTTTACGTCATAATAATGATGAAGATGTTGTCATCACAGGTAAGGAGCTAGAACATGAATATCTCGATATGAGAAAGTAGATAATTAGACATTAGATTATTAGATATTGTATAACTCTCGTATAACTATAATAATAATAATAATTTAAACGAATAGGAGTAAAGCGAGATGTCATTTTGATGGGGTGACAAGTGAAATTTTATATTTTTCATAGTATAGGACTGGTGGTACTTACTCCGGCTGATCTTCAATTACTGTCTGCTGTTTGTGTTATTAGAGTATAGTTGGTGTGATAATAAATATATAGATATATAACAATGGTATTACCAAAGAATGGGAAAGTGGCAATTTTGGGTGCAGGACTTTCAGGTTTATCATATGCACATTTCCTTGGTACTCTTAGACCGGATTTAAATATAACCATATTAGAAAAGAATAATCGTGTTGGTGGATGGATTAATACGCAGAAAGCAACATCTGCAACAATTAATAAACTTAAATTAAATAATGAACTGAATAGAACTTTAAGAATGGAGAAAGGTCCAAGAACTTTACGTGGAGTTTCACCGGGTACTTTAATTATTACTGATTTACTACAAAGAATGGGTAAGTTGAATGAATTACGTGGTGTACCCATTGCAAGTGCTGGTAATAAGAAATATTTACTTGGTAAGGATAAATATGCTGAAAGTAGTAATAGAATAACTGGGAAATTGGTTCCAGTTCCAGGTGGTGGTAATGGTACTATAATTGATGGATTTTCACAATCAATGAATTTTATTGCAACTGAACCTGGTATGCATATTATAAAGGGGATAATTAGAGATGTTATGTTCAAACAAGATGGTGAAGATTTAAATAAAATGACAGTTGCTAGATTCTTTGAAAGACATTTCGGTAAAGATATGGCAAATGAGAGTATAAGTGGATTATTGTATGGTATATATGCAGCTGATATAAATGATTTAAGTATTAATTGTGTTTTCCCAACATTAGTTGATATTGAAAGGAAATATGGTTCGATTGTTAAAGGTATGATTAAACGTGATAACCCAGTAGTAGAGATTCATCCCACTGTGAGTAAATATTTGAAATTATTTGGTGGTAGTGAATTAGATATGGAATCGTTATCAAAATTATTGAAAAAATTCCCAATGTTAGCATTTCAAAGTGGATTAAGTGGTGTAACTGATGCTTTAAGGGATAAATTACCGTCTAATGTAAACATTCAAACTAGTTGTCATATTGATCAAATAGGTTCAGATGGTGTTATTAATGTTAAAGGTAAAGAAACTATTAAATATGATCATATTAGAAGTACAATTCCAACATTAGAACTTTCCAATATGGTAAATGATGAAGTTGGTAGTATATTATCACAATTCCCATATACTAGTATTACAGTTGCTAATATTCTTATCAAAAGGGCCAATATTAAAGAAGCTGTTGGATTTGGATTTTTAATACCAAAGGCATGTCTATATAAGGAAACACCATTAATAGGAGTTATATTTGATTCTGATGTTGAAGAACATAGTGTTCCATTATTCCCTAATGGAGAAATTCCATCAATTTTAAATAGTAAGAATAAAACAGAGCCAACAAAGGAAGTTATTGATGAATTATCTAAGAATATATCATCAAGAGAGGGTGAAGGTATAAGTGAAGAATGTACAAAGATGACATTTATGTTTCAAGTTCCACGTAATGGGAAACCATCCGCCCCTGCTGCCATTACTAGTGCTATTAAGGATACACTCAATGGTATATTAGGTATTGATATCGATATGTCAGAGGTTGCAATTGAATGTATTACACATCAAGATGCAATTCCATTATACGATACTGAATTTCAAGAGAGAAGAGAACAAGTATTAAAGGTATCATCCAATATTTACGGTGATCGTCTCTCACTGGGAGGTACAGCATTTGCACCCGGTGTTGGTATCCCAGATGCAGTTATAGGGTCGTTAGATGCAGTATCAGAGATTGTATAAAGAATTTATAAAGAAGTAGCTCTTAATAGAAGTAAAAGACCTTAACCGATGTCGCATAATGTGGGACTTTCTTAACCAACCGATTTCCTCTTAAATAAGTATTACTAATTCATCAACTTTTTTTGTAAATCTGGTGTAACTTCTTTCTTTTCCCATCTTTAACAATATTTAATACCTGAGAGATGCAATCTATTATCAGAAGAACACTATTGAGTGGCCGTAGGGCTATCCATTTATCTACAACAACTACACCATCAGAAAATGCTTTAAAATTTGTCTCTAATGACACTAAATTTCTTCCAGAGGGTTTAACACAAGCTATTGATATTGAATCATTAGCTGAAGCAAATGAAAAATCACCACTTGCAACACAACTATTTAAGATTAATGGGGTACGATCGGTTATGATTGGATCCGATTTTATTACTGTTAATAAAGTTGATGAAAGTTTATCAAATAATCCAGAACTTAACTGGAATAATCTTACTCCGAAAATTAAGAAATCTATTGAAACCTTTACTAAACAAAAAAACCCATTCTTCAATAAAGATTTTATGGAACAACATCAACGAGATTTAGATGCTCTGGATGAAAATGATGATGATATAGTCTTTGAAATTAAAGAACTTATTAATACAAGAATTAGACCTGCATTACAAGATGATGGTGGGGATATTCATTTCAGATCATTTGATGAATCAACTGGTACTGTCTATATAAAACTTCGTGGTGCATGTAAATCTTGTTCACTAAGTGAAGATACTTTAAAGGGTGGTATTGAAGGTATGTTAAAACATTACGTTCCTGAAGTTGAAGCTGTTAAGGCAGTTCTTGATCCTGAAGAGGAAATTGCAATAGCAGAATTTGAAAAGTTTGAAAAGAAACTGAAAGGTGTTGTATAAATGATTAATTTACTCTATTAATTCTATATAATTATTTGTATAAGAATCATGACATTTCTAATGCTGCCTTATCTAATGATTTGGCCATTTTAACATCAAGTTCACTAATACCTCCAACATCATGCGTTGTTAATTCAAGTTCTACTATATTGTAATTGTTAATTATAGTAGGATGATGTCCCATACGATGAGCTTTCATTGCAACTCTAGTTAAGAATGCCCAAGAGGTTTCAAATGTTTTAAATTGATATTTACGTCGAATATGATCCATTTGACCATCTCTGATAACACTTTTCCATTGTGGGAGTACTTTCAATGCGTTCTGAAGTTCTGTACTACTCAATCTAACTGACGTCGTCATTTATATTTTCATCCAATAAATAAAGAAATTGTGAATAAACGATTCGATCTCATGATATATTTATCATGGCTACATCAGAAATCGCTCTACATCCCAACTTTTATCAATCTTGACCACATCTTTCATACTTCAGTCATTTCACCAAAAATCATGTCCAGTGCAATATATATTCTGGACAGAGACCTCAATCTTATAGTTCAGAGACAATACAGACATGATCTTGACTCTCTTCACATACTTAACTGTTTCCGAGCCGCGTACAAAGCTTCATATCCACTAAGACGACCAGTGATATCGTATCAGAACATCCATTTCGTTTGCCTTTTGAAGAAGGAAATTATCTTATTAACACCAATCTTCAATGATTTAGATATATTCACACATATATCATTTCTATATAAACTTTCAGAATTAATTTTAAGTTATTTTAAACATTATAAATTATTAAAATCCTCTGCAGATGATATAATAGCAGATCTTGTACGTGACAACTACGTTTTAATGTATGAGCTATTCGATGAATGTATGGATTTTGGAATTCCTCAATTGACTGAATTCTCTGTTTTGAAAGATTTTATTAAGTTAATGATTAAACCTGAAGATTATTATGATGAATCTCATGTAAATGATGAAATCAACATGGTAGAGAAACAAGTTGAAGCTGAAATCAATTCATCAATTTCACGTTCAGCTGTTAATAAAATATCTTGGAGACCAAAGGGTATTTTCTATAACAAAAATGAAATATTTGTGAATTTTACTGAAAATTTGAAATTTAAGTTTAATCATAAAATACATAAGGTTGTTATTAATCAAATTTTAGGTGAAATTAATTGTAAAAGTTATTTGTCTGGAATGCCAAATTTAAAATTAGGTTTAAATGAAACTGTTGATGCTACAAATTCAATCTTCAATAATATACAATATCATCAATGTGTTGATTTAAATAATTTATCAGATAATACTATTCAATTTATACCGCCAGATGGTGAATTTAAATTATTAAATTATCAAATTTTGAATACAAATGTTTTACAACCATTAATACTGGTAAAACCTCTTTATCGATTGTTTAAAAGAAATGACACATATAAATTAAGAATTAAATTAGAATTAGTTACTACATTTAAACGTAAATTTTCAATGACTGATATTAAGATTAGAATTCCCTTGATTGTTAAACATCCATCACTATTTATCAATTTCAATAATTCCTTAAGATTTAAAACAAAATTAGGAATCGTAATACATAGCTTAGAGGATGAATCAATAATTTGGAAAATTGAAAAACTGCAAGGTTCAATGAAGGGTGAAATGCTTGCTGAATTTGATCTTATCACTGAAAAGCAATTATATATTACCCATATGGAAAACTTTAGTAGAGGTAAACAACAGAAAAATGATTTATTTTACTTTGAACTAAGTTCAGAATTGTCAAAACTTAGTTCAGGTAAATCATCAACCGAAAACTATTTCACGGAAAAAAAGAAACTATTCAATAAAGATAATGATAATATACTTACTGTTGAATTTGAATTGAAAAATATGCTTTATAGTGGGTTGAAAGTTGATTTTTTGAGAATTACCGAAGAACAATTGAAGTTTCAATCATTTCCATGGATCTTGTATTCAGTTTCTTCAACTGGTGATGATTATTCATTTGTGCTTGCAGATGAGGAGTTTATGTCGGATATAGCAGAAGAAGACGACAATTTATTAAAAGAACAGGTATACAAAGCAGAAGGAGAGGAAGAAGAGGAAGACGTTAAAGAAGTCAAAGAAGAAGTTGAAGATGACAATAATGAAAGTAATATTAATGAAGAAGAACTACAAGAATCGGATCAGCATGTGCAATCAGACATTGGTAATAATGATGATAACGTCCGTGATCATATCGGTAAATTTAAATTCCATAATGGTGCCAAACTAGATTTTGAAGAATACGTTTTATCTGATGAAGAATAGATTAGCATTATCGTAGACCTAATTTATTATATAGAAGTAGCTTATATACATTTACGTTTATAGCCCACAACAACACAGTAGAAATAAGAATAAAAAGAGTACAAGTTGAATTGAAAATCGTTGGAACTTTGGCAACGTCATCAAATTTCATGATGTGAGATTAAAACATGTTAACACTTCTCCAGCCCCTTGTTAAATCCTCTTCTTTGTTTAGCAAAACGACTACATGAAGCTACAATCGTATCCATTGAACGTTGGATATCCATTATATGGTGCTGCATTTGCAAATGACAACACCTTGATTGTTGCAGGTGGTGGTGGTGATGGTAATAATGGTATACCTAACAAAATGACTGCAATTTTAGTTCAACCTGAAAACAAGAAAAAGCCAATCAAAAGATATCGTGAACTTACATTAGCTGATAATGAAGATTGTGTAATGTCTTTAGATGTTGGTAATGGAACAATTTTAGTTGGTATCAATGAAAGTCCATTATTAATGTCAAAAGGTGTTAATAAACATTTACGTAAATTTAAATTTGAAAATGATCATTTAAAGTTTGTTGAAAGTTGTCAAATCCATCCAAATACAAGTTCAACAATCTATCAAAAAATCACATCATTATCACATGATGGATCAATTGGTGTCATTGTTATGAGTGATACTCCATCATCTGTATATATCGTCGAAACAAGTGGTGACCTGGAAGAAAAGTTTAAGATTGTCACTGAAGGTGATGTGAAGGATGTTACGATTTCTTTAGATGGTAAATTAATGTGTTATATTACATCTAATGATTTTGAAGTTATATCTTTGATTACTGGTCGTTCCGTTTTTAAAACAAAGTTAAACTTTTTAATGTCAAAAGTTAGATTTTTAGATAATAATGAAGTTATAATTTCAGGTTCTAAAGATAATGGTGCATTTATTGCGAAATTCTCAATATCATCTTCTAAAATCATTCAACAAAAGGTTGTATACAAAAACATGAAAGGTATAACCTCAATGGATGTCAATATCAACAATAATTTGACAGTTTTAGCTACCTCAAGTTATTCTTTGATTTTAGTTAGAACATCAGATCTTAAAGTTGTTAAAGTACTAAATAAGGTTCATGAATTTGCTATTACAAAGGCAGTATTTTCAGAAAATGGTAAATATCTTGCATCAACTTCAGCTGCTAATACTGTTAATGTTGTTGAAATCCCAGAAAAATTTGCAGCTTCTAAATCAATTTTAAGAACAATGCTTAACTACATTATTTCAATTTTCTTGATTTTAGCTCTCTCAATTGGTACTCAATATTTATACTCTAATGGTTACTTGAACATCGCATTAGACAAAGCATTAGCATTATATGAGTCATATAAACCACAAGATTCTTCAAGTTATTTTACTGTTGAGTCAGTTTCTTCATTTGAACCATCCACAGAAATCAATCATGCATCTTCAGTCGAGCCTGTTCTTTCTGAAATTACATCTGATCCATCTGTCGTATTATCTAAATATGTTACATCTTCTTTAGAAGAACCTTTGCCGTCAATAACTTCTGAGACAGCAATTTCTTCATTTTCCTCATATGGGGATATTGCCAAGTTGACAGTGAATGATGATATTATTAGTGAAACCACAAACACAGAAACAACCCAGTCTACGGATTCTTTTTTAGTTAAAGAGGCAACATCTGTTGAAGACATTGATTCGACCATGTTGCCTTTAAGCGATTTGTCAACTACTGATTCTGAAAACAAGAATGGAATTGAAACTGAAACTACTCATGCTAGTATCAACACTGAGAGTACAACTGATTCAGAACAGAAAACTGAAAATGAAATTGAAACTCCAAGTGAAACCATGGCTGAGTCTGAAATTCCAACTTCAACACCAACTAAAATTGAGACTCAATCATTCACTTCAATTGACCAATCTGAATTCTCTGAATCAACAAATCTTTTTTCATCGTTTGAAATTCCAACCACTTCTGAAATAACATTTGAAAAGTTTACAAGCTCTGAATACACTATTCCTACTACGACTTTAGTTGAAAAAATAACCAGGGAAATTACTAAGGAAGTTACATCAACAGTTATTGCTACCAAAACAGCAATTTCAACTGAAATTTCAACTGAGATATCAACTGAAGTTTTAACTGAGGTTTTAACCTCTATTGAATTGCTGACATCAATTGAAACAAGTACTTCCACGTCACTGGCTGTATCAACAGTTCTGAGTGTTAGTACTTCAGTTAGTGTCTCTACATCTATTTATGTTCAAACTTTATACAAAGAAGTTCAAGTTACTGTTGAAGCAACACCTTCACCATATTCATCATCATTCATCTCTTCTTCAGTTACTTCTAAAATTGGTATTCAAATTGAACCTGAAAAGGTAGTTTATGAAGATCCACTTGAAGGCATAAAAGAACAAGAAGATAAAATTTTAAAAGAAATTACTAATCCATCTACTGTTGAAATTCAAATTGAACCGATGATTGAAGTTTATGATGATGTTTTAGCTGGAGAGAAAGCTGCAAATGATTATGTAGTTGATGAAATTCTTAATAGTTTAAATGAAACTGATGCTGAAGATGTTTATATTCAGATTGAACCCAATGTTGAAACTTTTGATGACCCATCAAAAGCTGAAGCTGCTCAAGCATCATATGTTGAAGGGGAATTAAATATTGAAAAAACTAATTTATCTATTCAAATTGAACCTGTTGTCGAAACTTTTGATGATCCTTTAGATGGTATAAATGCTGAAGCATCGATGGTAGAAGAAGAAATTAAAGCAATGACTGAGGTTGATACAGTTGTTGATGAAGAACTGGTCTCGACATCTACAATTCAAATAACAGAAACAGTTACTCAAGAACACCCAGAAGAATTTTATGTTGAGGCAGATAGTACTTTACTCGATTCAAGTTCGTCCTTTTCACTTGAAAAAGATGAATTGTAATTAAAAATAGACTGTTTATAATTGTATAACGACTAAAAAAGAAAAAATGATACATAAATTTGATTTGAAAATAACAATAATTCTCTTATATTTCACCTGATTTCTTACTGTTACAAGCAACGATTTTAAACTTTCCAACATCCAAGGATTCACCGTCATCTAATTTCATAACAACATCCTTAATCACAAAAGTCCACACATCGTCACAAAATCTATATGTGCTTAAATGGCCTTTGAATGACATCTTTGTATTTACATCACTTTTAAGTTTTTCTGAAGTTACTCTATCAAAATTAGCCAAGATCTTCATAGCTAGTTGTGGTTGTATTCTTTGATCGACAATTAATGTATCTAATGCATCTGCTAATGTAGCACCAATCCTGTACAAAACGTAAAACCCCGAATGGGCAAAAATAAGTTAGTATTTTCAAATCCGGTTAATAGATAACATAAATCAGTGAAATCAGTTATACTTACGTGCTTCTTCTATAAAATTCGTAATATGATGGACCGTTCATTATGTAGTTATTGCTTGGTAAAGAAGGAAGAAGCCCTCTTGGTGGAAATGCATGAAAACGTTGTAATCACAAACTTCTCGCCTACATTGCAATATTAAATACAAACTTCAATTCCAGAGAAAGAACTTCTTGTGTCTGATCGTTAAGCAGTATTAAACACAGGTGATAGATATTAAACATGGCTGTTATATACTACCGTTTTGTATCTCAAAAGCCAGATCATGTTGCCACAATTAAATTTGATGGAACAGGTTTAACAGTTTTTGAACTTAAAAGAGAGATCATTATGGTGAACAATTTGATACATTCAACAGATATAGATGTTATTTTATATAGTACAGAAGATATTCAAGCTGTATCAATGTCCGAAAATAATAAAGAGATGGAAGATGATAATGAAGTTGTTCCTCGTTCCACTACTGTTTTGGTTAAAAGAACTATGTCATCTAGAAAAGGTAGAGGTAATGTACAGAGATATATGGCTGGTAAACCACGTTTGCATGTTGCACAAGGTGGTGATAGAAGTGCGCCTAATAGTGCACCAATTATTGGATCTGCAGCTAAAGAAGGCACTGAAGATGATATGCTTGATAAAGTTTTCGGTCAACAAGATGCACAATGGTCAGAAACTCAAGATTTTATGGCTACAGCTACTAGAATTGATAATTATAAACCGGCGTTAAATGAGCCTGTTCCTGAATATTACATTTGTTATAAATGTGGTGAGAAGGGTAAACATAATATTAAAAATTGTCCAAAGAATAATGATCCTAACTGGGAAGGTGTCCGTGTTAGGAAAACTACTGGTATTCCAAAGAGTCAGTTGAAAACAGTTGCAAAACCTGATGAAAATGGAATGGAAACTTCAGCAAATGGTACAACTGCATATATGGTGAATGATGCTGGTAATTATGTTGTTGCTGTTGCGGATACTAAAGCTTGGGAACAGTTTCAAAATACCAGAAAAGCTGAAAATATGGATATAAATAATGGTGAAATAGATGTAGAGGATGGTGACTTAAAGGATACAGAAACGGGTAAATTATGGAAGAATCCTGTGCGAACACCATGTTGTAAGAAAATATATTCACGTAAAATTATTGAAGACAAACTTATTGATTCAGATTTCACATGTCCAAATTGTAAAAAAGAAGAGATATATTTAGATACATTAGAACCGGATACCGAATTACAAGAAAAAATTAAAGAATATTTAACAACTCTTTCAGAAAATAAATCAAATGACAAGAATTCTGTGAAGAGACAACAGATTAACCCTGTCGGTGGTGCAGTAAACCCTATCAACATGCCAATTCCACCAATGATGGGTATGCCACCAATGAATATGCCGATGATGCCAATGGGGAATATGCCTAATATGGGAATGCCGCCATTTATGCCATTTATGCCAATGCCACAAATGAATAACAATAGTAATAACAATAACAATAATGTAAATAATAACAATGCTAATAATAACACTAAGTAGTTTTATGTAGATTCTAATAATAATAATTTATAAACATTCGTTTAATTACCGGAAGAATATGAGATAACTGCCCATTTACCAGAGGAACACCAAAGTTCACCAACTTCATTTCCTAATTTTTTCCAGTTTTCAATCAATTCATCCTCTAATCCTTCAGGTAAACCGACACATACATCAGCCTTACATGTTCTAAGAGCTAAAATATGAATATTTGAATGAGCAAGGGATTCAAGAGCAGTTTTAAATGGTGTAGTTTTTGGCCATTCTCTATCGCTTGTTAATTTTCTATAATTTAAATCACCCTTGACAATAACTAATGTAGAATCTTGGAAATATTTGTAAAGTTCTGCACCACCAAATTTATCATCAGCTGGTGATAATTTAGTATAATCATATGCACATGTCCAAAATTCAGAATCAGCTAACTTAAATTGACCATTTTGATGATATTTTTCAATTGAATTAACGAAATAATCTAAATCTTCTCTATGATCTGGAAACCATTCCTTATTATTCATATCTTCAATGAATAATTTATAATCTTTAATCATTGTATCTGAAACCATCCAAGGTCTAGTTTTACAATGGAATGTAACATTTTTAACAAGTTTTGCATCTAAAAGGAATAATGTGAATGCAAGATCAGTGTAAAATTCAAAACCAGCATTATCTAAAACAAAGTCGATTCTTCTTTCTTCAGCAGGAACTGATAAAAATCTTTCCCATGCTTCAGGTAAATCATTATCAATGATATTTTTTGATGATTTAGCTCTAGCTTCTTTACCTTGTCTTGATTGTATATCTTCCAAAGTAGCATTAGCTAATAATGATAAATCGGTTGCATTACCCCATAATGAAATATCGACAAATTCTTCAAATAAAAGTTTAGCCTTTTGAATATCCAAATGACCATTTAAATTTTTCAACTCTTCACTTAATGTCTTGTATCTGATAGCTAATTCGTAAATTCCAAAAGCTGATGATTTAAAAGCATCTCTTTTCAAAATTTCAAAAATATCATAATTTGTCCATTCACTTTGTTGCTTAATGATAACATCAAGTAAACGGTATAGGTAACCTTCAATTAGTAACCATGGACCATTTAACCAAGTTGGGGTCTTCTCTAAGGTATCTAATTCGATATTATAAGATTCTAAACTTGGAATCAATTTGATTTCCTCATCGGTAAACTTTCTAATAATACCGTTATTATTGAATTCAAGTAAGATATTATCAATTCCGTCGATAATAATTTTACCTTGTTCAACAAGCTTATCATTACCACTTTGTGCATTAATGTATGCTTCAACTGTGTCTTTAGCTTGTGTAATGATAGTTGGCCATCTTTTTCTAGCAGTTACAAAAGCAAAAGACTTTGGATCACTTAATTGATAAACACTGGGGACTGCAGACATTGCCACTACTTATTTAACAGGTTTAACTTGCCAAATAAGAGAAAGAAACACATTACATATACCCCATGAAAAGAGTGGAAATGCAAGACCCGAAGGTTAAGTACCCCGAAGTGCTAAAGTGAAATTTCAAATTTTCAATTGTTATGGTTACCTAATGCCATGTTCTGTGGCTGTGGTATAATATTTTTATGATGGAATTTATAATTGAATATAGTAGTAACAGTTTATTTCTTTTCTTTTCTTTGTTGAGTAGTTCTCCTATATTGATCGCTTGCAGTTATAGTACAACACAGATAATGACCTTCACAGAAAAGGAACTGGCTCATTTGAAGGAGGATATCCTCAGATTCAAAATGAAATTGAATATGGATAATGATAATGAACAATATGGGGCATCAATTACTTTAAATACAATGACAAATCCAGATTCTAATAAAGGTTCAAAACTTGATCCAACATCTCATGGTGTCTCTAAATTGAATTTAAATCATAACAGATCCAACTATAAACTTACGTCTGTAGAAATTTACGATAACGATACTGCAACTTATGATTCTAAACTGGTTTATGTAAATAGGGAAATTAATGCAGATACAGAGGAAATGATTAAACGACAGGTAGAAGAAGAATTTGGTTCAGATGATGAAGAAGATGGAATTTATCACCATGATGATAAATTGGTTAATGATTATGATGATCCATACGTAACTACATTTAATGAAATTTTACAATCTATTAAAATTGATGAACTTTTAAAGCCAATTACTAAACCTTCAGATGTTGTTAATATTAAATCGATCAACCGTATATATCAAGACAAATATTTGGATAATTTATCTTCAGAAACTATAAATATTATTGAAAGAGAACAACAACTTGTCAATTTATTGAATAAAACTATGGATATATTCTTACATGATGATGAGGAACATCTTGCAGCAGATAATTTAGGATTACCAGATTATGACCATAATTTAGATTTGGACAAAGTCGAACAAAATGGTGGGAAAACTGCACAATTTGATGGAAGTAATATGAGAAATGATCCTTTCTTTCAACCTTCAAGCTATACTTCAAATCCACAATTTGATGATATAGACCCGGTGGAAATCGATGAAACAAGACAATTACTGCAAATTGCATTACAAAGAAACGAAGAGTTTATCAGAGCATTATCACAAATACGATTAGGATTTTTACGTGCAGATAATTATAGAAAAAATGTGTATGAATGGTGTAAAGAGATTAATGCAAATGAAATTGCACAATCTCAAGCAGCATCTAATGATGATGAATGAAATTTTTATCTTTTTATTATATACAGTATGTACAATAGTCTTTTAGTTATCATGTGTTTCTTTGTTTTTTGTTTTATCTTTGTATATTGATATATTATATCCTTAATTAATTTTTGTTAAAACATCAACTAAATGTTATCCATTTCTAAAACCTTGGTCATATGTTTAGCAGTTTGAATATCACCACCTGTTAAAGGAATAACAGATTTACTCATAACACCATCAAAGAATTCTTCAATTAAACCTTTGAGTTCAGAACCAGTTTGACGGAAATCTGGATATGCATTAACCTCTAATAAACTAACACCTTTGTCTCTTGTTATATCTTCAGAGACTAAGAAATCTAATCCATAAGCTTCAAAAGCATTTAGAAGTGGTTGGAAATTCATTCTATCAATATTAACAGCAGCTTTAAATAGATCTGCAACAATTAAATGAATTTGACGAATTATATTTTGTTTTGTACTATCTAGTAATGATGATTTAGATAATTCTTCAACGACTTTTTCTTCAGTTTGATCTTGTAAACAGGTATTGGTCAAATGGCCTGTCATTTCCATAATACCATCATCATTAACTTCATTTGTTGTATTAGGATCTGTGTATTTTTCAGCACTAAAAAGCATTAACATTCTATCGTAAACGTAAACATTTAATTGACCACTTGCCAAGACATAAGTTCTGATATGAAATTTTCTGTTGTTATAATCAGGTAATAATAATGGATTTGAAATATATTCTTGAACAACAAAATGTCTAAGTTGTGAAATTATCATACCAGTATTCTCATCATCACCTTCATCGTCTGTATCATCCTCGTCAAAGGAGTCAAAAATTGTTTGAAGTTGATCAATTGTCTTAAAAAGGTGTATACCTTGACCTTTATCTGTCATACTTGGTTTTAATATATAAGTTTTATCCATCTTTTCTTCGTTTTCCATTAAAACACAACGTAATTCATAGACTTCATCAAGAATATCATCCAAAAATTCTGCATATGTTAGTTCAAATTGGAAACTTTCTGGAAATGAGGTCTTTAAGATAGATTCTGGATGTTTTGCTTGATACATAGCTATAGTATTTGATAAATAATGTTTTCTAATTAATGATTTTCTGTAAATGTAAGAATTGACAATATAATTCTTGTCTTCCATTATTCTTTCATGATCAAGTTCCTCATAATCACCATAATGAAAAACTTTATAATCTCCCTTTGGTGGGATTGTAGCTTCAATTGTGGTATTTGCAAAGAATTTACCAATAGATTTTGATAAAGGTTCATAAATGTATGAATCTTTAGGATAAGTAACCACAATTCTTAACTTTTCATCATCTTTATCGTCATTTTTATTCTCAGAGCTATAAATTAAAAGTTAGTATAATGTAAAGTTATGATGGTATCGTTTTGTTCAAGCATTATGATAATTATAATCTTACTACTCTAATTCGATACTTAATTTGTTTTCAATTAGATAAAATTATTAAACTATCACATATTCTTACAAACAAAACTTAAACACAACATATATCAAAAGAGAAATTCTAATTTGTTTAAATATATTTGACTTACGATTCCAGATCTAAAATCATTTCACCACAATGATTTTCCCTATCAATGTGTTTAAAGTTAGCTCTCAATGCAGTGATAGTTGCATGGCCTTGACCAACAACTTTACCATCTGTTAATCCAACACTAGCATCAACTGCTTTATGAACACTATCATAATCAGGTTTCCATTTGAAAACAATACCATCACTGACACTACCATCAACAATATCAATATGTTCAGAACTTGAATTCTTTGGTTCTTCCTTATGAAACAAACTGTTACCCCATTCATTTTCCAGTATTGGAACGTGATAAATTTTAGTTTTACCTAGTTTAACATTTTCAACTAACGGGACATTAACTGTGTAAATTTGAACATCATCCTTATCATTCCATGAATCCCATAATTTTTGAATAATCTTAATACTTATTAAACTTGCCTCTGTTAGCCATTCAGCTGGAACATTTGGACCATCCACATATGAATATGAAAGAGCAATTGAACGTTTACCTTGATGACAACCTTCCATTGCACCACCAATTGTACCTGAAGATAATGCGTAAAGAGCAGTAGAATTACGACCAACATTTGGTCCACTAAGAACAAGATCGACATTGTCACGTCCACCACACATATGATTAACACCAATATCGGCACACGTTGCAGGAGTACCATTATCAACTAAACACCACTCCTTTAAATCAGGATTTGATTTATATTTTTCTTGTGGTCTTGGGAATGGACCATGAAATGAATTATCTTCTGGTTTAGAAATTGAAGTGTAAATAAATTTAACAGTAACATCTTTATCTGCAAAATGAGCTTTACCAATCCATGATTTTTGTGAAAATGGTACACAAATGGTTAAATCCCAATCAGTGTATTTGATAATTGCACTTACAAGATACTTAATGAATGGAGATGTAAGATCATTTGGACCACCATCGTCATTAGTTAATAGCACTCTCATTTTCTATTCAGTACTTAGTTGTTGATTGATAAGAAGGTAGATTTACAAAATAAACAAAGTCCTTCCAATTTATAACATCAATTAATGTGATTCTACTTCTTTTGTGGAAGATTTTTCTCTTTTGAGTATTGCCGAGCGACTGGGTTGTTCCTCGTCAGAGATAAGTAACTTTCACTGGGCGATTTTTTACATTAAGGACTTCTTCTTGTTGATTTAATAATCGTTATCAATTAATTACAGATAACGAAGATAACGATTATTAAGTCAACAAAAAGGTTTGAGTATATGCATATATGAAAAGTATTACTAATTAGTTAACAAAAAAAAAATCTATATCTTAATTGCAAATTTTTTTATTAAATTTTATTATATCTTAAAATCTACCATACTCTTGCACCTGCAAGTTTTTCAGAAGAAAGATCACCTAAATCTTTATATTTACCATCAACTTTATATTGATCTAAAAGTTTGAAATATTTATCAAATAAGAAAGATGAATCTAATGGACCACCCTTTGCTTCTGGATGGAATTGAACTGAGAAAATTGGTCTTTCTTTATGTATCATACCTTCATTTGATGAATCATTTAAATTAATAAAATATTCTTTATAATCTGATGGTAAAGTACTTGCATCAACTGCATAACCATGATTTTGTGATGTAATATGACATTTACCAGTTGTTAAATCTAATGTTGGAATGTTATGTGCTCTATTACCATATTTTAATTTTAATGTCTTTGCACCTGCTGCAAGTGAAAGTAATTGATGACCCATACAAATACCCATTAATGGTAAATCTGGTTGTTCCTTAATAACTTGTTTTAAATTTTCAACAGTTTCTGAACAATAAATTGGATCACCTGGACCATTAGAGATGAAAATACCATCAAATTTATCTGCAACTTTTTGAATTGGATAATTATAAGGAACAACAGTTATTTCTGCGCCTCTTGAAACTAAACATCTTAAAATATTTTCCTTTGCACCACAATCAACAACTAAAACATGATGTTTTGCATTTTTAACTGGAATATGGAATGGTTCCTTTGTTGTAACTTTTGCAACCATATTAACTAAACCTGGATCATAAAATTCTTCAGATTTATCATTACCAATACTTAATCTAGCTAAACTTGAACCTTGTTCTCTTAAATATGAAACTAATTCTCTTGTATCGACACCTGTAATTGCTGCAACATTTTCTCTTTTACACCAATTACTTAATGATTCAACTGCTGTCCAATGAGAATATTCTAATGCAACATCAGTAACCACAATACCAACACATTGAATATTTGGTGATTCAAAGTATTTTAATAATGTAAAATCATCACGAGCATTTCCAGATGGAACACCATAATTACCAATTAAAGGTTGAGTAAAACAAATAATTTGTCCACGATATGATGGATCAGTCATTGATTCAGGATAACCAACTAATGAAGTTGTGAAAACTGCTTCACCAGATGCACTATTTGGTGAACCAAATGAAAGACCATTAAAAACTGGTCCACCTTTGATAATTAATTTTGCAGGATCTAAAGTTGTAGTTGATGAAGTTGCTAAAGATCTAGTGAAGTTAGTCTTTAATTGACTATATAAACTTTTCTTTAAAGTATTAAATGCGAGCATGTTGTTAGGTTTGTTCGATTAATTAGATAATAACTAAATTAAACAAGATGTTAATCTACAAGAAATCAGTAGTTCAACATCCAAGTCTTTATTGGAAAATTTTTCGTTGACAACTTTTCTTTTTTGACTCATTTTCCAAAATGAATTGAGCGGACCGCGCTGTGGAATTACCTAATTCGGTAAGCGCGCTTAAGACTGTAATCAGTAAGTTAAGTGATGTCACTTTTCCATTGATTTCTTAATGCTTTTGGTGACTTAGATAACGATTGGAAGGTGGAAGCTGTAAATAAAAACATGTTTCTCCCTAATTAGATGAATTCAAAAGAATTTTGAACAATTTAATGGTGTAGACTTAGCCCAATTAATGGAGAGACAAAATCTGTAATTATGTATGCAACTTATATTGTAATTTTCCTTAAAAAGCAATTGAAAAACACCATTATAAAGCTTTTGCTGCTTTTTCAATAGCGTTTGACACAATTAAAACTGTTAAAAATGCAAAAACAAGTTAGTTTTCGACTAATATTTATCTTAATACATTTTTGATTTCAAATTATTTTAATTTTTCAAAATCAAGTTTAATTTAATTAAAAAATTTCTTACTACTTTTTTTTCAAAAGCTTATGTGTATCTTATAAATTAACCCAGTCATTCTACAATACTTTTAAACTCAATTAAACAACTTAAACAAGAGTAAAATACCATTCACAGTATGTCTACACTAAAGATCAAAACAGGCACGACACGTTTTTATGTTGTACATCAAACATTACCAAGAAGAGCGAATTTTTCACAAAAATAAAGTTTCCGATGCCCTCGTATTAACTAATTTCTTACTGCTTTCCCCTTAATCACCATCCTTTAAATAAAATGATTACAATGGTTAATAGCAGGTAAACATTAGAAACAAAATTTACAAATATTTCTTTTCTATAATAAATAATCTCTAAAAAAGAATAAAAGCATAAAAAAGTAAATTAAAGCAGCAATTGGAGCTTTTTGTCCCAATACAAACAACCATTTTGCTTGATATTAACACAGGCAAGCACACTAAAGTTATAAATAAATTTATATGATCAACAATTTCCTAATTTAGTGATATCACACTTCAAATGAAATGATATGAATATATTATACTCGTATCAAGAATTTAGTTCTATAGCAAATCATGTGTTTAAAAGAAAGGTGTCTTTAATGATTGGGTAGGAATCTATAATATAATGATAATTTTGTGAAACTTTTAATCCAACAATTTCATTATCTTCAAGCCAAACACATTTAGTTTCACGATTTGAATGTTCTAATGAAATATAACTACCAATTGAAAATGATGGTCTATTATTATTATTTTTCCTAAATTTAGTATCTAATCTATTTTCCTTAAATTCAATAAGTAATTGAATTTTTTCAATTTTTTCAATTTGATATCTTAACATTATCATTGAATAAATATGAACATATTTCCAACTTGTTGGAAATTTAATTCTAACAAAATTATTAATGTCATTGGTTCTTTTAGGTATGATTATTGTAGAGCGTGTAGTAAAACTTTCAACATTTTCAATAATTAAATCATTTGAACTAGTTATTGAATTTTTGAAAATGAATTCTTCAACTTTCTTGAATAATTTAACATTTAAGTCATCCATTGAAACTTTTTTGGTCTCTTTCAATTGTATATCCATATACTCTAATGAATCTAAGTTATACATTTTAAGATAATTAACGACATTGATTAAATTAATTCTTTCATGAATAGTATCTACTCCATCAGTACCATTATCATTATGATTACTAAAAACTTCTTCTTCACTATTAAGTATTTCTGATATTGGATCAGTCGAGTTTCTAAGTTTATCAAATGATAAAACATTTAAACAACCATCTTGCTCCCATTTAGAAAATAAATTAATTGTATAAGACAATGACATTTTCAAAGGCTCAACAACATCAATAAATTGTTCATCCTTAATAACATGCATTAAATCAAAATTCAGCTTATTCATACCATCAACTAACAATTCCATATCAAATAAATCTACGTATTGACAAAAAAATATTGAGATGTAAGAATTATATTCCACCAAGAGTTCAAGAAATGTGAATAATTTTTCAAATTTGAGATTTGACACAGGTGTTTTAGTTGTAAACATTTGATTTTGAAAGATATTTAACATTAGTGGGAAGATTGATTGAATCAACTGAAGTTGGTCATTGTTGATATTTAATTGGTTAAAGTTATTAGAAATTAAGAGTGATAAAGAAAATGGTAAACCTACCTCATTACCGATATCATCCAAATTGAGTGCAATTTTTTTAAGACAGTTGCTGTCAAAAAAGTTTAAAATAATTCTATTGAAGGGAACTAGAATACCATTAAAAAATATTTTATTAAAGATTGTTTCATTATTATCAAATAATAGATTTTTTTCAGAATTGAATTGTTTAAAATTTTGGAAAATTGAATGTGCATGATCAATTTTATCTTCAACCATAAAATATAATAATCTTACTTTAATTGAATATTCATGTTTATTTATAATCATTGAAACAATTTTCTTTCGAAGCATATCCACATATGTTGAAAGATGAGATAAAAATTGTTTATTATCCATTGTTGGATTCAATGAATTATAAATCCCACCAAGAATTAGAAATTCAGGTTTGTATTTTAAAGAATCTGGTAATTCATTTAAAGCAAAATAGAGTAAGCTAATACCGTTATATTCTTTAACAATTAAGGTAAAAGTGAAAACAAAATCAATTTTAAAATCAGCTAATTCATGTAAAAAATTTCGATAAACATTGCTATTTTGAATAGCAACTGGATAACCATCATGAATATTTGTACCCTTTTTAGGTTTTAAATTTTTTCTAAGGTACCTTCTTAATTGTTTATTTAACAGTATAGCAAGAATGTAATTATTTAGTAAAGGTAAAGATGAATCTTTTGAATATTTTGAAGAAGTTGTAGAAGTATCATCAATTAAATCAAATGACTTAAAGTATAATAAATTATTAGAAAATGTTTTGGAACCTAATATTTTATCCGGTAGGTTATTATAATAAATAAATCTAATAATATTTGGGAGTGATATATTTTTATGATTTTTAAATAATGTTAAACACATTTCATCAGCAAAAGTTGTAAAATTTTTTATATGAGTTGTTGAAACACGTAAATGGAAAAATGTTTCGTCAGATTTGATTTTCTTTTTACCCATGTGAGTTGCTTTACTCTTATTATTCTTATTCTTATCATGACCATCATCATCATCATTATTATTATTATTATTATCGATAAGATTATTATTAATTGATTGATTATTAGGATTTATTTCTGTAAATTTACGTACTTCATATTGAACATAATTTTGAGAATCATAATTTGATTGGAAAGCAAAATTGGGATTAAACAAATATGATTGATCAAATTGTGTACTGTTATTAAATCCTATTAATTGTTTTTGATGATCATGATGATGATCATCATTGATTGAATTTTCATTAGTGTCAAGATTATGATTTTCATTATAGTCTATATGACTATTTGCAGAAGTACTAACGTAAGGGAATAAAATATCAGAATTACAGTGATTCTTTTGAATGTAATTAATGGGAGATGAACTTGATGGGATGATGGGCTGTTGATGGGATGACAGTGGTAGCGGCGTCACCTGATCATGTTGATGTTGCTGTTGGAGCGAAAGTTGTGGCTTCCATGACTGATATAGCTGATTTTCTATGTTATTATTATTTAATGAATTATTTGGTTGGGGAAATGAATGACTATTTGTTTGATCTACGTGTTGATCTATTGTAGTAGAGAATGGATCAATGAAAGAAGGAGAAAAATAATTTTGAAATTGAAATTGATTTGAATGTTGATTTTGTATTGGGGAATTATTATTTTCTGAATTTATTTCAGTTTGACTTTTAGATAGATGATCTAAGGTTTGTAATTGAAATTGTTTTTCCAAACTCATCTCTAAATCCGTGTTAGAATTTTCTTGTTTATTCTTTGAGCGATAACCATAATGATTCCATCTCATTATGAGAATGTTTTCATGTATATAGAGCTAAATTGGCAGTTGAGAATCAATTGAAAAGTATGTATAGTAAATATCATTATTATATCTTATAAATATATCTTATCTAATATCTTATATTAAAAGATTGTAAAGTTATTTAGACAGGAACGTTTGTAAACAATTGATAAACAACATAGTATAATATATGGGGGGGGAACCTCGATGAGAGTAAGATTTACAGAAATTTTGGAGGAACGAAGTTTTTAAATTAAAAACGAACTCGTAATACTTAATAGAAACAATACAAAATTACAATAAATTTAATAGAATAATTTAACAATGTAACCCGCTAAGGATTAATAGATAAATAACAAAAAATCTGTAAACAAGCTATTTTTTGTGAAGACGTCATAGGGGATGGAAAGAAGCAATTTTATTTCTTTTTACGAGTGTTACATACTAGAAATTTTATAATTATATTATGTATCGAAGTAAATCTGAATAAAGGGGAATCATCGATACTCCGTTATCTTTCTAAAAGTCTATTGTTATAATAGAAATGAAATATAGAAGAAAAAAGAAACAAAAGGGAGTGTAATATGAAGATAACGTTTAAGCGTTGAAAGCCATGTATTTAAATAAGGAGAGTATGTTGATGTAGAGTATAGTAGAAAATTTACGTTACTGGGCAATAGAGAATAAGTTGAAATTAGGTTTATGATCAGGATATTAATCTCAGCAATGGAGAGAATTTCTGAATGAAATTTTTAATTTTTTTCAAAGGGTTTAATCGATGCTCTATTTAGGAGTCCGAATGTATTGGTAATATTGAGAAAAAAGCTAGGCGTTAGTTAGATGATAAATACGAGAAACTAAGAGAGGGTTTAAAAAATGGATGTTAGAATGAAAGTAATTAAGAACTACTTGAAATAAATATCGATATTAATCATTAATGATTAATCAAGGTTAAATTCAATTGATTCAAAAGGTGTAGATAAGTAATGTAAAAGACAAAAATGATAATAATAAATTTAAGTCTCTAAGCCCCCTTGTAAAGAGTTAGTTACCCGGAGTGAGAAAAGGGAAAAAAGGACGCAAATAAAATTTCAAATTTTCAATTTCAAATTTCCAATTTTCAGAGAAACCCTCGAAAATTTAATTATTTGAAAATTTTTCACTGAGAAAAGAGTGTGTTGTGAGGATAATATTAAAATTATAATGGAATTTGCTTTATTACAGTGTTTTATCCACTTTTATATTTCATTAATTTTATTCTCCTTTTATTCCCTTCTTCCTTTCAGTGCAACACTTAGTGTTAATTAACTAGTAACTTCAATATGTCTCACAGAAAGTACGAAGAACCAAGACACGGTTCCTTAGGTTTCCTCCCAAGAAAGAGATCTGCTATGCAAAGAGGTAGATGTAAGTCATTCCCAAAAGATGATAAATCAAAACCAGTTGCTTTAACCGCTTTCTTAGGTTATAAAGCAGGTATGACTACCATTGTTAGAGATTTAGATAGACCAGGTTCTAAAATGCATAAAAGAGAAGTTGTTGAAGCTGCAACTGTTGTTGATACTCCAGAATTAGTTGTTGTCGGTGTTGTCGGTTATGTTGAAACTCCAAGAGGTTTAAGATCTTTAACTACTGTTTGGGCTGAACATTTATCTGAAGAAGTTAAGAGAAGATTCTACAAGAATTGGTATAAATCAAAGAAGAGAGCTTTCTTAAAATACTCTCAAAAATATGCTAAAGCAGGTGAAATTGATACTGAATTAGCAAGAATTACTAAATATTGTTCAGTTGTTAGAGTTTTAGTTCATACTCAAGTTAGAAAAACTCCATTAGCTCAAAAGAAATCACATTTAGCTGAAATTCAATTAAATGGTGGTTCAGTTTCTGATAAAGTTCAATGGGCAAAGGAACATTTCGAAAAAACTGTTTCAGTTGATTCAGTTTTTGAACAAAATGAAATGATTGATGCTATTGCAGTTACTAAAGGTCATGGTTTTGAAGGTGTTACTCACAGATGGGGTACTAAGAAATTACCAAGAAAGACTCATAGAGGTTCAAGAAAAGTTGCATGTATTGGTGCTTGGCATCCATCTCATGTCTCTTGGTCAGTTGCTAGAGCTGGTCAAAGAGGTTACCACCACAGAACTTCTATTAACCATAAAGTTTATAGAGTTGGTAAAGCAGGTGATGAATCATCTGGTGCAACTGATTTCGATAGAACTAAGAAAACTATTACTCCAATGGGTGGTTTCGTTAAATATGGTTCCGTTAACAACGATTTCGTCTTATTAAAGGGTTCAATTCCAGGTCCAGTTAAGAGAGTTATTACTTTAAGAAAATCATTATATGGTCCAAAGGATAGAAGAGCTTTAGAACAAGTTTCATTAAAATGGATTGATACTGCTTCAAACTTCGGTAAGGGTAGATTCCAAACTCCAGCTGAAAAGCATGCTTTCCTTGGTACTTTAAAGAAGGATTTAGAAAACTAAATCTGAAGTCTTTATTATTATTATAAGGAAATCAACTCTTTTTTTAACTATCTCTATTATTTAAAATGATTGATTAGTTTACTAATTTTTTATAAAATTTTGTAATTTGTTTATTATATTAAATCGTTAAAAGATAAGTTAAAGTATATCAAGTATATCCTTCTTTTAAATTTGCGAGAAGTGTCCACAATAATCCGATTATTACGTATTATCTGAACTATTAATTTTTAATTCCATGCCATACAATACGAAATCAAAAAATTTTCTCGGTGGTGAGAGTGAAAAATTTTTCATTTGTGAGGAAAATTGCCACTTTTGTTATACAGTGTTTTAATATAGTGGATTTTTACCTCTCCTAAATCTTCTACCTTTGATCTCTTGTAATCTTTCTTTGCCTTTCTCTATTTCCTTTTATTTATAATCTATTTCGATTCCTATTGGAAACACATATAATTGTATAATATGAGTGAAGAAAATACAAAACCACAGACAAGATCATATGTCCCTCCTCATAAAAAAGGTATAAAACCAGTTCCTGGCTCAACTCCTTTATCATCTGAATCTTTTGGTTATGAATCAAGAAGTAACAGTGGTTATGGTGGTTATGGTAGAAGAGATGGTGGTTACAGTAGCGGTGGTTACGGTAGATCATCATATGGTAGTAGAAATAATAGTAATAATAATGGTGGTAATTCCTCAAGACCTCCAAGAGGTCAAGGTAGATGGGTTGATGGTAAACATGTTCCAGCTGCAAATGATCCAACTTTAGAGAAAACTTTATATGGTGAAGAAGGTGATTCTAAGTTTCAATCTTCTGGTATTAATTTCGATAATTATGACGATATTCCAGTTGATGCATCTGGTGATGATGTCCCTGAAGCAATCACTGAATTTACTTCTCCACCAATTGATTCACTTTTATTAGAAAATATTAAATTAGCAAGATTTACTAGACCAACTCCAGTTCAAAAATATTCAATTCCAATTATTAGTACTGGTAGAGATTTAATGGCTTGTGCTCAAACTGGTTCAGGTAAAACTGGTGGTTTCCTTTTCCCAGTTTTAAGTGAAATGTTTAAAAATGGTCCATCTGAAGTTACTGAAGACAATAGATTTTCTAAAAATAAGGCACATCCAACCGCATTAGTTTTAGCTCCAACTAGAGAATTAGCTTCTCAAATTTATGATGAATCTAAAAAATTCATTTATAGATCATGGGTTAAGGCAACTTGTGTTTATGGTGGTGCAGATTTTACTACACAAGTTAGAAATTTAGCAAGAGGTTGTGATTTATTAGTTGCAACTCCTGGTAGATTAAATGATTTATTAGAAAGAGGTAAAATTTCTCTTAAAAATATTAAATATTTCGTTTTAGATGAAGCTGATAGAATGTTAGATATGGGTTTTGAAAATCAAATTAGATATATTGTTGAACAATGTGATATGCCACCTGCCAATGAAAGACAATCATTACTTTTCTCTGCAACTTTCCCAAAGGAAATTCAACATTTAGCAAGAGATTTCTTAAATGATTATATTTTCTTATCAGTTGGTAAAGTTGGTTCAACATCTGAAAATATTACACAAAAAATCATTTATGTTGAAGATGGAGATAAAGAGTCTACATTACTGGATATTTTAGCAGCCGATGAAGAATCAGGTAATGGTTTAACATTAGTTTTCGTTGAAACTAAGAGAATGGCAGATATTTTAAGTGATTATTTATATTCAAATAATTTCCCAGCAAATTCAATTCATGGTGATAGAACTCAAAGAGAAAGAGAGAAGGCATTAGAAATGTTCAAATCTGGTAGAGAACCAATTTTAGTTGCAACTGCAGTTGCTGCAAGAGGTTTAGATATTCCAAATGTTACACATGTTATTAATTTTGATTTACCAGGTGATATTGATGATTATGTTCATAGAATTGGTAGAACTGGTAGAGCTGGTAATACAGGTGTTGCAACTGCTTTCTTTAATAGAGGTAATAAAAATATTAGTAAAGATTTAATTGAATTATTAACTGAAGCAAATCAAGAAGTTCCACAATTTTTAAGTTCAATTTCAAGAGAATTTGGTAGAGGTGGTCCATCAAGAGGTAGAAGTGGAGGTTCAAGAGATATTAGAAGATCTGGTAATTATAGAAGTAGTGGTAATTCATCATACGGTAATTCATCATACGGTAATTCATCTTATGGTAATTCATCAGGTGGTTATGGTAACTCGTCAGGTGGTTATGGTAGTGGACGTCAATTTAATTCATCATCAAACACCAACTCCAATTCATCATCATCATCATCCCAATGGTGGTAAACAAATTGAGTAGAAAAAAAAATCATATAATAAATCAATTAATTTTCTCATTCATTTAAATTATTAACTGATTTATTTAAAATATTTTTACTTTCTATTCATTCTTTTTGTTCAATATTTCATTTTTATTCAACTTATTTTTCTTATTTCTTAATCATACAATTTTTTATTCAATTTTATTCAATTTACCTTTTTTGGAACTTCTTAGAAGAAGTATTTGTTTCAATTTCAATTTTTCAAAAATTTCAATTCAATTTTGGAAATTTCATTCGATGACAAATTTAGGGTGAAAAAACTTTTAAAAATATTTGTTTTGATGATTAAAATAAAATCATTTCAATTCAATTCAATCTAATTCAATTATAATATATATCATCAATTTATTACAATTATTTTCATTTCAAATTAAATTTTTCTTCCAATTATAAAACAAAAACACTACAGATTTTTTCCAATTCATACAATGAATTTTTTAATCTGTAATATGTTACATTTGAATCTTTTCTACCTATACAAGTACATCGGTTTGCTTATTTGCGTTACAACAATTTTTTTTTCTTCATATTGAATTTCACGTACAAATTATATTGCAACCTGAATAGTTTTAATATTTATGATTTCGTGTTTTATTTATTCAAATTTTTTTAAAGGGTAATAAGCATTTTTTATCTAATTCATATAGACACACACATGTCTATTCATCATTTCATTCTCATAGTATTCTACCTATTTAAGTTTTATATAAATTACTTTGTGCTTTTTCTATAAATTTATAGAATTTCCAAAACGTTTTTTGTTATGTAAAAATTCAATCTTTGAATATAACAATAGTTTATTCGATAAATATTAATATAATCAACTGATTTGTGACTATAGTAGCAACTAAAACCATCATCAGATGGATTAAACATTGCTTTGATCAATGAACAATCTACCACATTGTGTATATTTTAGAACTTAATAAATTCAATGAATAGCCATAAGTCTTATGACGTAATTGATTATAAAAAATGCTATAGACTACTTTCCCCCATGTTTTATGTGATTCTCTTTCTATATATTCTGTACAATGACTCTCCAAAACTTTGTTACAGCTATACAAAGTGGGTCCACTGTATTCCATCCAACCACCGATAACCACATATCTTACATACCTTACTATAAAGCTCAAACAGGCAAGTAGAATACTTTCTCAGGGAAAGAGATGGAGACGCGGCTGTAATTGCCAAATAGAGAGAAAAACGGATAATTTCCACCCTTTAATTTACTATGTAACTATGACGGAACTGTAAAATTGCTTACATGGAATTATGAAAGGAGTTTGTAGACCTGGGAACTGTATTTTCTTTCTTTCCAAAGGACCTTGTACTGATATATTGATCTATTGTTTAACTAAATACTCACTGAAGGTACTCATATCACCTTATCTATATTCTCAACTATATAATATACCTTATAGTACAGTTATTTTATCAAAGAAGTTTATTCACAATTGGTACCTTTCCTTTCATTCCGGAAAAATTAATTATTTTAAAACAGAATTTTTCTCTATTTTAGATCCAATCATATAGATAATACACACATTCACAGGAATCAGCATTTATTATAATTCTTCAATATGAGTTCAAATAATAAGAATAAATTATCAGTTAATGCACGAACTAATCCAAGGTTCGGTCATCGTAAAACTCAAAGTAGTTCCGGTATAGGATCTTCATATGAGGATGTGTCTGATATGCAATCAATTTATTCAAATAATTCATTTAGTTCAGTTGGTAATTTAATGTCAAATAATAATAATTCATTTTGGTCATTAAATAGATCAAACGAATCACTTCATAGTTTACCTGATCAATTTCAATTTAACAGTAATAAGAAATCAACGTCAAATATACCCAAATTTAAAACTAAAAATGCCAAGAAAAATTTCCTGTTAAACTTAAAGAATAAAAATAAACAATCATTAAAATATAATAGTAGTACTCCACCAGCACTTGATTCTCATATTATAGTGGAAGATGATGAAAGTGAACAGGCTTTAAATGTTCCAATGTTACCTGCTTTTGGGGTTAGTGGTAAACCTAAAAATATTATCAATAAAAATAATATACCGCCACCAAGATCTGCTGTTCAACATGATTATTTTGGTAATTATCCAAATACACAGAATGTTTTCAGTGACAATAATAAAATAAAAGATAATAATAATACACCTGATTTTGGTTTTAATGATGATGATCAAATATCAAATGAAGAGGACAAAATCATAAAATCTATGATAGATCAAGATTTTAATTTGAATTTCTCAAAAGATTCTCAATTACCAAAAGGTAGTAAACTTCAAGAAATCAGAAGGAAAAGAGGGTTGGTTGAAAAAAGACCAATAAGCAAATTAAGTAGTAGTGATGATGATGCCTCAACTGAGGGTGAAGAAGATTATGATAATCAACCACATGAATACGTTTCAAATAATAATGATAACTTGAATGATAATTCATCTATCAAATCTGATACTTCAAGTAAATCAAAGAAAGGTATATTCAAATCATTTCTTCGTAAGAGAGGATTTTCTATCGGTTCAGAAAGTATGAAAAGTCGGTCTGGTGAAAAAAATAGTCTGGAAAAAATAGAATCTCCAACTATGGGAAGTCCGTTAAAATTAACAAAAACATTAAGTAGGAGTTCTTCAAGAAAAAGAAGAAATAACTCAATTTCAATTCATGAACAACTGGATGATTATTCAAATGAAAAAATTGAAGATAGTACAAGTTTATCTGAAAAAAATGAAGGTACAGAAGCAATAAATAGTATTGGGCCAAATGATATCTCCGATGTTGGTTCAAATAACAGTAAAAGTGAACATTTTCTGAAAAATATTTTCCATCTCGATGGCCTGTTAGGACAAGGTGGTTTAGTGCCTAATTTAAATCTTGCTCATAATCAAGATACAACAATTAGAAGAGGTGATCAAGTTCATGATGTAGAAAATCCATTACCTGATTTCCATGATGAAGTTGAAAGAGAAGCAAAAACTTTAGTTGGTCATATGTTTAGTAGTCCCCTGGAAGACTTTAGAAAAAGGACGAAAAATCGTACAAATAAAATAAAAAATTCTTTTAATGGTAATGGACGAAAAAATGCAAGAGAGACATCAAATAATATATCTAGAACATCTACTGGTTCAAGTACTGGACTTTACGTTCCTGAACGTGCTCATTTACCTGTTGATCCATTTGATGATTTACAAAATTTTGATGAATTTAGTATTGATGTTCCTGATAATATTATAGATAAACCAAGAAAATATAAAACAGGTATTCAATCTGCTCTTTTACAACTTTATAATACTCATCTGATGCCAGCAAATATTTCCTCAACAAATTCACTTGAAGGATCAACATTGTATAATGATTCAGATGTCAATTATGATTCAGATGCTACTGATTTACAAACAGATTATAATCTGAATATGAACCTCGATGCTGAGATAAGAAGAGACGGTTTGCAGATATTACATCCAAGCTCGGCGGCAACACTTAATTCTGAATTTCCTGAATTTGAAGAGAAGATGAAAGGTATTTCTGAAGATGCTGAAGCAAAGTTTGATAAAATTGATAAATTCTCCAAATTCCATAAAAGAGCAGCTTCTTTCCAAGATTTTATTGCAAAACCTGATATGAAAAAATTGAATATCTCTAATATGTCCAGTTCAAATCCAAAGAGAAAAACAGGTGTAAGTTTTGAATTACCAGATTTTAGAACTCAAACAACCACAGCTGATACACCATTGGAGAAAAAGGAACTATTAGGGTATAAAAATCTTAAAAAAAGAGCAAAATTCAATAGAAGAATTAAAAAGGAAAGTGCAGCACGTATTACAGTTCATATTACTGATGTTCTTGAAAGACAAAGATTTATTTTAACATTATGTAAAGCATTTATGCTATATGGTGCTCCAACTCATAGATTGGAAGAATATATGTCAATGACATCACAAGTTTTAGAAATTGATGGTTCCTTTATTTACTTTCCAGGTTGTATGTTAGTATCATTTGGTGATTTGAATGCACGTACATCAGAAATGAAACTTGTTCGTTGTGCCCAAGGTTTAGATTTAGGTAAGTTAGATGAAGTTCATGACATTTATAAAAATGTTGTTCATGATAGATTAGGTACTATCGAAGGTTATAAACTATTAGATGAGATCATGAATAGGAAATCCAAGTTTAATGCATGGTGGTGTATTCTATTTTACTCATTAGCTTCACTGGCTGTCGCACCTTGGTCTTTCGGTGGCTCTTGGGTTGATTTACCAATTTGTTTTGGTATTGGTGCCGTTATTGCATTTCTACAATTTGTTATTTGTCCGAAAAATACATTATATTCATCTGTTTTTGAAGTTTGTTCAAGTATTATTGCAAGTTTTATAGCTAGAGCAATCGGTTCAATTAATGGTGGGAATACTTTTTGTTATGCTGCTTTAGTTCAAAGTCCATTAGCTTTAATTTTACCAGGTTATATTATTCTTTGTGGTTCACTTGAACTTCAAAGTAGAAATATTGTGGCAGGTAGTGTTCGTATGTTTTACGCTTTTATTTATTCGTTGATGCTTTCTTTTGGTATTACTTTGGGTGCTGCATTATATGGCTGGATTGATAAAGATGCCACTTCGGCAACTTCATGTTCTTCCAATATTTCTCCTTGGTATAGATTTTTGTTTATTCCAATGTTCACTATAGGTATTGCACTTACAAATCAAGCATCTTGGTCTCAATTACCTATGATGTGTATTATTTCAGGTTGTGGATATGTTGTTACTTATTTTTCGTCATTACACTTTAAGAATGTTACAGAATTAAATGCTACTTTAGGTTGTTTTATCATTGGTTTGGTTGCAAATATCTATTCAAGGGCACTAAAATCATTCAATAAATACTTCACAACAAGAGGTACATTTATGACTGTCTCATTGATGCTTCCCGCTATTTTCGTTCAAGTTCCAAGTGGTATTGCATCACAAGGTTCCGTTTTTACTGGTATTAGTACTGCTAACAATATTACTCATTCTAATAATGCTCAGGATGTTTCTGGCGATAGTGGTACTTTAAGTTTTGGTATTGTTATGATTCAAGTTGCTTTAGGTATAAGTGTGGGTTTATACTTAAGTACCATTTTGGTTTATCCTTTTGGAAAAAAGAAAACAGGTTTATTTACTTTATAGATTTTTATATTAAATTGTATTAGCATTTCGTAATTACTCAAAAGATAATGATTGATCAATTAATTACATTAACATTAACCAGTTTCAGAATAATAATTTTGTATAGGTTACTTATATAAAACTCAAATAAATTTAAATTCAATAACTCTCGTAGATTAAAGATTTAACTCTGTAGTCTTCGTTTGCTTCTTCTATATCTTCCCAATTTCCAATAAAATCATCCTTTCCTCTGACAATACCAGGCAAAGTTTTACCACCCGAGTAACGTTTCCAAACATTTTTAGCCTCAGGATTTGTACCTAAATCACAATATTCAAATTTGATTCTGTTGGCAGTTAGAATAGTTTCTAAACGATTAGTACGAGTTGCAACATGGAATCCACCAGCAAATGATGTGTATAAATAAACAGGTTCATCTTCAAAAGTCATCTTCGTTACTTTTGGAACATGGACGGAACCATCTTTACCCAGATGCGTATTTGAATCTTGAAGAGCCTTTTCTCTTGCAGCAGCAGCAATTAAAGCGTCGATATTGTCTTCTTTAGGTATACTTACAGGTTCCTCTTCTAATTGATGTTCTTCTTCTTCTTCTTCTTCTTCTTCTTCTTCTTTTTTCTCTTTATCACTCTCCAGTTCCTCTTTAGATTGATTTTCAACATGTTCATCATGGACCTTTTCAATTTCTTCGATTTCTTCTTTTGATTCACTGAGTTTAGAAACATTTTCTACGTCATTAACTGGTGATTCATTTTTAATTTCAACAAAGCCAGAAATATCATCTTCAGTTTTTGCACTTTCAGTAGTCTGTTTTCCGACTACTGGGGAAACATCCGGTAGAACATTAACAAAGGATTCAGTTTCTGATACACTTGTTTTGATTTCTTTAGGGCTTAAAGGTTCAGTTTCAGGTTCTTTTATCTCTTCTGATGTTATTGACTTAGTTCCATCTTTGGCTTGTTCAGGTTCAACTTCTTTATGTACCTGTACAACAGGGTCAACGATATCATTATCTGCATTAACAACTTCCTTTTGAACATGTTCATTACTTTCCAAATTCTCAATTTTTTTAGACTTTTCTTCAGTTTCAATTTTTGGTTCAGAAGTTGTATCGTCATCATTATTTTTCACATCTTGATCATTGGCTTCTTCTAGTATTTCTTTTGCTGGAAGTAACTTTTCGTGCTCACTAGCATTGAATTTTTCCTCAGCTGGTGCCTCTTCTACTTTTTCTTCTTCTTCTTCCGGCTCAAGAACATTTTTAGCATCTTCTGTAATACTACTTTCTATACCATCATCCTTTTTTTCTTCTTTTTTTTCTTCTTTTTTCTCTTCTTTTGGTTCTTCGTCTTTTGATTTTTCTTCCTTTGATTCTCCACTCACTTCTTCATTCACTTCTTCATTCGCTCCTTCACCTGCTTCTTCATCAATAGCTGTATCATCTTTTTTTGTATTATCACCTTCATATTCATCCTCATCTTCTTCATCAACATCCATCAATTGTAAAGCGGTATTGGCTAATTGATCCAGTAAATCAGAAGTACTCAATGTTGTGCGATTGCTCGCATCTTCTTCCTCTGCAACTTCAGCTAAACCCTTTTGTAGATCTTTTACAATATCATTTGATTTGGAAATCTTTTTACCATACTTGACTGAATGAGTATCTTCTACAAAATCTAAAGCTTTATTAACAGCATATTCAATATCTGGAGCATTTGACATTTCATCATCATTAATTAATGCACCACTTTTTCTTAAATCTATACTTTCAAGACGATCATCATTGGTAAATGATTTACGTTCTTTGGAAACCCTTGAACGTGATCTTGAAATAGAACGTAAATAACTTAAAGAGGAAGAGCTCGCAATTTTTGGAGCTGACGGATCATGTCTTGGTCTTCTTTCAGAAACTAAACTGTTGGATGATTTGTCATAAGTTTCAGTAATTGCATTTTCACCATTTAATCCACTATGAATAGATTCACCTCTTGCTAAATTTGGTCTACTAAATGAATCTTGATTTGAAAGGTCTGGTCTTCTAGAAGATGATCTTGATTTTTGTTCTTCAAGTAAAATGGATTCTGAACCTTCTCTCATTGCCGCTGGTGCAGTGAAACTGGAGTCAGTCTCAATTGAATGCAGTGGTACTTGTGGATCGGCTTTCTTGTCACTTATTTCATCGAGTGTCAGTGCTTTTGCCGGAGGACAAATAATATCAGCAATTTTATCGTCAACTAAAGTAGTGGCCTTCTCGAACTCACCTTGATTAACAACATTAATAATATCATCAACACTACGCATGTTATCAGGCTCAATAAATTCATGTGCCTCATGTTCTAGTTCTGAATGTTTGCCATTTTTCTTTTTTGTTTGATATTTGTAATTACTAGCAACACCACTTGCAGGAACAATATATTGTTCAGCATTTCCACCTAAAATACTGATTTTTTTAATATCATGAATGTTATCTTCCTTTTGATTAATATTATTAAGTTCAATTGTACTTAAAGGTGTAGCCTTAGTTTGATCTTCCTTCATTTTGATAACATCAGGAATGGCATCATTTTTAATATGTCCATCGTTATCTAAAACATCGACTAAAGGAACATCAATATCATCATTAAGTAAAGCACCTTCTTCTTTAATTTGGTCAACAGAAACTAAATCTGCTGTAGAATCAGTTGCTTTATAAACAAGGTGATTGTGATTATGGGGTTGCTTTGAACTTAATGATTTCAAAGTGGGGATAGTATCAGAGGAATCTCTAATTGAAGAACCAATCAAAGATGGTGTTTCTGCTCTATCTGTGTCATTAACTTCATTATAGCCATCCATTTTTAATAATCTCTATTGCTATATATACAATTATCTACCAATGTGCTTGCTCTATACAATAATAATAATATGCTGCCGTATACATAAAAAAGCGCCTGTTTCAAAATGTCATGATACTGAGGTATACGCATGATCCCGAGACAGCCACAAGCGTTTCAAAAATATTATCTTTAGCAAATCTCATCGTCGTCGCAATACCTTCCCGTTTAGGATGGTTATCTTTTGATAATTATCGATGTTCATTATCACTGCTGAATCACTAACTCTAAGCTAATATCTCACTCTGAATAGTATACCGATTCATGTATCAATAAACTAAGAGATAAACTTTATCTGATTAACTTTATCTGATTAACTATATATTTTAAATATAAAACGTTTTTTTTTATAAAATGCATGCAAAAATTTGTCTAACAAATTCAAATGTATAAAAAATGCTACTAAAATGTTTATTTAGCTTCCTTTGGAGCAACAAGAGACTCAATCTTAGCAATTGCTTTAGCAATATCTTCAGCCTTACCCTTAACAACAACTGCATCACTTTCAACATCTTGTCTTGGAACTAAAACTCTAACCTTAAATTCTTCTTCAATACCTCTTCTAACAGATCCACCTGAACCAATAATCATTCTATGTTGTTTCTTTGGAACTTCAACAGTTTGTTCAGTAATACTTTCTAAATCAGCAACAATTTTCTTAATTGCAGTGATGATCTTACCAACAACTACTTTGTCACCTTCACATGTAATAGTATGAGAATCTGAATTACGTGCAGGGAATTGAATGAAACGTCTGAAATCACGATCATTTTCTGAACCACCAGCTTTAATGATTAATTCACGCATAGCCATACCATTTGGACCAATAATATTTCTATACCATTTTGGATCAACATCAATAGTTTCAGTAACGGTATTGACAATACGTTTAACAATTGCATCAATTTGAGCCTTTGCTTCTTTGATACCAGCTTTGGAACCAATAAGTTCAAGGGTAGCAGTACTACTTTCTTTACCTTCTTCACTTTGGGCGTTTTTAGAGTAAATTTGAATACCTGCATCAATTGCAATACCCTTGATGTTATCACCATTTTTACCAATAACTCTTGGAAGTGCTTCAGTTGGAATTTCAATAAATTCAGTAAAACCATTTTCCTTTTCATATGCAATAAGTTGATTAATTTCTTCTTCAACTTTCGCAACACCTCTTGATGGACCTCTGATAACAACATTACCATTCTTTTCATCAGATTGTGAAAATTGAAGTTTAACATTGTATTTATCTTGTAATCTGTTTGCATAGACACCATTTGGACCAATTAATTGTTTACGGTATTTTTGTTCAATATTAATGATACTAGTCTTTTCATCAGCCCATCTCTTTGCTAATTGTTGAATTTTCTTGATACATTCATCAACATTTGATTTTAAACCTGTTAATTTAATTTCAGTATTTTCAACTTTATCATTTTCATCACCCAAGACATCGATTCTGATATTGAATTCATCCTTAATTTCATTTAAGTGTGCACCTTTTTGACCAATAAATCTTGGTAAATATTTGGTTGGGAATTCAATAGTAGTATTGTATTTTGATGCTTCTTCATAATTTTTAACATCTTCAATTAACTGTTTAATATCATCAATTGCTTTACTAATTTCAGTCTTGTAACCCCTCAAGTAAATTTCATTATCAGAAGAACCTTCTAAGTTAGAATATAACTTGATTTCAATAGTATTATCTTCATATTTGTTTAATAAAACCTTCAAAGTATTACCTTCAAGATGTTTTTGATCGTCCTTTGAAGTTTCAATGACTTCGGTAATTAATTCATTGTTTAATTTTCTTAATGAAGCAAATGAATTATCAACATTATCCAACTTAGCTTGAATTTGTTCTGCTGATGGTAAGAATTCATCATCATCTTGTTGAACAACTAATAATAATTTATTACCAAAACCTGCTAAGGAACCTAATGGAATAACTGAAACATTGTTTTCAATTGCAACGGTATTATCTATTTTAGGGAAAATGAATGATTCAATATCTTCAACTGACTTAACAAAATTTGGAGTAATTCTGTTAACAGTATCAACAACTGCCTTTCTAACTTTCTTGATTTCATCCTTTTGATCCTTTGATGCACTAAATGAAACTAAAACATTATGAATATTTGGATCCGCTAAGTTAGCATATGATGGACCAGCAATCTTAATACCATATTCAGAACCAAGAGATTCAAAAAGTTTGGTATAAATAAAGAAAGCAGTCAGATTCTTTGCATGTTGATAGTTACCACCATGAGATTTAGAAAGATCTAATGTGTCAACAGTATATTCAGAAGTTAATGATCTCGCAAGTTCAATAGCAGAAGCAATATCTGATTTTAAACCAATGAATTTAACTTTGAGGGAGGTATCATTATCCTTTGGCACTTCAACAACAACATTAGTTTCAACGAAAATCTTTTCAGCATTGACAAATTGATGTAAATGTTTTGGAATGTCACGTTCATCAACAATAATTTTGTTATCTAATGTAACTAATAATGTCTTAATTTCATTACGTGCTTCAATGACACCTTCTCTTGGACCAGCAATTAAGATAGTTGAAATTTTAGAGGATGGTTCAGGACAAGTAACTTCAACGTCTTTATCAAATGATAATTTTGCAACATTAGCCGCAACGAATGGTTTAACCTTTTCATTAACTGGAATTTTAACATTTAAAGTTTTAATGTTTTCATTAACAATTTCTAAAATTCTAGCCTTAGCATCAGTACAACCTTGAATATCACCTTCAACAGTAACTAATAGAGATTTACCAAATAATTCTTCATTTTCAGTTAATAATGATGAATCATTTTCATCATCATTATCATGTGATTCTTTAGCAATATCAATTCTAACAGAAGTAGCTTCAATAATTGGTCTTAAGGTTTTACCACCTGAACCAATAATAGTTGATCTTAATTTTGATGGAACTTCAAAGGTAATTTTAGTTGGTTTAGTTAATTGTTTAATTAATTCTTTCTTTGCAAGTGCAACATTTTCAATTGGACCATCTAAAAGAAAAGTTCTTCTCTTAGTGGTACTAGAATAAGTAGATTCGATTTTAACATTTAAAGAAGCTTGAATTTTAGCAAAGATTTTGAAAATTTCACCCTTTGCTAAATTTTGTTGTTGTTCATCATCAATAATAAAAGTAACTTGAGTAGAAGTTGATTTAACAGCTTGTTTAAAAGAATTCTTGTTTGCCTTTAAAGATGAAGCAGCAGTAATTGAAGGACCCCATGAAGAAGCAGTTGAATTACTACCACCTAATGAAGGGAACAGAAGATCATCATTCATAGTAACAGCTTTAGTTGTTTCAACTTTAGAAATTTCATCAGCTAAAGTAGGAACATTTTCACCATCAATTGATTCATCAGTATTAGATGATTGAACAGTTGATGGTTCAGAAGTAAAGACAGAGGATTCAGTAGTAGTAGTTGCAGATTCTAAAACAGGAGATTGATTAATTTCTTCAGCTTGAAGCGCTTCAGCGTGTTTCATAGCTAATAATTCAGCAGGAGAAGACATTTTTGTTCAAAAAATTGGATAATAATAGGATATAAATAACAACCGGCAAATGTAGTAACGTAAATGGATATTAAAATTAGTTTAGACAATAAATATAATTTCAATCTGTAAGTACTTTAATATGATACTTTGGATAGAAGTGATAGTTTTCTTGATAAAATAATAAAACAAATGTTTTTCAATTAAAAAGAATGTTTATAGACTGAGATCAACTAAAGAGCAGCTAGAGAAAGAAATATAAGTAAAATTTAAAGAATAATTGAAAGAAATCAGAACAGAAATTCAGCAAAAAGATTCAAATAGAACGAAATCGATATTCATGTCCTGATCCGTTGCAAACGCAATAGCACTTGATTTAACTGTGGCCAAAATTTCCATCACTGTAAATTTTATTACGTGGCACTGTTTGAGTAGTGGTGTACAGATTATGTATTTCCTAAAAAAGTATCACAACATCTAGCTTGTCGTGGAATTATTATCACTCTTTGGAATCATTCACTGGTTAATCATTGATTAATGATGGATATGATTAATTACATCTTTTGAAAGTACGAACCAACTAGAAATCCAATGACATAGACACATCCTTTACCTATCGCTAATGATCCAATCTCACCAAACATGGTAAGTATCGCAGGACCAGGACAAACACCAGACATACCCCAACCAATACCAAAGATAGCATTACCCATCAAAAACTTTACATCTGTAGCATTACTGAAGTTTAAATCATATTCAGATTCAAAAGCTGGTTTTTTTCTTATAGTTGTTTCCACTTTATTTGATTCATTAACTACTTTTTCAACATTCTCTTCTTTAGAATTTGGTAAGTATTTTTTCCACATTATAATATTAGGAATGATACAGAATAATGGTATCATTGCTAAACTTGGATCAAAATCATGTGGTGAAAATAATGATAAGAAGCCCGTAACTTTACTAGGGTTTGTCATTCCTGATATCAACAATCCACAACCAAATAAAAACCCAGAACTGACTCCCAATACGCCTCTTAATATATTCTTATTCTTCAATCTATTAAATCTCTCTTCTTCAATCAAAGATCCCAATCTTGGTAAAATAGAATACGACCATAACTGTCCAACAATTACCAATGTAAGAAGTAATACCCAATTTTCTTTGAAAACGACAAATTCATCATCATACCAATAATTAGGTTCTTTATATGATTCAATTTGCTTATAATTGTTTGTAATCCATGTGGTAATAACACCAGTTGTAAAGAATGTACATGTTGCAATAAAACTTCTCCATCTTAACCTACTCAACCCTGCTAACATATGTCCACTTGTACAACCACATCCGGCACCAGTGCCAAACCCCACTAAAAGACCGGAAATCAAGTAACTCAGTGCAGATCCATAGAAGGTACTTGTTTTTGTTACTGCTGGAGAATAAGACGAAACAAATACAGGTAAATTATGCTTAACAAACTGAGAGGAAAGTAGTAATCCTGTCAAAATTGAAACTGAATGAATATTGGGTCTAAAAATTGAATTGTATAATACGGAAGAAAATCCAATGACTTTACCTTCTAAAAGGATATAGGAAGTAGTAGCAGCTTGAATAAGTAGTGCACCTAATGCTGATTCAATTGGCGTGAACATTCTTCACTTAGTAAGGAAGAGGTTAAAATGATTTGTCATTAATGATTTAGTATTAAATCGAATTTTAACTTTAAACAATTATTTCGGAGAATGGAATATATCGGTAGGGGGTTTGAAAAAGTTTATTACAGAAATTTCATTAATACTTAAACTTACTTTAACATAATATCAAATTGATGATGTCTATATAATATTTCATTTTAGTAATAAAAGTTACATAGTAGGAACCATCTTAAGCTCTAATTTCTTCTTCCCATTGGACACCACACCATTCTTCAATATAAGCAACTCCATTTTCATCCATCCAGTTTAATGGTACAACATCTTCAGAATCAGTAGCAACAATTATAGTTCCCCATTCCATACCATTCTTCATTATATGTGTTATATCATTAATATCTCTTTCAAGATCAATAATCATCTTTGGCATTAATTGTAATTCAAAATGACGATGTCCTGATGGATTATAATCTGGGGATGGAATGTTCCATTCAGATTGTTTCTTTAATTTTCCATTACCTTCGTAAAAAATATTACTTACTTTATCCTTTGAAGAATATAAAATTGGTGATCCTCCAGGTTCATATCTTACAACTTGTGTAGTATTATAAGATAAAACTCTCGTAAAATTTTGGAATGTTTGATCATCGAAAAGTTTAGCAAGATCTTCGGTTTCTTTGTTTTTTTCAGGATTGATTTTAGGTAAGTTTGCAGATTTTACATTATCAGAGGATGTAGAATCTTCTATAATAGTACCTTCATCATCTATTTTTAAATTATCAGGTAATGGAGCTAGAACTTGTTTTGATGAGTCTAATTTTTCAGTTTCAAAATATAGAATGAAACCCTTAAATTCCGGTAATTTGTAGTTCACTTCTTTCTTCTCAACTTTTATTTTATCCTTTGGTTTTATATTAGATTTAGCAACTTCGGAAAATGTTGGAATTTTAGTTTCAGAATTGATGTCATTAACTTCTTTTTTCAAATTATTAGTTTCAAACACATTTTTAGAAAATGGATTATTTGTACTTGAACCAAATGGATTAGCACCAAAAGGATTTGAATTTTGATTATCATTAGAACCAAATAAATTTTTAACTAAATTTTTAGTTTCTTCTTCCTTTTCAGTAATCTTTTGTTGTTTTATTTTTTCTTCTTCAACTTTCTTTTTTTCCTCTGATTCTCTTTGTTCCATTATCAATTTATCCTTCTTGATACCTCTAATTGCACGTATTGAACCATCTTTACGACGACATGATGATTCAACACAAATGAAAACGTATAATGCACGATCATACCAAGTGCCTGGTAAATCAGCACTACATTGTGTTAATAATCTCATTGGTTTGGAACATACTTTACAATGAACAAATTTAGATGGTATTGGTGAATTAACATCTATTGGAATTGGTTGTCCCCCAATAAATGAATCTTTTGGATATACTGGTTCCTCTTTTGATATTTCAACATCAACATAACCTAGTAACGTATTTGTGGTAACTACTGCTGAAGCAATAGATTCGTTATCGGACTCGTACGACATTATTGTCTAGATTACTGAACGTAGCTGCTACTCTCTCTATATAATTTGACATCAATTCAAGGTTAAGTAAATTTACTCAGTTGAATAAAAATATTTCAATTTTTTTTTCACAGTCTTGCGAGAGCATTATTACTGTGTTACATATTTCTTAGCGAAACAATCAGGGTCCTAGCACCACAGTGTTATAATCAAGGCTATGCTTTACTTTGAATATAGGGAGCTCCACATTATTGAACTGAAACTAGGTACATTTTGTAGTTACTGGGGATATCGTAAATTTAAGGACTTTTTACATTCGGGTTGATGGATACTATTATTTTAAGAAACATTGCATCATTCAGTGCCCTTATTAATATTTTCCTATTTACACATATTGAGATTACTCTCCGGTAATATATACTCATCGGACTCCTTCTTTTGAATGTATTTTTTGTTTCCAATATTCCATTGCTATAATTCTACTAAAAATAAACCCCAGATAAGCTCAAGATTAGATGGCTACTATCTAATAAACACACCTTTATTTGTTCTCACGTTTTAAAAGAGGTTAAGAAAATGTGTATTTATATCGTTTTATTAGGTGAGTTACTGAAAAAAGTTTTAGGTTAGTTCGGCATGTAATGGAATTTTAGTCTCATGGTTATGAGTTTACAAATTACATATGCTATATATTTTCCTTTGAATGATTTGTACAAATATCTCTTTGCTGCAAATGGTATCACAAGTCTAGCCAAATAAAATAATAGAGGTTCAATTATCAGAATGACGTCTTATTAATGAGATGTGATAAGTAAACGGACAGAAAAATGAAATCATTTTATCTTTCTCAGAATTTAAGCTCTAAAATTCTATACATCAAAAAATTTGTCAAAATTTCCGTAAATGCAAAAAATGTTCTTTACTATAGTTCATTAACACTGTATATCATCAAAGGTTCCTTTTGGGAACTGTTCTATTGCTTTTAAAAACATAATTAAGCTGTTTACAATTATATTGGCATCGAAGTTTAACATTTTTTAATGTACAACCTTCTACCCCTTAACGTTTGAATCAAAAAAGCTTTAATGTTATACACTAAAATTGTATTGCTTATTTATGTTAGTATTCAATCAAAAATTAATAATATAAGAAATTTATTTGTTTTGCCGTAATTTGTTTTGCCGTGAATTTTATATAGTGAAAACCTTGAAAAAATATACCGTCTGTGTAACTTAGTTAATGTTGATAAGATAACCAAATCAATATTAATTACCTATTTGGAATTTCCATTGATGTGGTATAATTGAATGAAACAAAGGTGGGGCCAGTTTAACTTGGGCTCGATGCGATGTTTCTAATATTTTTGGCTGTGTATAGTAATTTATCATAGCTATACTTCTTTGCATGATTTTTTAGGTACCTTACATAATTTGGAATAAAAATAATTAGGTTTTTTCTATCAATGTTTCATTTCGTTCTATCAATGTATCATTTCTTTCTTTAGACAACACACTTCAAGCTTGGATATCTTTTATAGGTAAAAAAGCCGATTGTTTTATGGAAGCATTTCGTTCAAGTTTTGAAACTCTACTTGTTCTTTTTTCTTTAACTTGTTAATATTCTAATAAAAATTCTAAAATCATGCGGGAGAATATATCAAAATCAGTATTTTTCAAAGTTAATCAAATTATGCATTCTGACTTTATATTGATTAAGTAAACCATTTGTAAATCTAGCTTTACTCTACCATGAATTTCCAAATATCCCGAAAGTGTCGATTCATTTTCTAGGTTTGCAGATGTCTATAAATTCAGGTGCATTTCTTTGACTTTTAGCTGAATTATTATATTCTCCTAATGATTCAAATTATAGTTTTAGTTAAATATTTTAATTTTTGACTTCAAACAACGGTAAAAAAAATTAATATAACATACAAAATGGATCTTCTATTCAGTTTCATTTTACAGTTACTTTTATTTACAAACATTATAAACGCTACTGATATTCAAACTTCTGTTGTCGGTTGTGATTTTAATGCAATTCAGTCAGAGCCAGGTTTCAAAGGTGTCTTTTATGAATTTTCTGATTCCAGAACAGATGAAATCTCAGATGTAAAATTTTATGGTGGTGGCTATCTTACTGGTAGCATTGCTGGAACTGCTTCCAAAATTACAGATATCAACTTTAGTGTTCCAGGTGGTGAACAAAACATCTATGGAGTTGATGTCAACTCGTCCAATTTAGCAATTGAATATACAGGTTACTTCAAGGGTAAGTACTAATAAACAATCAGTTTTCTTTTCATAAATTAACAAATACTAACATTACTTATTTATTATAGCTTCTCAAAGCGGTTTACATGCTTTCAACTTAGCTAAGGTTGATGATGGTGCTATGGTTTTTATTGGTTCTGAGTGCTTATGACTGTTGTACACCAGGTGCTATCCCAGAAGGTGGTGCCGATACTGCTGCTTTATATTCATACAAAGGTTGGAATCAACCATCTAACCCAGATACTACATGGATTTATTTTGAAAAAGATTCTTTTTATCCAATTAGAATTATTTATACAAATGCTATTACTGCTGGTGGTATTGAACTTTATGTTACCCCGCCAGATAATTCTGCTCCTTTAAATATTGGTGGTATGGTTTATCAATTAACAAGTGATCCTCAAAATGTTTGTACTCCTAAAACTGTTGTTGCTACTTATTCTTCTGCGGTGACTTATATTTACTCAGATGATGTTGCTACAACTCTCACTGTTCCAAAAACTACTGTTATTAATGGTGTTTCAACTGTCATTATTGAAGAACAACATTATTTTACAACTGTTTCACAAACCAAAACATCTTACATTTCTGGTTCTTCAATTTTTACCTCCTCTTACTACACAACTGTTGTTACAGATACTCAAACACTTCCTGCAGAAGTTGTGGTTATTGGTGTCCCTATTTTGGAAACGACCACTGTATACACAAAAGGTACCAGGACTTTAACTAAAACATCGGTCGTTACTCAAACAATAGGTACCGATGTTATTGCTAGCAGCATTATAATTGTTCAAGAGCCTAACTTAAAATATACTTATATCCCTTCTGATGTAACTGGTGTTACCACAACCACATCTGCTTATACAACAACCATCAATGGAAAACCAGTTTTTACTTCTCAAATTGTCGTTATTGGCCCATCTGTTAGTACAACTACCCAATTTTACAATGGTTACTACACAACTACTTATATGATCACTGAAACAATTACAGTGGACGGTTCAACTTATACTTCTCGTGATTATGTTGTTGGTGTTCCTCGTGGTACATCAACAACAGTTTGGGATCAAGGTTCTTCTCATGTTTACACAATTACTAAAACTTATACTACCACAGGAGCAACTCTAACATCTGAAATTATTGTACATGCTAACCCATCCATCAGCTACACTTATACGACAGGAACTGGTGCTGCTCAGCAACAACAAACATTTACTAGAACAATCATCTCTGGAACTAACACCAGCAAATATCTTGAAGTGGTTGTTATTTATCCTACTCCTTATACTACAATCGTTGAAGGTACGACCAGCACCAACTATTTAACCACAAGTAATGGCAAAACATTTGAAGTTGTTGAAAGAACAAGTTTTCCTATCACTAAAACATTTGCAACAGTTAGTAAAGTTACAACAACGTTCACCCCTATAGTCGTCAACGAGTCAACTGAATGGTTTTGGCAAGTCATATACCCAACCCCCTCTACTGTTGTTGAAGAATGGACTGGTCTTTACACACGCCAATCAACAAAAACTTTATACTATCAAGAAACAATGGTTACAGGATATGAAGTAGTAGAAAACGTCCCAGTCTACTCTACATCTATTTCATTTTGGACAGGTACTACTGATAGAATCTTTACCTCCTTTGGTGTCACGACTAATCAATTTGGAATTTCAAGTACTTCAACCTATAAAATTGTATGGAAACCATCAGTTTCAGAAGATACATCTTCTTGGAGACGTACTTATACATCAACCAGTTTTAGGACAACATATACCACAGGTCCAGATAAATTCCCAGTCACTGAAACAGATGTTATTATTATTGTTCCAGGTACTGATGTTGTATCTTCTTGGAGTACAAGTAGTATATACGGAGAATGTACCACCGCAGTTACACATACTTCTTATGAAGAAACCACTATTAATAATACAGTCACAACAGTTGGTGTTGCTATTATTAGTGGGCCACACCCATCATGTTATGACCCACCTCCTACAACAATTAGTGCTACTACAACAAAAACCGCAACTGATTGTTCATCTCATTCAACAACAACAACGGTTTCTACCCAAGGTCCCGATTATGCAATTACAGAATCCATTATAGTTATCATCGAAACTCCAATCAAGAATTGTAAACCACCAGTTACTGAAACAACCACAACTACGGTTCCAGCTACCAATTGTGCTAAATCCACTTCAACAACATCCAACGTCGTTACAGATTCCGCAAGTCATATCACAACTAGTGTTACAATTATTGTATCTACGCCACCCACTTCATGTTACTCTTCATCCAAACCATCATCTATACCATCATCTATACCATCATCTATACCATCATCTACACCATCATACAAGCCACCTTCTAAGCTATCAACTACACCATCATCAAGTTCATTTTTCACTAGCTCATCATCAAGTTCATTTTTCACTAGCTCATCATACAAAAGCTCCACCTATATCTCATCCTCCTCATCTCCAACCTCTTCAATCTCATCATCTGTATCATCATCATCTTCTTCTTCTTCATATAACCAATCATCTAGCTCACCATCTAGTTCACTATATAGTTCGTCATCCTCTATTTCATACTCCAGATCATTATCTAACTCATCAACAACTTCATCTTCAAGTGCATCATACATTTCACCATCTGTTCCATCAGATCATTTATCTTCTAGTTCATCATTACCACCGCCTGAAAATCACACAGCAACTATAGTAACTACTTTGACATCCACTGAATATGCTCCTGCAAGTGACTGTTCTTTCACTACCATAATTTCCACCACTTACTTAAATGAATCACCATTTATCGTTACCGAAGTGGTAGTTGAATCTGTTTTTACTCCAGTTGAATCATGTGGTGTATATTTAACTACTGAATATGGGACAAACTGTGAAACATCAACATACACAACCAACATCGGTACCGTTAATAATGAAGGTAAATATATCAATGCTACATTGATAGTTGTTGAGAATCCTGCATTAACCTGTTTACCACCAACTTCATCATCGTCACCATTTCCTATTCCTGTCACACAATCTAATACGTCATCATCATTTTCAATTACAATACCAAATGAAACACCATCAGAAATTTATTCGGTTACAATTCCAAGTGAAACTTCATCACATCCACCAATTTTGGTTACTCCTTCAATTGAAACTTCATCAACTCCAGCTGAGCCACCACATTTTGCAACAACTTCTACTTCCACTGCAAGCACAACAACTACTGTTTATACTTGTACTGAACCTGAGTGTCAAAACCAACCATTGTCAGAATCAACCACTACTCCTCAACCACAAGTTACAGAAACAGATTCTCATACACACCCTAATGATTCAACACCAACAACACATGAAAACCCAGATACTCCTCCTCAAAATACTGCTACAACCACTGATGTTCCAAAAGAGACTACGCCATCCAATCCTGATGTTTCACAACAAACTACTGCTCCACCTACTGAATCAACTCAAACTGTACCAACTGGTAACACCCCATACAAATCTACAACATTAACTGAAGAACCATCTTCATCTACGTTCGCAACTCAAACACCAGATGAACCAATTGTTTCCATCTACCAAGGTGCAGCATCAAGACCATATTTCAATTCGTTATTCTCAATTTTGTTCATGTCAGTCTCATACTTACTTTTATAAGTTAATGATACCAATATTTTCCTGTTCTTTAAACCGAATAGATTTTGGATACATCTAACTAATTTTTCATTCCATTTCCGTCATTCAAATTATCAATGTTTCTATTTCAAAGTTATTAAACCTTTTTAGCAATCATCATGAGATTTCTCATGACATTTTTTGCATTTACTTTATTATTTCATTAAAATTATCTAGGATTAATTTCATTCCTATATGTACGAGTTTCAATCAATTCAATTTTTATTTAATTTCTACAATGTTCTTATATAATTTTTATTATATAACTTTTAAACCAATAGTTTAACCGATGCTTACTGTTTATTTTGATATCAATTTAGCAAAATTCCCGAAAATTCGGCGCTTTTTCTGAAATGAAAAAATTGCAATGAAATTTAATTTAACACATTAAAACTTTTTATAAAAAATTATAAACGAAAGATACTTTACATTATAGGACTTCTGATAACTTCATCATCCATATCTGAATGATGCATGAAATTAATAAGGTCATCAATCATTGAAAAATTTGCATCATTTTGAGCAAATGATCTATGTTTTTCTGATGCTACATGATCTGTAAAATCTGGATACTTGACTCTACAATTTTCACAATATCCTGGTTTTGGTTCTCTTTTAACTTTTTCCCTTCTTTGTTCCTTGAATAAACCGATCGCAATACTCTTTTCTTCATTTGTATGTTTTTGTAACTGTGTATTAAGTTGAGCAAGTGGATTATCATTCAATTCATTTTCATTTATGGTTTTCTTTTGCAATTTGTTGATATTCTGATCATTATTTTTGATTTCATTAATTTTTTCTATGTTTTTTAGACCATTATTTTTAAGGCACCCATCACTTATAAAAGGATTATTTGCGGCCTCCACAGACCGTAAAGCTGCAAGATCATCTTTATTGATACTACTTGCAGTTGAATTTTGTTTTTCTTGATCAATAAGTCCTATTTTCAGGGAAGCATAATTTTCTGTATTATCATTACATCTATTAACATTCACAATATTTTTATTTGATTCTGATTCCTCCTTTGATTTCGTCGTTTTACTCATTGAAGGAGTCAGAACAACAATTCTTCTTTGTTCATTTGCTAATCTTTTACTAACAACTTGTGATCTACTTGGACCTAAACCATTACCAGATAGCGCATTACCACTTGGATTCATACCGGATGCTTGAATACCTGAAGCAGCAATCTCACCATATTCACATAATAATTTACCATCATTATTTGGATTTGAGTTGCATAAAGTAGCCTTCATAATACTATCTTGACGCATTAATTTAGGCATCACAGTTGAATCAAATGATGGTTTTAAAACATTACTATGAACCCTTTTATGATTTTGATTATTTTCTTTGAAATCCGTATAAACGTTATCAGTAATACGCAAACTCATCTTGTCAATAACGTCAGATTTATCAGAGATTAAATTATTCAGGTCCTCCATATCATTATCTTCATCATCTTCATCCTTTTCTATGTCTAAATCATTGTTATAATTTTTAACCTTATATTTAACATCAATATTTTTAATGTTTTGCACAATATTAGTTTTATCCGTCAAAATTCCTTTATTTTCAACTTCATTGACAGTTTTCAAGATTTTATTGAAATCACCATTAACAATTTTTTGTCTCTTATTTTGATTTTGAAATGGATGTTCAACGATTGAATTCTCAGATTCGATAGGGTACTTTATATTATTTTCAAAGAGTTCTTTGAATTGATCTTTTTCCTTCTCTTCTAAGGAATCGTACAGCTCTTTCAATTTTGTAATAGGATGCTCATTTTCAGGTTTAGTACTGTAAAATGAGTCTTCCCATGTTCTTTTATATTGAACTCTATCGTTATATTCTGGGGTGTGAATATCTTCTCTATTGACAATATAGTTGGAATTATATGCAGCTACTATTATTTCTTGTCTAAACTGGAAAGTTTCCTCCAAACATTGAACTCTTCTTTGATGTCTTCTTAGTAATGAAAGAGCATTCTGAGATTTAGTTTCTGTTACAAATAATGATTTCCCATTAGTTGTATGATGAATTCTTGGAATTGTATTTTTATCCTTCCATTCTCTGATGCATATTGGTCGTGTCTTTTCAGTAATATCCCATATGTACAAATATTGATTAGCAAAATATTTAAAATCGTTTCTTTTGACATTTGGGTCACGATCACTTGGTCCGAACAATTTTTCATTCATTAAAAGGTTATTTAAATTATTATTGATATTATTTAAATTTGAATTAGCATTTGCGGCTGGATTTGAATTGCTGCTATTATTAAGATCATCAGTGGTAGGTACAGGCTCTGATAAATGATTTAAGAAACGGTATACTTTAGGATATGACCAAACCTTGATTGAAGCTTTTTTAGCTAATATTGAAAATAAATCACCAGCAGGATAAGTTGCAGTTCTATCAAATTGACGTTTTGAAATAACAATTGTAGTTTTATTTGAATAATCTGTATCAATTACAGACCCGAGTCTTTTAAATGCTAGCATTGTTTTCCTCTGATCTTTATCGTTTGGATCATAATGTTCGTAATAAATATAACTCTTTGTTAAAATATCTCTCCAATTTTCCTTCCATTTGGCCAATTCATCACCGGTCATTTTTTTATTAGCAACTTTACCTGTTGCAATTTGAGTTTTTTCATTAGTATTATTTTGGTTAGGATTTACCTTAGTCATTAATAGAGAAGGCAGATATCCATCTTTTTTTGGTGTTGATGTACCCATTAGATGTGGGAATTTATCACCAGAACTCAGTTTATTAATATGTGGAACTAATTGACAAGCTGCTCTCTGTGGTGTTGGTGGAGGTTGCATCTTAAGCTTTCGTACCAGACTACCATCTTTGCCCTTTGAAAAATTATCATTGATATTATTAGCATTGTTGTTGTTATTGTTGTTGTTTAAATTCACTCCAATTGCCCTTGCAGAAGGCGTGTTTACATACAACCGAGATGTATCCTTAAGAGCAGGTCTGTCTGTAGACATCTTGGATGGTCTTTTGATGAAATTCAAAGAATTGATTAATGATAAAAATGTACAAATTCAAAATAATATCTCCTTTAAAATGACAAGAACGGGGATATTTTCCTCTAAGAGCATTTGTTACACGTTAAGAAAAACATTTTTCCACAGCTGCCAACAAAAAGGGAAACCCACTCGTTTTTTTAATTGAAAATACGTAATGTGACGCGTTTGTTCGGAAATTTAGAAACATGCATCCAATTTTCGGAAAATTGGGAGTTTTTCATTCAGATTTCTTTCCATCATGAATTGGTTGCTATAAGAGGGTATGTAGTAAAAAATATATTAATTTAATCTTGAAGTTGATATTGTTTTAATACAAACTTTGTTTTTGTCTATCACCATTTACTAACAACTATTCAACTTTAATAACTATATATAATACATAATGCTTCAAAGCTTACTGGTGCAACCTCTTTTAGTACAGATTTTAGAACCATGCCCTCAACTTACATCTATACTCCCTTTGAGTGCTTCATTAATATCAGTATCACTTCAAAAACCTCTACTGTCATGTATATCTAAGGCCGGCGTAGAGCAGGATAAATTATTGAATAGTACACTTAGTGAAAATGGACAATTATTATCAAATATATTTACAGACGAATTCAATGGGGAAGAATATACATTTAATATGAATGAACAAACTCCTCTTTTAAACAGCAAAGATTCTAATAATATTAATAGTAATAATCACTATAATGACCAAAATAATAACAAAAACAGTTCCAAGATAAATGATTTGAAAAGAGAAATAAGTTTAATTGATGAAAACTATAATTCTGATTACATAAATGCAAATGTTAACCCTGTTGATAATTTGGATATTTTATCACTGACAGTTCTGAAAGAATGGACACAGAGAAGTACAGAAGATAAAACAATATCAATGTGGAAAGTTTATGAGTTTGGAAAATACAGACTTTATATGGGTGAAGTCAATAAAGATTATTCACTATTATTATGTGCAAAGAAGGATTATCCTTCAGCTATTGCAATTGCAAGATTAACAAGAATGTGTGAAATTCTTTCCAAAAGATTATAGACCTGCTTTTATTTGTATTCTATAAAAGTATAAATATCATATATGGTATACATGTCTACAATTCGTTCTCTTCTATAAAAAAACTACAGAGTACAGTGACTAATGAAGTAAATACTATAAATTTGAAAACATCTTGGCATGCACTATAATAAGACGAAATAATTAATTGTTTTGCAAATTCTGGTGCTTTGTTAAATGCATAAGTTGTATCTAACAATGCTTTTTCAATTATCTTTTGAATAACGTCTTCATTCTTTCCAATATCTTTGAAATTACTCACTAAGTTCTTTCTTAAGGATGATTGCAATATAGCACTTGCAACTGAAACACCTAATGTTGAACCTGTTGATCTAAACCCATATTGTATTGAAGTAACCAGCCCATGTTCAGAATGATTCACTGAAGATATCATAGCAATTAATATAATGGTGATAATTGATGTCATTCCGAATTGACCTGGAATTAGTATCAATGAATTAGCGTAAAATGACTTTTCCTTATCTGAAGATAAAAATATCAGGAAACTTCCTATACTGTTAACAAATGTAGAAATGAGCAATAATTTTTTGTATTTTTTATATTCTTTAATGTACAAACCTGCACCTATAGATCCAATAATTGCAAAAGTGGAGCCTGGGATCAATCTCACACCTGATTCATAACTTGATAAATTAAGAACAGACTCCCAAAAAAATGGAACATAAAGCAAGATACAGTAAGTATTCATAGATAAAACCCAACATCCAACTGAGCTCCAAAAAATAGTCTTATTTTTTAAAAGCTTGACAGGTATAACAGGGTTTGAAATTCCTTTTTCAAAGTAATAAAAATGTATCAAACCGATCAAACCAGCTCCAACAATAACAATAAACTGTATACTTTGGAATGGAATATTCTTTCCACCAATTGATGCTGCAAACATTAAAATAAAAATTGAAGAAACTAAAACTGTTGATCCATAAAAATCAACTTTCCCAACCTTAGATTTGAGACTTTCTTCAACAGTTTCAGCTTCCTCTTCCTTTTCAACATTCAAATATAAGAAAGTTAAAATACCAGAGATTAAACATATTGGTACTTGAACGATAAAAGCCAATCTCCAATTAAAATATTTTTGAAAAAATCCTGCAAAGACACCACCCATGGCACTTCCAATTCCAAAAAAGATATTCACATATCCCTGATACAATCCACGTTGATTTAATGGAACAAGATCAGATAAAACAATTGCACTCATGGTATTGAACCCTCCACCACCAATACCACTTATAGCACGCCCTATAACAAGAACAATGAATGAATTTCCAATACCACATAATAAACATCCCAATGAAAATATAACTGAACAAAAAACACATACACTTTTTCTACCAAAAATATCAGAGAATTTACCGAAAACCGGTTGAAAAGCTGCACATAATAAAAGATACGATGTTGCAATCCATGAAATAACAGGTAAACATTGTAAGTCATCAGCTATAACGGGTAACAAAGTAGCTACAATTGTAGAATCTAATGCTGCAACAAAAACATTAATAAACATACAACATAAAATAATATAGAATCTCATGTCTTTCTTAACTGGTTCTTTAGCATTTCTGAAATGAGAAGTGACATCATTCCATTCTTCTGAGTTTCCTGTATAATCAGCTGGCGATATAGACGTATATAGAGGGGTATCCTCAAATATTTGTTCTGTAGTCATCTATTAATCAAGTTACCAGAAAAAAAGACTGATCTTTATAAAATATATATGGTGTTTTATCACTTTAAAATCTTAACTTACTTTATTACTTCAACGGTTATCGACGAGTTTTTGACATTTTCTCTTATCAGTTTCAAAAAAATATTTTTCAAATGCGAATTCTGGAGAAGCTTAGACCGGCATTTAATTTCCGGAATTTTTGTTTGTTGAGCGCAAACAATCTCCGAGATAAGTCTGTTATGATAGACATCTCCCGGATAACATCTCCGAGAATTAAAGTTTGCTAATTTATTTCCTGGTATAAAAGATTTATCTTTCCGTTGTCATTTTGCCTTTCAAGCATATCTAGTATACTCAGCCAACCAAGTAATATGACTGTTGGTAACGTTGATTCAAACAAATTCTGGGAAATTGCAGATTCTAAGCTCGGTTTCTTTGGTGCACAATTTATTAGAGAAATCATTGTGAAATCAGAAGGTGTATATGTCTACACTAATGAAGGTAAAAAGATTTTGGATTTTACATCAGGTCAAATGTCTTGTTTAGTTGGTCATTGTCACCCTGAAATCAATAAAGTCATTGCAGAAACCTCTTCAACTTTAGATCATACACTTTCAGGTATGGTTAGTCCACCTGTTATTGAATTAGCAGAAAAATTAACCAGTTTATTACCAGATGGATTAGATAGAGCAACATTTTTAAGCACTGGTGGTGAATCTAATGAATATGCAATTAAATTAGCTAAATGTGTCACAGGTAAATTTGAAGTTGTCGGTTTATCACTTTCATGGCATGGTATGACTGCAGCTGCGAATGCATGTACCTATCAAGCTGGCAGAACTGGTCATGGACCAATGACACCAGGATCTTTAGTTTTACCAAGTCCAAATGCTTATAGATCAATTTTTAGACATGCTGATGGCTCATATGACTGGAAAACTGAGCTTGATTATGGTTGGTCGTTAATAGATGCTCAAAGTACAGGTTCATTAGCTGCTGTCATTATTGAACCAGTTTTATCTTCTGGTGGTATGCTTATATTACCTGATGGTTATTTGAAAGCAATGAAAGAACATTGTCAAAAGAGAGGTATGCTTTTAATTGTTGATGAAGCTCAAACTGGTGTTGGTAGATGTGGTAGTATGTTCGCATTTGAAACAATGGATGTTGTTCCGGATATTTTATGTTTAAGTAAAACTTTAGGTAATGGTTTACCACTTTCAGCTGTTGTCACTAGTAAAGAAATTGATGATAAGGGAAGAGAAGGTGGATTCCTTTTCTATACTACACATGTCAATGACCCAATTCCAGCAGCAGTTGGTTCAAAGGTTTTAGAAATCGTTGTTCGTGATAATTTAGTTGCTAATTCAAAGGCTAGAGGTGAACAGTTTGCAGCTGGTCTTAAAGAACTTTCAAACTCTTTCAAAGCAATTGGTGATATCCGTCAAATGGGTTTGATGATCGGTTTAGAAATTGTTACTGACAGAGAATCAAAGACAAGTGATCCTGAAAAAGCTAATTTGTTAGCCAAATCTATGATGAAAAATGGTTTAAATGCTAATCTTATTGCTGTCAAAGCTTTCGGTGGTGTTTTCAGAATGGCACCTCCAATTTCTATTACTGAATCGGAAATCAATGAAGCTTTAGTAATTATTAAAAAAGCCTTCGAGGAAGTTTATTTTTAAATTTTATATTATATTTGTCTTTTTTATTTATAAAATCAATAACAATTTCGTATTCTTACTCTATTTTAATTAATCAGATATACTCATAATCTAAGGCATATTGATATCTACTAATTGAGTTTCCGGTGGAAAAGTTTTGAAATGTATTGTGCTTACGTAATTGTTTATTTAATATCCTGGAAAATTCTCTTATCATTCCAATCATATTTTGGGGTCAGATTATTGCGCCTACAATGTAACTTTTGAATTAAAAGATTATCACTATGTTAATTTCACAAACGGTTTATTAGATGACAAAAACGACACAAACTGTTGACAAAATTTCAAAAAAAAGAAAACGTGGTTTAGCATGTAAAAATTGCAGAAAAAGGAAAGTCAAATGTAATATTAATGAAAAATATCCATGTACATCTTGTTTAAGTTCAAATCAGGAATGTATTGAGTCAACGATCGATAAGCGGAAAGAAAGAGCTGAATCAGAGTATACACAGCATCTTGAAAATAGATTAAGCGTTTATCAGGAAGAAAATGCCAGAATTGCATCACAATTAGAAAATATTGTTAAGGTTATGAGAGAAGTGATGGATGTTAGTAGTTCTTTTGAGTTTAATAAATTGAAAAATGAAACTACAAATACAGGAATTAGCTCACCACAAACTAATTATACTAATCACTACACTAATATTCAATATATCCAGGATGACATTGAGCCAAATTTAGAAGAAGATGTAGAGTCTAGTGAAAATTTGAATGAAAAATATCCAACCCCATCCACATTTAAAGCGTTTGACAATAAACCTTTATCTGTTTATGGAGCAACAAGTGTTTTTGATAATATATCTGTCTCAAAGCTGAAAAATCTTAAAGAAATGGAAGAGATTTATATTTTGAATAGAGATCCTAAAATTAATTTTTACATCAAATTGTTCTTTCAATGGCAATACCCTGATATACATATCTTTGTTTTTAGAGAGGCATTTTTATTAGATTTTTTACATGCTAAGAACAACAGCTCATATTGTTCAACGGAATTAATTTTTTCCATTTGTGCATTTGGTTGTTTGTTATCAGAAGATGAAGATAAAAAGCAGATTTCAAATAACTTCAACGAAAAAGCAAAACAACTCTGTTTTAATAATTATTCTAAACCTTCAATTTCACTCTTACAAAGTTTTTTATTGCTTGGATTATATGATATTTATAATGGTAAAAATGATAGTGGTTGGATATTGAGTGGGATGGGTATGAGAATGGGCTATTCTATAGGGTTACAACTCAATTCCAGAGAAGATATTGATAATTTAAAATCAGAATTAGGTACAAAGATTAGGAGTCGTATATTTTGGGGGACATATTTAGTGGATCATTTAATTGGTTTATTATTAGGAAGACCGCCTTCCTTGAAAATGAATGACAGCACTATTGAAGAAACGATTGAACTACCAGATATTGATTGGATTCATGAATATACATGCCCCGGTGAGCTAGGTGAAGCTACTAAAATTTTATTAATTGGAAACCCACTTTGTGAAATGGTTAAATTAATGAATATTTCAGGTGATATGATAAATGATATTTTTGATGATCAAAAATATAGCAAGCAAAATGACAGTGTGATATTTTATAGGAGATTACCATTGGTTCGGAAGTACAATTTGAGTATGTTTAAGTGGAGAAAGACATTACCAGAATCACTTCTTTGGAATAGTTCAGATTTGAAGGAAATTGGTGCTGATCCAACTACTTTAACTTTTAAGTTGATATACTACATAGTCATACTTTGTTTGAATAGACCATTTTTAAATTCAAAAGTTAATGAACAGTACGTCGAGTATTGTGCAAATTGCAGAAAGATTTGCTTAAATGCTGTTAATGATCTTACTATTGCATTAAGTAGATTTACCACAATATACGGTTTCGATAAATGTTCAAACTTGATCATATACAGTTGTATCATTTCAATTTCAGTTATCTTGAGATCATACAACTCAGACAGTAAATCAAATTTGATGAGTGACCCTGAAGTGAAATTTAAAATATTACTTTTCATGAAAATTCTTAGAGAGTGCTCAAGAAACTGGGGTTTAAGTGAAAAGGCTTTCAAATTAACCAAAGATAAATTACGTAAGGAACATAATATCAACATTGAAGAGGAGTTGAACAGTTTTAATCAAAATGAACAACCTGATTTATTTACAAGTGACTATACTGAAGAGTTCATAATCAGTGGCCATGAATCAGTAGACGGTGAAAAGGATTATAGTTGTTCACCTTTAGATAAGGAACAAATGCTCCAAAGCAAGGATTCGTTAGGTGGACCCCCAATTTTCATGTTATCTAACACATTTAGTCTTCTAGATGAGTTCCTATCTGATGACATGATTGACCCTTTTGATTTTGAAGTTTGAATCATTAAATCATCATACGTTTTCAAGGGAGATAAAAGTTTCGGATAATGTCCCCGATATTTATTATCACGATAGTAAAACTTATCGGAGAACCACCCCGTTTTATTATTGTGCGCGTACGGAGAAAAAATCCGAAAATATAGATAACAATTTAAAGTTTCAACGTTTAAATATTTTTATTTTGATAACTCTAAGTTTTTTTCATAAAGATAAGAAAGTTATTGTACAAGAACAAAAATCTCCGATATATTTTGTGATTGTATAAATACATCAGCTGGATCCAATAAATCACAGCATCATTTAATTTAAACTTGTGTAAATTTTTTATATTTATAATTATCAACAAACATGTCATCAATCAACACGGATGAAAAAGTCAATGTAAAGACAAATGTTGAAGAATTTGACGGAGAAATTCTTTTAGGTACTGTCATTTCAGCTTCTGGCGAAGAAACAGAAGTTCATGGTGATTTAAAGCATATGGATGAAGCTTTAGGATTTGCACTTCAAAATGATGATTTCCAATATACTGAAGAAGAAGATCGTAAAGTTTTACGTAAACTTGACTTCTACTTGATTCCATTTATTTCTTTCTTTACTCTTTATTCTACATCGATAAGGCCAGTAATGGTTTTGCCGCAGTTATGGGTATTAGAACAGATATGAAGATGAAAGGTGATCAATATAGTTGGACCACTTCCGCTTTCTACCTTGGTTACTTGGCATTCCAACCAATTGCATCATTATCCTTACAAAAATTTCCACTATCAAGTACATTTTCGGTTTATATGTTTTCATGGGCAGTTATTATTTGCTTACAAGCTACAAATTCTAGTTATCCAGCTTTCGTCTTCTTAAGAACACTTTTAGGTTGTTCTGAAGCTTCTGCGTCTGTTTTCACTACACTATTAACATCTCAATATTTCAAAAAGAAGGAAGCATTTTTAAGAGTTTCATTTTGGCTTGCCACAGCTGGTTTTGGTGTTTTCTTTGGTAATATGATGGCTTATGGTATTGCAATAAGATCTGATCAATTTTCAATTGAATCATGGAAAATTTTATTCATTGTTGTTGGTTTAATTTCATTTGTCACAGCTATTATTTTATATTTTCATGTTTCAAATACTCCTTCTCAAGCATGGTTTTTAAATGAAAGAGAAAGAAGAATTGTTGTTGAAAGAATTAGAGAAAATTACCAAGGATTTGGTAACAAAGTTTGGAAGAAACATCAATTTATTGAAGCTATGACTGATATAAGAACTTACTTATTTTTTATTTATGCAGTTTCATTTAATATTCCAAACTCTGCATTATCTTCATTTGGTTCCATTTTACTACACACTGATTTAGGTTACTCTTCTACCGATGCACTACTTTATGGTTCTCCACAAGGTGTAGTTGAATTTATTGGTTTACCAGTTCTTGCTTATTGTATCCAAAGATTTAACCTACCAAGATTGTTAACATGTGCAATATTGATTACAATTTGTATTTGCTTTGCTTGTTTACTTGCATTCGGTAAAGACTCACATACTAAACTTGCTGGTTATTATTTGCTAGGTTTAATGCAAGTTGGTCCAATTGGTAGTTTCTCATATTTTGCGTCAAACGTTCCAGGTTATACTAAAAAAGTTACTATTACTTCAGTTTATTTAGTTGGTTACTGTGTTGGTTCTTTAGTCGGTCCACAAACATTCCGTGCAAATGATGCGCCACATTACAACCCTGCAAAGATCACTATCGTGGCTTGTCTTGCTGTTTCTGCTGCTTGTTACTACGCTCTTTGGGCAATTTGTTATTACGATAATAAAAAGAGAGATGCTAAGCAAGCAGAATTGGGTGATAAATATGTTGCACCAAAAAATATTGAATTTAGTGATTTGACATCCAAAGAAAATATTTATTTTAGATTCACTTTATAATCTTTTTATAATTTTTTTATAATCTATTTATCATTTATTTTTTAATCTTTTAGTTTTATTAATATTAGTACCATATGCCAAGAATAGCCTTCAAGATAAACATTTTGTATTTGTCATGACTTGAAGCTCTTTTTGTCATTGGTGTTTGGAGGATAGTTAGAGTGACTGATAAATTTGTCAATTTCATCTTTATTAGTAGGTGAGATAGGCTCGGTTAAAGAAATCCGAAAAACAAGTTAGATCGGAGTTCAAAATCCGCAAAAAATTCCCACTTATCAGCAAAGTTTTCAAAATATTCAACTTACTTAAGTCGGAGTTTTCCACTTCTGACTCTTTTCCTTAATATTCATTGAATTTTAATTATCATAAATATATTCAAATATCGTTGAAATGAAAATTAGCACGTTAGCTATATACTTTTTTTGTTTTGTTCTACAAGGCATTTTTGCGCTAGGCTTGTGGGGAATTGAAGATGTTACCTTAGTACCAAATTTTGTCCCTTCAATTGAATCAGTGATTTCACAAACTGACAACACTCCAGAGAGATGGAATGTGGTTGAATTACTTAAAGAAATGGTAAAAATTGAATCACCAGTTGGGTATGAATATAATGTAATGAATTGGTTAGCAAAAATATTAAGAGAACAGGGGTTAACTGTTGAAATGCAACTTGTTGAAGACAGTCAAACCAGTAATACCGGTGAAGATAGATATAATGTTTATGCATATATGGGAACAGAAAGGGATACCAAAATTGTTGTTTCATCACATATTGACACTAATCCTGAAGGTCATATTCCATATAAGGAGATTGGAGAAGAGATTCATGTTAGAGGAGCATGTGATGCTAAAGGTGCAGCAGCTGGACAAATTGTTGCATTTTTTGAATTATGGGATTCTGGTAAGATTAAAGAAGGTGATGTTTCTTTATTGTTTGTTATTGGTGAAGAATATAATGGTATTGGTATGGAAGTTGCAGTTAAATCATTAAATGCTACATGGAGTAAAGCTGCGATTCTTGGTGAACCAACTGAAAACAAATTAAGTAGAGGTCATAAAGGTAATTTTAGGTTTGATGTTGAAGCATGGGGTAAAAAAAGTCATTCAGGTTATCCAGAGTTAGGTTTTAGTGCCATTGAATTTTTAGTTAGGAAGCTGTATACGCTTTTGGAAGAAGAAATGCCATATTCTGATTTACTAGGGCCAACAACTGTTAATATTGGAACTATCCAAGGTGGTGATGCGGCAAATATTGTTCCAGATCATGTTAAATCCGAACTTTATATTCGTATGGCAGCAGAACCTGAATGGATCAAACAATATGCTAAAGAATTGTTTAATACTGAACATTCTAAACTTAGTGTTGTTCAATATCTTGCACCACAATATCTAGACTTTGATGTTCCAGATATTGAACTAATTTCATGTGCTTATGCTACTGATATGCCATATTTGGAATTTTTAGGAATAAAAAGATATCTTTATGGACCAGGTAGTATTTCTGTTGCACATACACAAGAAGAATTTGTTACTGAAACTGACTTATATCAATCAGTCATTGATTATAAAAAAATCATCGAGTATAATATTTAGATTTTATTTATAAATTATAAAAAGGAATCCTAAAAAGAAACAAAAAACAAGGAAGCTACCAAACCAACGGAGTAAAATTTTATTTTTCTATGTCCGATATATCAAATATGAGAAATAAAAATAGTTAAGAATTTGTTCAAAAGTAACTGTTTTAGTGTTGTCATGATATAATGTGTGTAGTGGTGAACTTTCTATAAAAAGATTGGGAAATTGGACATCAGATAAAATGGATAATAATGTGTACATAGTATCGTACTGTTTAGATAGAGCAAAATAATATAATTATGAAAATTTAAAATTATAGCTCACTGTCATCTTCAAAATCATCTTCTTCATCAATACCATCATCAACATCATCATCTTCATCATCATCATCATCATCATCATAAAAATCATCTTCCCACCATCCCTCATTTTCTTCAATATTTTCATCTTTTGTAGGTTTAAGAGACTTTGTAACATCGTCTAAAGTTGGTAACGTTATATCAGCTGGCATACGTTCCCTACTTTTTTTCACGTCACTTTTAACTTTCTCTACATAAACATCCCTTTGCTTTTTATAACAAACACTTGCCTCCACATTTGCCGGACTACTAATATTTGGATCATCTAAAAGACTTAGTATACTTAATAAAACAGATTCAACATTTTGAGCAGGTGACCAAGTAATATTTAATGGCTCATCAGTTGGTTGTTCATTATCGGCAGTATGAAGGATGGAAATACATAATCTTCCGTCACTATAAACATTTGGATGAAAAATAGCAGGAGTAAATTTGAATGAAGGTGGAGTATATGGGTAATTTGGTTTAAATTGTAGTTGAGCAGATAAATATGCACCATTATAGATACTTTCAGGATCAACGACCATCAGAGATACATTCCATAAGAAGATGTTTTCATCGGGGATTTCTACATGCACTTGTTTTAAACCAGTTTTAGGATTAGTTATATCTCTAAACTCTTTCCAAAGGATTTTTGCTGCAGACATTAGTTGTTTTGTTGTGTCAGATTAAATAAATAGAAGATTAAGTGTTGATATTTTGAGGAGGAAAAGAGGATCTTTGAAAGTATCAGATTCGAGTTGCGGAAAAAAAGAAATAATAAAACTGTATACGAATGAATAACTGTGGTAGAATCGATATTTATCACTATACACTTTGTTACGTAAGAATGTTATAGGTTACATTACAGCTGGATGTAGAGATATTACAAGTTGTCATGATATATAAGTGAAAGTAGGTAGACCATAACATCGTATAACAAATCATTAATATCAATAGTTTTTGAAACTTTCATTATAAACTTTATAAAGTGAAGTCTATCAATCAGCAATTATACATATTATTTACAAGAACTGGATACATGGTATATTTATATATCATTCTTCAGTAGTAAGAACAGCCTCTATAGCTTCTTGTTTGTTATTTTCAAATTTTTCCTTATCTTCATCATCTTTTTCTTTATCTTCTTCTTTCTTCTTATCCTCTGGGGTTATACCTAATTGACGTGCACGTTCTTCTAATCTCAAACGTTTATCAATCTTAGCTTGTCTTATTCTTGCCAATTCAGCTTGAATTTCATGTGGTTCTTTAGGAATCTTATTAAGAGTATCAGGATCAGGCCAATAACCTGGAACATTAAATTTTCGATCAGTATCAATACCAACATAGTACATGATAGTAATTGGAGTCATTAAATAGAAAGTGAATTTTGCTAATTCAAATTGTGAACGAGTAAGTTTCGGTAGACGTTTCCAGAACATGTTTTGTTGTTGTGTGTAAGTGAATGCGTGTGTTCTTTATCGGAGAAATCAAATAAGAATAAACCATCCTTAGGAGCTACTAAAGACATCAATCATGCACTGCTTGAAAAGAAACCCTCTTGAAAAAGAGAGAAATTTCAGGCGGCGCGGCTGCCCAGTAGGTTGTGGGAAAAAAAATATTTTTCTTTCTTTCACTGCAGGAATTATTGATTAGCAAAAAGTTGATTATTAGTGGTTGGTGAAGTTGTCAATGGAAGGATGTTTGTCTGTTTGTTTGAATAGTTATTTAAATAGAAATATTTACTGAAACAAAGATGTCTAAAGTTTTGCAAATCTGTACACATTCCGGCTCTTTTCATGCTGATGAAGCTTTGGCTGTCTATCTTTTAAGACTTTTACCACAATATCGTTATGCTAATTTAGTACGTTCAAGAAATCCAGCTGATTGGGAAGCTTCAGATGTCGTTGTTGATGTCAGTGGTAAATATGACGGTGTCAAATATTTTGATCACCATCAAAGAGAATTCTCTGATTGTTTTAATGAAAAATACCATACTAAATTATCATCTGCTGGTTTAGTTTATAAACATTTCGGTCGTGAAATTATTTCAACTGTTATTTCACTTAATGAAAATGTTGAAGCTGAAAAAAATAAGATTGATTATTTATTTGATAAAATTTACTCTGATTTTATTGAAGCTGTTGATGCAAATGATAATGGTATTGATATGTATGAAAATAAAGATTCATTAACTCCACGTTTTAGAGATCGTAATTTCACAATTGCAGGTATTGTTTCAAATTTAAATCCAAGTTGGGAAACTGATGCAACTGATCATGATTTTGATAGACAATTTGAAATTGCATCTAAAATTATTGGTGATGCATTCTTTAATTATCTTACATATATGGGTAATTCATTCTTAAAGGCTAAACAATATGTTGTTGATGCTTTTACTACTAGATTTGAAGTTGATCCATCAGGTAAAATCTTATTATTCGATAGATTTGTTCCATGGAAGGAACATTTATTTAATGTTGAAAAGGAAAATAATGCAGTTGGTGAACCATTATATGTGCTTTTCCCTGATAGTGCTGGTACATGGAGAATTGCAGCTGTTCCACTTTCATCTACTAGTTTTGATTCACGTAAAAAACTTCCAGAAGCGTGGAGAGGTCTTCGTGATGATGTATTAAGTAAGGAAACTGGTGTTGAAGGTTGTGTTTTCATTCATGCTGCAGGTTTCATTGGTGGTGCTAAAACTAAAGATGCAGTTATTGCACTTGCTAAAATGGCATTATAAATAATATAATAACCATTTCAATAAACTAAATAGAATGTTTACTATTTATCATATCTAATACATGTATCGTATATCTATTGTATTTTGTATGTTATCCATCAACATATAACCATCAACATAAGTAATATATGTCCGACAGTAACTTTGAAGCTTTACCGGCAAGTCTCGCATTTATAGGACAATAGTGGGGGGCTCATTGGGGGGTTGAGAAGTGTTGAGATTTTTATCAATTTATTTGTCCCTTATTTTATTTTGGCTATATTGTGAACGTTGAGTTTTTGTTTACCAGATTTCGGTGATCCTTTTTCGGTTGTTTAGAAAAGAAAGGAGAATCTAATTGAACTCTCTGCTTAACCAAACTAGTATCTTTATTTGTCATGAAGAAATTTATGAAGCTTAGGGATAAAGACAAGAATAAACACAAGGATGATCGTCTATCCAGTGGACGTAAACATCATGCCCTTAGTATTACAGCTCAGGAACAAGTTCATCAAGCTCAATTGGCGCGTGCACAACAGCAACAGCCGCAACAACAACAGCAACAACAACAACAACAAGGTAGTACCACACCTACAACAAGGATAAAACATCGTGCTTCAACTAATAGTTTACATACACCTACACAATCAACATTTGAAATCAATAAATCTCCACTATCCGTTAATTTTTCTGAAACTTCATCACAAAATTTTGACAATTTAACAGGAATTGAATCTTCCCATAATGATATTATTAATTTGAAAATGTTACCATCTCCAAAACTTTTTAGTAATCCCACTTTTAATGAAGGTAAAAGTACTTTATCGGCATCTTCATCCATTCATGAATCTATGTCCGTTTTCCCGACAACTGGCAATCATTTCCATCAAATAGAAAATGATTTTGAATCTGAGTATTTGGATTATAATCAAGACTCCACGTTTGTTAATTTAACCAATAGTGATAGTCTTAATGATATTACTGCCGGTGATAGTTTATTGCAAACAAAACAAGATGCAGTGCAACATGATGTTGAAATTGAAAATGAAATAGTTACTGAAAATTTGATTTCAAATTCAGTTAGAGAAGAAGCAGAAAATGTTGTAGCTGCAAAAAGTCGTAGGAATTCCCAAATTTCAACATTTTCAACTTCAACGCATATTTCAAACATACAGGAAACTAATAAAAAGTTAACACAATCATTGAAACATTATCCATCCACTATTTCATTGTCATCCTCTTGTCATCCACATAATCACGCGCGTGGTAATAACATTAAACATAATCCTGCATCTCTTCAATCATTAGTAAAATCTGATTGGGATGATTCAACTTTTAAAACTGCCTGGGTCAATAGAATATCTGAAAATTATGATCCTCGTTTATATTGGATTGAACTAAAAGGCTCATCATTATTAGTTCATAAAGTTCCCACTGATTTACAATTTGCTAAAAGTTTAATTGTTGATGAAGAAAAATATGAAGATCAATCTTTCGTTTCAATTTCAGATAAAACAATGACTTCATACTTACATAATAATAATGCTGATAAAAGCACGACTGATTTATCAATTAATACTAAAGCTGATGATAGTTTTGATTCAATTTCAACACCAATTCCTACTCCAACAAAATTAACTTTTTCACATCTGCAAAATGAAAATTCTATTACTTCAGAAGACATACAAAGTATAACTACAGAAAACAATAAATTGGGCGATGTTGATGAATCTTCAATTTTAGATGAGGACTTCCTTCATTCAAGTGATGAGACAAGAAAAGATGATACTGCAATTGAACATACCATTAATTTTGCAGATTTAATTCAAGATTACGAATCTTCTAGGAACATTTGTAAAGAAATCAAGGATTTAAATTGCCGAAATATCAAAGAATCGCCTCAATTTGGGGACAGCTTTTTGAACACTGGCAAGAAAGTACCTTTCATTATTCATGAATTATCGTACGAATCTCCATCATGTCCACATCCAAAACTGGTACTTGATCCTAGTACATTATCTATATTAAGAGGTTCTTTGGAATCTTTATGTCATACCATTATATTTTTTCCATCTGATAAGACATCTGATGAATTGATTGAAATACTACCACTTCTTTCGAGTTTAATTGATTCATTCGTGTATTTTCAAAAGTATTTTGATCTTTTCACGAATAAAAATTATCTCACCATGAAAAAAATTAGGATAACTGATATGGAAATGAAAATGTTATTTTCAAGATTGAGAAGAGTTATTGAATTATCAATAGTTAAATTTAAGGGTAGTCTTTTAGATGATGAAATATTCAAATTAATTAAAAATCTCGCAAAATCTTTAATAGGTAATTGTAACGATAACTTAAACGTCGAAGAATTGAAATGCATTTTGAATGAACTTGATCAAGTCAGATTATCTTTAATAAATTTAGTCAGTTACCAATTAGATGCAAGCAAATCCAATATTAATTCACTTCTTTTATTGGATATTAATAAATCTGAATTAATCTCAGCTAAAGATTTTATTATGTTACCAACTGATGTATTAGCTCATGAAATACATTCAATAGACTTAACATTTATGAAAAACTGGCCATTAAGATCAGATTATTCAACAATATTATCACGTTTAGAAACTATTGGTTCATCTTATAACTATTGGAAATTCAACCCATTGCAGTTTGTACCTGCGGTAAATACACATTATTTAGGTAGGTTATTAGCATATCATATTTTTGAGGATCCAGAAACATCAATTAGTCCAGAAAAACGTTCACAAATACTAATGAAATGGATACATTTAGGAATTGTATTGAGTGATCGAGGTGATATGGTTTCATGGTTAGGAATTGCTACAGTTATTTGTTCTCAGCCTGTTTTAAGATTAAGAGAAACATGGAGTCATATTGATCTTAATTATTTGCAAATAATAAAGAAAAAATGGGCTTCTGTTGTTTTTGAGGTACGCAAAGCTGAGATATTTGGTACTCAATATTTTGATATAAAATCAAAGCATAATTTTAATGAAAATGAAGTCACAATTGCAGGTAATGATATAATGGAAACTTTTGAAACAGAATCTGGCGAACAGGATATTAAAGTTATAGTAACCAATAAAATTGGTGAACGTTATTCAAAGAAAGATGCAGTTCCTTACTATGGTGAATTATTTACAGTTAATATGGATAAAATCAAAGATTACGCACGTCAGTATACTGGATTTGAAACATTTGATGATATTGAATCTGATGACTACATGAAAACAAACTTTGTTAAAGAATACATTTCTTATATGGACTCATTAAAATGGAACTTTAATCAATGGGACGTTTATTATAATAATATTGTTGATGGGAGTGGTGTTAAATCTCAATTTTCTGGAAACAAAAATGATGAGGGCATTGAAGAGGAAAAAGAAGATAGTAAATCATCTGTGTTGAAAATATTACAAACTGCAATAGCATTTAATTCAAATAATGGACCATTTCCAATCAATCATTTTATGAGTATGTCGGTTGTTGTTGAGCCTCCTCATAGTAGTATTTTGGCAAACAGTGATGGTAGTTTTAGAAGTCCTTTATTTTTAGGTTCATATGCATCAATATTATTCCCCCGATTACTATCACAATATGAAACTTATGATCATGATGAATTGTTAGGTGCTCTTGGAGGGACTGATTTAATTTCCGAGGAATCCTCAAATAAAAGGCTTAAGAAAAGAAATGTCTATCTGAAAAATATTAGAGATATGTTTGTGAATAATAGCAATGGTGATGAATTTAAAACTGTGGACAATACCTTATTTTTTGAATCTTTGAATGCAATTCCGGGAACATCTGATAAAAAGAGGAATAAATTATCTTCAAAACTATTATTTGAAGATCCTTTGATACCAAATTCAAGGCATCTGAGCACAGTTTCTACTGGAAGTTTCAATCTTGATGATTACATGGATATTTATAAATCATACCTTGGAGAATTGGTTGAAATCTTAGGCTCAGAGTCTAAAATTAATGAATCTGAACTAACTCGTTATTTTCACGAAGATGGTGCTAATAATGTTTCTATTGTACCTTCTGCTGCTACAACTGATAGATTGGTTGATATTTTGGTTTTATCGGGATCCATTTTTGGGATGTGTTTGAATGAACAAGATATTAAATCGTATTGTGCTAAAAATAATATTGACGAAGAAAACTTGTCATTCAAGTTATATGACTCAAGCTTTTCATATACATTTTTCTCAACATATAGAGTGTTTTTTACTACGAAACAATTACTCGAAGCTTTACGTAAAAGATTTGATGGTGCTAAAAGTGCAGCTTTATCCATTCAGGAATTTGTCAAAAGAGGTAGAAGAGCAGTAATTGATGATATTTTTCCAAAATGGGATGGTAAAGGTTTAGATGACCCCGAAATTTGGAAAACCATTAATTGGAAATTGGTTTTGCAAATTCAATTAGGTGTTTTGGAAGCTGTTTCTGTGCTAGTTGATAAACATTTCAAGCATTTCATCGATGATTTAGAAACCAAGCATACCCTTTATACATTTTTAGAACTACTTGATTGTACAATGTTGAATGAGTGGCCGAAAGTTTTAAAATTTTTAAAAAATAGTATACAATCTGATGAATATAATGTTATACTTGATGAGTACAAATTAATTCAAAATAATTACAGACATGTAAGAAATATTTGTATTAGAAAGTCATATACTCCAGAATGCGAACCCGCTGAATTAAGCTTCTCAAATGAACTGAAATCTATTCCTGATGAAAACTGTTTGCCAACAGTTGATGACATTAATCAAATTGATCAATATGTTACACAATTGAATGAAACAATTGAATCATCCATGAAGGCAATTAGATACGAAGACTGGTTAGAAACGTTTGAAGTGTTTCAATCTTTAGTTAATAGTTCCCCATTAGCAATGTTTAATTACAATTATCAATCATCTACAACTCACTATGATTTAATTAAAATTGGTGATATTTTTCAATGGTTGACGACTGTAAAATCTGGTGATAAATGTGACAAGGATGTGTATTTACTTGATAAGTTGCCACCTACTGTTAGATCAATTTTTAAATTATATTCAAGATTACAAAATATTATCTTAGCTGAATTAGTTGATGTATCTCTTACTCTTGATGAGAGGATTGGGAAAATGGGTGCTGCTTTAAGAATTATTCAAATTTGCAGATTAAGAATGAAAAATGTTAAATTGTCTAATCATGAAAACAATGCTGATATTCCAAGTTATATTGAATCTATTTTTGTCAATACAATTTTATTGCCACAGTCGAGATTTTTCTCATTTGCTTGGCAATCTGCTGTGGAAGTTATTAGTGATGGTAAATATGATATAAAAATGTTTGATCAATTGGACACTATATTGTCATTATTGAACGTACCAGATGAGTTTGAAATATTAGAAAATGTCTCATTATCTATTTGTCCTGGTTGGGTTGCAAAAAGATTGTTGGAAGTTGCATGTTTTATTCCAAGTATGGATATAAACAATACAAAGCTGGTAAATTTTGAAAAGAGTAGATGTATCCATAACTGTATCATGAAGATTGTTGAATTACAAAAGCAAACGATTTTATCCAAAATATCCCCATATTTGTCAACGTTTTCATTTATTTTTGAATATCAAGATAAGATCCCATCATTAAAAGAAAGTTATGAATTATCATTAAAGGAAAAAAGTGAAAACGGTTTAAATACTGTATCAATTTTTGGCAAACACATAGAAGATCAGATCAAGTTGATTAAGTTGGAACAGAGTAAACGTGATTTGCTATTAAGACAACATGGGCAAACACCAATGAATTCTGTTAATAGATCAAGTATGTATTCTAAGGATCACATTAATCGTGATGAAAGTTCAAGTATTTTTACCAACACTACCTCTAGTTTTACTGATATTAAATCACTGATGGATGATACTGCTGATAACTCTATTTATGACATGAGCACTTTATCAACTGCCCTTGATTCGTCAATAGCTGATCCAAATCAATCAGTACAAAGTATTAAATCTACGAAATCTTCTAGAACTCCAACAAGTGTGAATTCGCAACCATTATCTTCAAATACTAAACTAACAACAGCTTCACGTTCTCGTGGATCTTCTTCTAAAAGTTCTGTCATGAGTCACGGTCCTAATAAATTTAAATTTCCATTTTTCAAATCAAGACCATTTTCATTGAATATAAATACATTTAATCAACCAAATGTTGAAAAAAGAAGTGTTAAAATAAGTGAGTTACCAGATTCCAACTCCATGATTTCTAAAAGTAAACCTTATGTAAGTTTACATTTGAAAGATGCTACAATTTTCCCAACTTATCGTACACCTTATAGTTTCACAATTGATATTGGGGGTCAAAATCATGAACACACATTCCAAGTAGTAAACTCTGATGAAGTAAGTGAATGGTTATACAAGTTAACATATTGTAAGAAACATTGGTTCTTTTCAAAATCCGTTAACAAGCCTACGTTGAAAAATGCAAGTAAAATGACATTTGGAGTTCCATTATCATTTATTTGTAAAAGAGATTCATCACCTGTTCCAATTATTATTGAAAAAATTCTTACTGAAATTGAATTACGTGGATTAGAAGAACCTGGTATATATAGAAAGAGTGCATCATTAACTACGATTCAACAAATTAAATCTGAAATTGATAAAACTGGAGATTTTAACATGGAAAATACATTAGTATTTAATATTCATAACTTAACTGGTTGTATTAAGACATACCTAAGAGAACTACCTGATCCAATTATTCCAGATATGTTCATTGATGAATTATCAAAAGTTTCTGAGATTGCACAATCTGATGCAAGATTTGAATTATACAAGAGAGTTTTGAGTAACATGCCTATTTTGAATCAAAATTTGATTGAAAGATTATCAAGGCATATGAAATTGATTGAAGAATTCAAGGCACATAACAGAATGACTAGTTATAATTTAGCAACTATTATGGGTGGTTCTTTCGTAGAAGGATGTAAACCTGACACTATGAAAAAATCTTTTGGTATGATTAATTTTATTTGTGAAGATTGGATTTTACACTATGATAGAGTTTTCCAGTGATTTAATCTTTCACTCTTTTGCTGGATTTTACTTTTATTTTATAGAATTATTTAGATATTAAATTGTATACATTCGTTTTTTATTACGAATCATGAACATGATTACATAATACAGATTTTGAAGTCGCAGATAACCGAAGATCAACCAGTTACAGTTGTTGAATAGATAAGAAGTTTTTAAAGTTAAAGTTCAGTTTATTAATTTCATCCCTCTACAAGGAAAAATGGTCAAGATTTTAGACGTTGATACAAGTAAACTAGCAAAACATGTTGAATGTCAGCGTGGGTATGAAGGATATGAAAAATATGGAGTTGCAATGAATGTTGATCATTTAAGAAACTCCGTTAATATTGATGACGCAAATCAAGGTTCAGCAATTAAGTTAAAGCAAGTTGCACCATGTATTAATGAATATAGCAAGGCACCATCTGGTCACAAAGCAACTACTAATTGGAATATTTTCAGATCTTCGGTAATTGAATCAAAATGGACAAATAGTGAAGATGGAAATGGTAAATTTTATAATTTAACAGTTTTGGAGAAACATCCATATTCTACACAGACATTTGTTCCAATGGGTCGTTTAAGTGATGAGGATGCATATATTGTTAATGTTGCACCTGATAAGGATGGACAACCAGATTATGAAAAAGTTGAATCATATGTTTTCAAGGGTAATACAGCTGTTACATATAATGTTAATACATGGCATAGTCCAATGGTTGTTTTGGGTAAAACTACAGATTTTTGTGTTGTCACAAATGAAAATGATGTCGATGAAGAAAACTGTGTTGAAGTATTTTATAATCCAGGAATCAAAATTCATGTTAGAGGATTGTAAAATTTGGTATGTTTTTTTAATAATTTTTTTCCAATTTTTTATTTAATACTATAGATTACACGTCAAAAATATACTAATACTAGGATAATATATATGATAATAATATATTTATGTAAATTATGCATCAACGTCCATTGCAGCTGAAGTACTTTCTGAAGCTTCTGTAGGTTGATCATTTTGTTCATCATCTTCGTCATCATCTTCGTCATCATTATCAGCACCTGTACTTCTATTATTTGATAAAGTATCTAATAAAGATAACCATTGCTCTACTTCTTCATCATCATATACTGTAAATGCATCATCTTTGCCAACAACTGCCACTGTTGTATTTGCAGAAGTTAACTCTTTATCTTGAGCTAAAGTATCTCTTAAAGCTGTAAGAGCATATTCAATTAATTGTTCCTTTGAAGCATCTGGGAATTCTTCAAATTTACGTTCAAAGAAAGTTTTAGCAGCTTGAGATCTAGCGCCAATTGCAGTTGCAACATATTCTAAAGCTGAACCTGAAGGTAAAAATTCGAAAAGATGAGGACCTGATTCATCAAAACCTGCAATTAATAAACCAACACCGTAAGGTCTACCACCAGCGGATTGAGTATTTGTTTGAGCCTTATCAGCAATTGAGTTGACTGCCTTTTGAATATTAAGGGGTCTATTGAAAACCATTTGAGATGACATTGCTTGTTGACGTAAATAATTTGATAAAATTCTAGCATCAGGAGCTAAACCTGCAAGAGCAACACCCATATGATTATCAACACGGATAATTTTCTTTTGATAAGAACCTAATTCTTCTGCATTTCTCTTGAGAGCTGCCAACACAACATGATTCTTACTTACAAGTCCAACAGCAGCTGAACCTTGTTTAATTGCCTCCACAGCATATTCAATTTGAAATATACGACCAGTTGGAGAAAATGTAGTAGCGTCGTTATCGTAGTTATTTCTAAACATTAATTAATACTGTGTTGTCTTCTGAATATATCGTTTACCAATTAAGATCAATCTATTCTTCTGAGGGCAAACCTTCAATCTGCACAATTCAGTTTCCTTCTTGTGAAAGTGAAATAATTATCAAAATTGCGAGAAGTCGTTAAATTTGCGAGAAGAAAAAAAAAGTTCCTTAAATTCCCGAGGTGTTTACGTAATCCCCTAGTAAAATGAAATGGCATCAATTTAACATCATTACTAGTATTAAATTTATGAAACATGGCTCTATCTCAATTTTGATAAAACAATTTGAGGCTGTCTCCTGTAAAGATAGTTCTATTATATATACATATAGTATACAATCATATACATCAATGGCACTGCGTTTTAGTCCACTTACACGAATCATAGCACTTAGTGGCCTTCTTGCACTGGGATTCCTTCTAGTGGCATTGGCCACTGCTCTATATTCATCTTGGTTACCAATTTTTGATGCATTAATATTTGCCGTTGCTCATATTCCAGTTTTACTTACGCAATCTTATGATTCATCATCACTTGATTTAGATTCATTTGATGGTACTTTTAATGATTCACCTGCATCAGATTTGGGTAAATGGATATCAAGTTTCCTATTAACAGCTGCTGTTGTATGGCCAATTACACTTTCACGTAATGCAATTCTATCATCTACAGCTTCAACGATAACTATTGTTGGTGGTATACTAATTCATACTACAATTGTATTATTTACAACATTTTTCAATACTTTGACGGATAATGATGATCCTTTCTCTATGTAACATTTTTTATATTTCATATTTTCAATAAAAATAAAAATACAGTAATAAATCTCTTATCGATAAATATGTAGTAATTTTTCATGATAACTGTTGAGATATATGGTTATGAGATTAAGTAATCATAAACATTTCGTCGAAGATTTTTATCGACGACAAATAAATTTATCTATCTTGAAATATGAAACATATTTGGAATGTATAACTTAGTTACTCTTGTTCTTCTTAGAAGAATACTCGAGCTTATATATAATATTTATATATTAAAACGCTAACTAAAGATCTACGTAATCTATTAACTATCATCAAAGATGTCATTCAATCAAGTCAACTATTCCAGTAAGAATATAGATAAAACCGCTGAGATGATATCTCAAATGGTTATCTCAGGTGAACTTAAATCGGACGGTACCAAAGGTAACGTTACTGATATCGTAAAGAAAGTTATGGCATCCAATTTAAGGAACGAAGGTATTAATAACAGAAATGGTTCTCACCAAATTCAGTCAAAAGAGAACCTCACTGCCCTCGCATCCGAATAATAACCGGTATTTCTCGAAATTACATATATCAAATTTCAGTATTAATTCAAATTAATTTTTTTCTTGATTTTTATTCTTGTTTTTTTGAATTGGTAATTGGCAATGTCTAAGAAGAAGGTGATTATAAATGATAAATCATTTGTTGGTTTAGGTAAACGTTCAAAATCAGGTTGTTTAACTTGTCGGAAGAGAAAGAAAAAATGTGATGAAGTTCATCCAATTTGCGGATTATGCAAACAACGTAATTCTGAATGCATTTGGAGAGATGTAACTATAAATAACAAGAATCAACATTTTGATATTAATTCAATGGTTGAATCACAAAAATTGATAAAATCACAATCGAAAAAGCAAATTATATATGAAAATTCCTCATCGATTAAAAAACCACAACATAGTAACAAAATTAAGCAAGTTCCCCAGAATTCTACATCCCAGAATACTGAATTATACAATTTAACAAAAGATTGGAGCAAATGTCAACACGAACTATTTTCTCCTAAAAACTATTTAAATAGTCCTGATTTTAGTCGTGCAGTTGACGAGCTTATGGGTAACGATTCAATGTTTGAAGGTTTCATTGATAATATTGTCGATCATATACAATCACCTCAATTTAATCCAGATTTTAGTTTATTAGACTCTTCAATTCAATCAAGTTTAGCATATGCAACTGATCTTGTTAATAAAACCCGGCGAAATTCAACCCAAGATATTGATTCTAACAGTAAAGATAATATTAATCAACCTCCATTTTCACCTTTAAGGCATTTTATGAATTTTAATGAAATAGAGAATAATACACCTGATGAGAATAATGGTTTACAAAATAATGGTAAAATCATTGAAATTAATAAATCTACGGAATCAACTGAAATAAGTCTCAAAAAAGAGATTTTTGATAATAATAATAACAATGGTGTGAATCCAAAAGATAACGAGGAAGATGAATCTGATGATGATGATTTGGAAAATGATAAATATCCACCAATGGATGAATCTCAAATACTTGAAAATGCCTATGTTTCAGATGCTGAACTTATAAAAATATTTAAATCCAAAAAATTCCATTCATACCTTAAGCCTACAGTTCATTTACTATTAAACAAAAATAATTCACTAAATATCATAAATCCATCATCAACTATTATGAGACAGTTGGATGGTACTGGGAAATTATTTCTTGAACATTATGTTACAAATTTAGCAATGAATCAATTAGATATAGGTAATAAACAATTCTTTCTTGATTATGCATTAAGTGTTGCATCAACTGATAAAGCCATATTATATTGTTTAGTAGCTTGGGGTGGGATGTTTTTAGTTGGTAGAAATAATGAAGATGCTAATAAATATTTTGAAAATAGTTATAAGCTGATACAGAATCGTCGAAACTCAAATAAAATAGAAGATATCACTGATGATGATAGTAACAAAAGCAACTCCAAAAGATTTTCAATAACACAGAATGATTACAACAATTCTTTTTCAAAAAATGACGTTTCCACAAACTTAATTCTACGAACGAAAAAGTTATCAAATGATGAAAATATTAAATGTTTATTATTTTACATATTATTACTATGTGCTGAAATATCAACTGGTGATGTATCAAGATGGTATCAAATGTTATTACAATGTAAAGATATACTTGACAATTATGGTAGTTTAGGGGAGTTTATTAAAATTAATCAAAATAGTAAAGTTGCCAAATGGATTATCAGCAATATTTTCTATCATGATGTTTTATCAACTAAAACATTAGATTATGGTACATTATTCTCATTTGATGAATATACATATGTTTTCCAAACACAAAAGATTTTTGAAAATGGTGATTATGGATTGGATCCATTTTATGGATTATCGCAGGATTTATATTTATTATTAGCAAATGTTGCAAATCATAGAAAGACTATCAAAAATATGAAATTCCCATTAAGTTTTATTCCAACAAGTGGACTATCAAGTGTACCAGATGAAAAATATTCTAAAGAGACTATTAAATCATGGTTTGAAATTTTTGATAGTCAAATATTGAATTGTAAACCACCTAAAAAAATGTTTGAGTTGTTATTAAATTTGGATTCAACGGGGAAATTACTTGAGTATCATTTAACTTGGTTTGAACTAACACAAATATGTCTTAGAATTTATATTAGAATAAATTTCAAAGAGATGGAATTTGATAATGTGGAAATCCAAAACTTGAGAAGTAAAGCAGTTAAACTTTTCAATATATTAATTGGTACTAAATTACAAACATTATTAGGATTATCATTGTTAATGATTGGTGTTACTTCAGTTACAGTTCAAGATCGAGTCAGATTAAAATCAATTTATGAAAAATTCTTATGTACTTTTCAAATTGTTAATGTTCAAGTTTGCTGGGAAATTATTCAACAGGTCTGGAATAAATATGATAATGAAGTTTATTATGGAAAAGAACATTATGTTGATTGGCCTGAAGTGGTTAATGCAATGGGCTGGTACTGTTGCTTTACTTAATTAATCCAATTTTTTCACTTTATTTTTTATTGTGTATATACAACGTTATATATATTATGATCGATTTAATATATTCTTCTTAACTCATTCTTGAGCACCACCTTTATACATTTCCTTTGTTCCTCTCATTAACTCATGAAGTTGAATAATTTGATCATCTGACATTTTTTCAAGCATATCATCCTCAAGATGATATTTCTTCCAATCTTGTTCAGTATTTTGTAAAACCATTTCAAGATATTTTTGCCATGAACTTAAAAATCCAATAATTTGTAATGGATTATCAATTTTTTGATGAGCTCTAAATTCAGCTTTGACATACATATCACCCAGACTACGTTGATCAAATGGTAATTTACGGTGAGCTCTTAAAATTTCTCTGTATAATGATAGTGGTGGTAATAATGGATTTTTTACTTTTTTTGGTTCCTTCATGGTAACCTTGAATGGGAGTTTAGATGCATTATTCCTTAAACATTGTATTATTCTCATGACTTGAGTTTTTCGTTATCTATATAAGAGAGCCTTGTAGAGATCTTGATTAGAAATTGAGACAAGTTCACCATGTTTTTTCTCCATGCTCATAAATCGTGAAATCAAATTCCGCGTTTCACCGGTCAAAGGATCCGACATTGACAATTGTAATGTTAACGAGCCTCCTATTCTTGATATAATATACAGTTTGGCAGTGAATAACAGTTTCATTTTTTTTCGGAACAGAAAAAACATATCTGCCAAAAGTATTTGACAATATTTTAGAAAAGAAATTGACATCAAAAGGATAAATGTTGAATTACGGGTGTGGAGCGCCTTAGTGCATATCACGACAAAAAAATTGTTGTGGTTTACCTTGCTTTATAAGTTGTTTTGGTAATTAAGTTTATGAAACTAAATATATCAAGTTAAAACTACTAATATAGTCGTATTAACTCCTCTTTCATAAGTTAAATAGTTTGATGTTGCAAAAAAATATGTTTTTTTCTTTTCAAGATTAAAAGAAAATGATTAACCAACAATTTGCCTGGAAAATTGAAAAATATTTTCTGACAGTAAATTAAAAATTAATGAAAAAAACATATTTTTATTAAAAAAGCTGAATTATATAGGTACCATAAGGTATATAAGGTATAGAAATGACAAACAAAGTAAAGAAACCATAGAAAACACAAAATCTGAGTAGTACTGTTTTAGCATGGGAGAATTTTCGTATTCCGAATCTGAATCAAACTTACGATCTTGTTTTTCCAGACTGCTTTGATGTTGGTAATACCCAGATAAATTTCTTTTCTTTCTATTTGTTCCCTTAGATTTTGAAAATATTTTTTTGATCATAAAAATGGCAGCTAATATTATCATGGATGACAATAAGAACCATGTAAATCTATCCATCTTTGACATCTTATTCTCCGCATAGGTCAAGACTTTTACAGTTGAGGACTTGACACTAAATTCATTTTCTGATATCGAATTTATATCAACAAGTTTATAATTGAAGGTTCCTAAACCTTTTTTTTCAACTGGCTCAAAAATATTTGATTCCTCTGGAAGTACCAGTTCTATATTTTTAGTGTTTCTATACTGATGTTCTATCAGTAAAACCGGATCATTCTGTGCCTGTGGTACCGTCATTGACCGATGATAGTGTTGATAAGGATAATCAATACCGAAGAGAAAAGATAACAGATTTGATGGATATATTCATCACAAAGAGTCAATGTGCATAATTAAAACAAGTATAGCGATTAAAACTCGCTTGAAAAACATCAAAGCAAATCTATCAAAAGAAACGTTTTTTCGTTAATGAAGGAACCTTTTATTATTAAGGTTTTATCTTCAATTTTTACCTTTTCAAACTTTCTTTCATGATGAAAATAGTTTTGTGTGTATTTCTAATTAAAGTGTTCTATGTTTAGATATTTCACTTCTTTTTCTTTTTGTAAGATCACATAGACATAGTCTCTATCGCCCATGGATAAATTCCACAATTAGGACGCTATAATACACCCCGCGTGGCCAGAACAATTTAATTGATAACAAATCAGAATACTATAGTATTCAAATTACGTAACTAAATTGTATATTATGATTGTTGATTGATATATAATAATAATAATATTTATTCTATAACGGTTAACTGAAACTATACATTGAATATAAACAAATGAATTTTATATATATATGAATGATGGTAACAGTCAAGCAAAGATGACAAAACAAGGTTGATTAACTGTAATTTTTTTTAAAATTTTAAAATTGAAAATTGAATAAAACTGAATTATTGAATAATGAAATTGACTCAATTATTGTTGAGCACATTGAACACCTGGTTGTCCACCTTCATCATCTTCATCTTCATAATCATCATAATATCCACCACGTTGGTTAGATGATCTAGATTGATGTTTTATTGGATCAAAGTCTTCCAATGTACATGAATCATCAACTTCAACACCCTTTGGAATCCTAACTTCTTTTCTCTTTGGTAAGATTTTTTCTAATTCCTTTAATTTTTCTTCAGAAGCAAAATTGTTTGGAGGGAATTCAACAGTGAATTTAACAATTAAATTACCGTAACCACCATGTTTTGGAATTGGCATACCTTTACCTGAAATAACTTTAGTAGAATCTGGTGCAATAACTTCACCTGGTAAAGTGGTTAATTTTAAGAATTCACCACTAACATGTTTGAATGCAATTTCACCACCAGCTAATGCAGTTAAAAGATCAACTTTTTGTTCAATATATAAATCATCACCCTTTCTAGTATAAGCTTCATGTTTCTTTTCTTCAACAACAAAAACAACATCACCTGGAATAATATCTGGTCCTTGATCACCTTCACCTTGGAAAACAACTCTTTGACCGGCTTTCATACCTGGATAAATATTAACTTCAAGAATTTTTCTTTCATTTGCAATTTTTTTACCATTACATGCTTTACATTTATCAGCAGCTGAGACAATATCACCTTCACCATGACAAGCATCACATTGAATTTGCATTCTTTGAATCATTGGACCCATTTGTCTAGTAATAAATTTAGTACCAAGACCATTACATGAAGTACATTTCTTAACATTTTTACCACCTTTACCATCACAAGATTTACAAAGGATAGTTTTATTTAATGCAAGTTTTGAAACTTTACCCTTGTATAATTCTTCTAATGAAACACTTATAGTATGTTTAATATCTCTACCTCTTTGTGGACCTTGTGGTCTACCAGAACCTCCACCACCAAAGAATTGAGAGAAGATATCACTGGCATCCATACCACCCATACCACCCATACCACCCATACCACCATTCATACCCTTTTCACCATATTGATCATATAAATCTCTCTTCTCTGGATCACTCAAAACTTCATAAGCTGCAGTCATCTCCTTGAATTTTTCTGCTGCTTCAGGTGATGGATTCTTATCTGGATGGTATTTAAGAGCACCAAGTCTGTATGCTTTTTTCAGTTGTTGTTCAGTTGCATCAGGTTTAACTCCTAATGCATCGTATAATTTAGTATCTGCAACCATTTTTTTTAATTAGAATTATCTATCTATTGATATGAAATAAACGAACCGGTTCGTGTGATTGACAACTAAATTTACAAGCTAAAAACAAGGATAAAACCTTTCAAAGAGTTACAGTAAATAAGATTAAACGCCACCAGTACCAACACTTCTCAACAATTATATAAGTCTAAATAAAATTTTCCAACTTCCTTGAAAATTTCAATTTTCGAGAACCTTCTATGCTTCCGAAAAGGGAAATAATTAACTTTAATTTTGGCTACATGAATCGCACTTTTTCACTGTTTCGAGTAGTTACCCGTTTGGGCAGTTGTATTTTAATTCTGTCTATATATTAATGGTGAATGTAGTATGTTATAGTGTCTTTAAATAAGATTACTTCGCTACAGAGCTGCTCTTGGAGGAGGACGTGGCGGATTATTGCTATAGTTTATCCGTTGACCATTCGTAGCATTACCAGGAGGTTGTGTTTGTTGTTTATTGGACGGATTATTATGGTTCTGAGAAAATGCATGATTTCCATACGTCGTTTGTGTATTCACCTCTTTCAGTGGATAAATTCCGGCATTGTTATGAACTCCATTCTGTTTTTCTCGCATAATAAGCATTTTAGTGACCTCGGTATGTATAATTGCCGCATTTCTTGTAGAACAACCATTTAACCATGCAAATAACGATCCGATAACAGGAGGAAATGTCAAAAGTAAGTCAAACAGTATATTTGCTTGAAGTTTAGCAACCGTTTTAGCATCTAAATGATAAAACATACCAGCTTTAGTAGTTAGTCTAGCATGAATTGCGTACATTAAAAATGGTCCTATAACTGGTAATGCAACAACAATCGGACCTAATCCAATTCCACAATCAACAGGATAACAACCCATAAAACATTTATCATCAACCCAAGCACGCTTTTGTACCCATTTCCACATCTTTTGTTCTTCCTTAGTTGCACTTTCTCTGAGTTTTAGCTTCTTTGTTTTACCTTCTGGTGTTTCATATCTATAAGGATCCTTAGTTTTTACTTTTTCTTCAGCAAACTCATTCCATTTGTCAATTGCAGTGTCAATCGCAAAATCTTTGGCTATTCCGCCAACAAAACCATTAACGTAGTTCATTATAATGTCGTTTTGCTCTTGCAGAAAGAATATATAGGAGGATGATTTAAAAACATTAAACTAATTTCTGTTAAGCGATGCGAGTTTGGCTTAGCATCAATTTTTGAACACCTGCTCGATGACATCGAAGGGGCTGTCTTTTCTTTTCTGATATAGCATTTTAATCACCATCTAACTATATATCTACATATATATTTACATTTTATATACAACAACAATAGTTTAATAGAACACTATGACGTTCAAATTTGAAAATTTACCAAGAGATTATGAACAATTGCAAGTACCGGTGTATATTTTAAAGGGTCACAGTTCCTCAAAAAAGGACGGAGTCATTGGTGCTTTTAGTGATAAATTCTCAGATCAATTCTATGAGGTTACTGAAGGCTATTTTAAAGCATACTTAGTTTTAAGTCCTGGTGTGAACAAATTCACTTTAAAACACCTGGATGGGAAATTCCAACAAAATGGTTATGCTGCATACAACACGGATGCTAAACCATACGATGAAATAACAATTACATTAAATTATTCACCTATTCCGGATACTTCATTCACTGTTCCAAAAGTTCATCTCTGTGTGCTAGTTGCTAGAGATTCTCCGGCATTGTTTGATTGCCCTAGCGATAAGTTATACGAGGGAAATATCTTGAATACAGCTATTAAAAAGTTACGTGTTGGTGGAAGATTGATGCAAGCATTTACACAAGATGAAATGAGCAAAAATAATGTCGGTAAAAGATGCTTTAGATTTGTAGAAGAGAATACCCTTTCAACTATCAGTTTTCAAGAAGAAATGAATAAAGTTCAAAGAGATGAAATTAAAATTCACATTATTAGAAGTAAGCATACTGTTGCTGAAATTAGAGATGCCAATTATGCTCAACAAAATCCAAATGCAAAAGAAGCTGGAAAGTTATTTGATTTTGCTTTGGAAGCATTGAGAGATTATGGTGGAGAATTCTCAGATAGTGCAACATCAAACACACCAGCAATTGCAGCAGTTCAAATTTTAGATGCTCACTGGGATAAGTCAGCAAATTTGATAAGAGGTCATGCAGCTTTAGGTGGTGGTACAGATAGAATTAAGTTGGCAATTTTCGGTTCTCAAGGTTTACATTCTTGGCCAATGAATTGGGAATCTGTTCATAAAGCATTTACAGATTGTTCACCCTTGAACACCAACGAAGTTGCCAATGATTGTAATGAATGTAGTCAATACTGGGAATGTTTGTGTGTTTCTTTAGGTGCATTTTTACATGAAATTGGCCATGCATTGGGCTGTCCACATCAAGAACACGGGGTTATGCTTAGAGATTATACCACAATGAATAGAAAATTTTTAACAAAAGAAATGAAGTGTATTAGAACCAAAAGAAATGAATGGGGTCCTGTTTTAAGTAAAGATGAACCTGGTTGGCATAGACTTGATATAATGAGATTCCTATTTCATCCTGCATTCTCATTACCAGGTGACTTTCAAGATACTACATTTAAACCAATGTTTAGTTTAAATAACCAAGGAATGAAGTTACCTTCTGAAATATCAGCAGAACCAACTTTTACAGCAATTGATGAAGATACACTTGATATTATGTGCGAGACTGGTATATACCTGGTTGAATGTCATGTCGGCGAATGGTCAAGATTAAGTTATGAATATTTACCACAAGTACTGAACGGACCAGGTCCACAAAAATATATTAGGTTGAAACACAGTATAGTTCAACAACAACTTGCCTCACAGTTTAAGAATCAACCAGTTCACTTGGAGGTATTATGTATGGGATTCGGCCAAAGAAGTATTGATGATATGAAAAAATATTTAATTGAAAACTCTAAAACTTTTAAGTTGTCAAATAATAGAAATGCAAAAAAGTCCGATTTATATGGCTTATCAAAATCCAATCCAGTTGAATGTATTTTTCCAAATAAAAAAATTGTGTCCTTCAGAGTTAGCCATGGTATGGCATTGGATGGTATTGAAACATTCTTTGAAGATGGATCACATGTTACATTTGGTAACGCTAAATCACACTATTCAGAATTCAAACTTGATAGAGATGAATTTTTAATTGGAGTTGCATTTAGATCAGGTGGATGGGTTGATAGTGTTCAATTTATGACCAATAAACGAGTGAGTAATAATTTTGGTGGGAATGGTGGAAGCATCCATAAAATTCTCTTACCTAAAGGCAGTGAGCTGGTCGGATTTTATGGAAGTTTGGGCAGTTGGATAGATCAAGCCGGAATTTTCTACACGTGAACGTATGAAATGTAATGGTGAAAGTGTAAATTAAATAGAACATTAGAAGTTATAGAAATATTATTTAGAATTATATTTAACGTTATTTACCGAAAACTTTTTCAAAAGCTTGTTCAAAATCAGCAATTAAGTCATCAATGTTTTCAATACCAACAGAGACTCTTAATAAATCTTTTGTAACACCAGCGGCAACTTTTTCTTCATCAGATAATTGTTCATGGGTAGTAGTCCATGGGTTAATAATTAAAGATTTTGCATCACCGACATTTGCTAAGTTAGAGAAAATCTTTAAATTATCAACAAAACGTGGACCAGCTTCTTTAAATAAATCACCAGTTGGATTTTCAACATCCTTAACACCGAATGAAAGAACAGCACCATAACCGTTAACTAAATACTTCTTTGCATTTTCATGATAAGCATGAGATTCTAAACCTGGATAAGAAACCCAAGAAACATGTTCATTCTTTTCTAACCATTGTGCTAATTTAAGTGCATTAGAACCATGTCTTTCACCTCTTAAAGCTAAAGTTTCTAAACCTTGTAATAATAAGAAAGAACCAAATGGATTTTGACATGGTCCTAAATCTCTTAATAATTCAACTCTAACGTATGCAATATATGCAAAATCTCCAAACATATCATTTAAGATTGCACCATGGTAACCTTCAGATGGTTTAGAGAATTGTGGGAATTTTTCTGGCCAGTCAGAGAATTTGAAACCATTATCCTTAGCTGGATCCTTGAAAATGACAACACCACCAATAGTAGTACCATGACCACCAATCCATTTAGTTGCAGAATGTGTAACAACATCAGCACCATGTTCTAATGGTTTACAGAAATAACCACCGGCACCAAAAGTGTTATCAACGATAACACAAGCACCCTTGGAATGTGCATAATCAGTAATTTCCTTAAAATCTGGAATATTATATTTTGGGTTACCGATTGATTCAAGATAAACTGCTTTAGTTTTATCACTAATTAAAGATTTAATTGATTCAACATCATCACCTTCAGCAAATTTAACATCGATACCGAATAATTTCTTGAAGTTTTTGAAAGCATTATAAGTACCACCATAAAGGTAGGAAGATGAAACGATTTCATCACCTGATTGAGCTGCAGCTAAGACAGCTAATAATTGAGCAGCTTGACCGGAAGAAGTTGCAACAGCCATTGAACCACCTTCTAAAGCAGCAATTCTTTTTTCAAAGACATCGTGAGTTGGGTTCATAATTCTTGAGTAGATGAAACCTGGTTCTCTTAAACCGAATAAATCAGCACCATGTTTTGAGTCTTTAAACAAATATGATGATGAAGCATAAATAGGGACTGCTCTTGCGTTATTGGCACCTTCTGGAACTTCTTGTCCTGCTTGGACACAAATTGTACTAAAATCTGTTTGAAATATATTAATGTTAGTATTAAATTTCAAAGATAAAAGTGGTGATAACTTTTCTCCGGTACCGGTGAAATATAAGCATTATCTATGAACTGTACATACCGGTCATTATGATGATTCTTGTTTAATAAAGCTGAAATTAAAAAATCATATACAGTAAGATCAAAATTGAAATTAAAACCGATAAATTAACGTCTGAAAGAATCCAGGGAATATTATCTGATTTTATACTTATAGGACTAACTATCTTGTCGACAGTTTCCTGTTGAGGTAACTTATTAAACTGATTATAGAGAGGATGACTCCATAATTTTGAAACAAGAACGCATTCTCCGTAACTGGTAGAGTCAATCTGTGTATAACACCGCAATTTCACGTGACTTAAAAAATTGATTACGTAATTTTTAGTTTCATGATTTCTCAAATTTAATATTATAAGTTGCCCTTTTGGGAGTTACTCAAACAGGAAGGTGTATATTTTATTATGCAGTGTTACAGAATGCATCAAATCACAAAGATTTAAAATAAAAGGCAAAAGAATTTTAAAGATGAGTATTATTTGAGCTCTCAAAATCTTTCAGAGAACAGGTAAAAACCTAAAGATAAATAGTATGGTTTCAAGTGCAGCAGTGACAACTTCCAATAAGTATTTACAATTAGCAATTGCAGTTATTCTTATCGGTCTTTCCGCAAAAAATCTTTCCAATAGATCATCCTTAGGATCTACAGCTGATGCATTAAGTGCATTTAATGTCGCAAACAATGGGACAAGTTTGGACTTAGATAATTCTTGGAAGATTAATGCAGCTGCTGTATCGGCTGCTACATTCAGTTTTATTTCATCTTTATTTAATTATATCTTTCCTTCTGTAATCTTCAAATATTTTATGCCAAAAGCGGATCTTATGGATTTTAATATTGGCTACACAACAAAAAAGTATACTGAAATACCATTTGAAACATTATCTCACAGTTTCTTTTCCGTTTCAAAAGCTCATACAAGTTACGTATCATCATTATTAAGTTCAGAAACAATTAGTCATGCTTTTTGGTTTGTTAATATGATTGTTCAAGTTAGTGATTTTGCATCATATAAATGTGGTTCAGTTGATAGTTTATTAGATACTTATAATGTTACAGGTATATCAGGCACTGATATCACAAAAAAATTCTTTAATATTTTTGATAATTCATCATCAACTACTTCAATCTATAATGATTTATACCAATCTCTTTTAAACTCAAACTTGACACAAATATCTAACTTAACAGATGTTTCAATTGGTAACTTGAATGGAACTCAACTACAAACCAATCTTTTATTAGCTTTATCACAAGATTGTCAAATTAAGAAATCTTCAATGGCAATGACAATTATTTATTGGGTCTCCCATGTTTTATCTTCTGGAATGTTAGTAAGTGAAATGACTTCTTTTTACAATAAATTTTTATCTATCAAAATTTCAGCTGAAAATTTAAGTCACAAAAATGAAACCACTACACGTCAAGCTGAAGAACAGGATGCAGAAGAAGAAGCCACCGAAGAGGGGGAGGATAATTCAGTAGATGAAAATGAAAAAGAAACAAATGATTCTTTTAGACAAAAAGTGTACTTGGTTTTTGATCATCACTGGGGTTTATTTAATGTTATCATGAAGAAGAAACCTACAGCTGAAGCTTAATTTTAATTTATTTTTCTAATTATTTAATAAATTAGTTTTTGTTCAATTTTGCTCTTTTTTTTGTTGATCTTTGCATATAGATACTTAATAGCAAACTTTTTTATATTTTATAAGTAATACTAAAGAATTATTTGATTATACACAGCAAAGTTTAATAATAATTAAAGTATGAAAGTCGGACAGAAATGGAGGGATAGTACCTCTTTATAAAAAATGAGCAGAACTGAAGGTAGCAAAGAAAATTTAAAAGTTTAAAAGAAAATGTGGATAAATGAAATAAGATAAATAATTGCAGATGGTGCTACATTTTTGTAAGCCAATCCACTAAATAATTCAACAGTTTGAGCGGCAACAAAACCACATACGTCAGATGTAGTGGATGTTGGAATCACCACATCTGGAATTGCCGAAACAGTGACAGTGTAAGTATGAGTTACCGTAGTAGTAGTAGAATAATACGTTTCTAATGCTGGGGCAGCTGGTGTTTGTGAAATAACAGTAACATAAGTATCTGGGAAATATGTGGATGTAATAGTTTGATATCCGGTTGTTAAAGATAAGCTTTCAGTAACATCACTATTGAAAACAATTAAAGTTGAAGTTACAAGCTGCTCATGATATTTGGTAATGTAACTATAACTTAACTGCTCTCCAGTATTTTCAATTGTACTAATGTAAGTAGAATACTCTGTAGTTTCATAATCGGAATAAATGTCAGCGTTGGTTAAATTATAGTAACCAGGTACCAAATTGGCTCTTGTTAAGTATGTTGATATTGGGGTTGTAATAGTTGTTCTTATTTGGGACACTACTGGAACGTTAACTGTAACAGTTTCAACTGATGTAATAGTTTCTGTGCCAGTGACTATTAAAAGTAAGGCGGAACTGGTACTGACAATATAAGTTTTGGTGGTGACATCACCAACAATAATTGTGGTAGTATATGGTTGACCAGAAGTTTCAGTAATAGTATTTGGATTGTTATCATTAGTTGGGGAATTTATTGGATTTGCACTTGTAATAATTAAAGTGGGTGTTACTGGAGCATCTGGATTCCATAGAGAAATTGAAGTTGAAGTCTTGGAAGTAACTACCGGTGGAGCTGGTGCCGCTGTTGTAGTACCTGGATTATTTTGTACAGGTTCTGTAGCTGTATTTTCTGGAGCAACAACGGAGGTTGCAATTGATGGTGTAACAGTGGTAATTGTTGTTGGACCTTGACTTACAGTTCCAGCAAGAGATGCATCAGTTGTGATTAAAATACAACCATCACAGTTGAAATCGGGATTCCACTATATGAAATAAATTATATTCTTGTTAGTATATGATTCAATCAAAAAAGAGAAGATTTATAGTTGATGGCAAATTGAAGACTATGATTTGAAATAAAACTGCATCAAATAAACTGGTAGCACTCTTACCCTTGTATCTGCAGCAGCAACAAAAGATGTTAAGACACATAATGCGGTAAAAATGGAAAGCTTCATCACTGTTATTTACTACTCTCTTGAACAATACAAAAGAAAAGAAGAGAACATAAAGATGCACTTTCGAAAAACCCATCTGAAATCCATTAAATACACCTCTTCTCCTTTGCAATAAAGGGGCATTTGTTATATTTTGAAGGCTCATCACTTTTTTCTCAAACTTTTTATTTTATTTACTTTACTTGATATTATACACTTAAATTATTCTATTGTTCATTTTACATTTTTACGAATATCCATCTCTATCAGACTGACACCTTCGTCATGATAACCACGTAGAATACCGTAACTATTATCAGCTTCATAATCACTGCTATCATAACCCTCCTCATCGTCATCATCTGATGAAACATAAAAATCACTTTCATCAAACTCCAATCCACAGTAACCACAAACAACTTCCATTATATCATTCCAATCTGCTAAATCTACTATATTCTTGTTATAAGTCTTTTGACGTGAATCTAATCCAACTTCTATTAAAATATTGGTTAAATTACAGTTACCAACCAGCTTTTTAATGGAAGTGTTTGAAACCGCAATCAAAATCATATCGCTTACATCAATTGAATGTTTTGATTTCTCAACATAATTTGAGATTTTATCTGCTATAGTTTCATTCTTAATTTTATTATTCAAACTGTCATTATCTGAATACCCTATGGTACCATACATTTCCAAAAATTCACGATATTTTTCCATAGTATCGTTTATTATATCTGTTTGATTTTTTCCATTTATGTTTGGCGTGTTTGCCAAATCATTGATATTTTTCAGATACGACTTATCAATCTCACAACTATCTATAACATTACTTTCCATTGATAATGTAGATGTTGAACATAATAAGAGTAAAATATCAATACCAATCATTAAAAGACTTTTCACCATATTTTGAATAGATATTATTGAACTTTTTATGAGTTTAGATTGATTAATAAGAATTATTGCTTTCAATGGTTTTTGTTGAAATATCAATGAGTTAATTGTACCCTCATAAAATCTCGGACAAACGCCAGTCGGAAGTCTTCTATGTCCATCTTCTCCAACATAACTTTTCAGTGTTCCAAGTGTTTCTAAATCAGCATTATCATCATAGGTATAAACAGCATTCGCTTTTTCATTGTTTCTATGATATTCATCTAATAAATCATCAAATTCGTTCACTTTAAGTGTACTAGTAATTAAGGGTGGCTCTATATTAAGCTTCAAATTTGACAAAGCTGATCTCCACTTCGATTCTAAACCCTTAGAATTAAAAATTAATTTATAATGTTCTTTTGAATTTTTACTTTTCTTAATCAATATAGATCCCGCTTCACTGGAGTCAATAAATGTAGATAAGTTGATACTAACCAAACCAAACATATAATCATCACATCTGATATGCAATAACATATGTTGGAACAAGTAACAATAATTCTCCTTGATAGACGAGCTTTCGCCATCTTTATTAATAGTTAAAAGATTAATCTTATCAACCATTCTGAACATACCCAGCGATTTGATGAAATCTGGTGTTAAACTGAACCCCATCTCACCAGTACTTTTTATAATATCATATTCTGATAATTCAACTAAATCATCTATTATTTTTTCTTGGAAATTATCAAATGAGAAATGATTGTATGAGTTATGAGACTTTGTATTTGGGTTATGTGAAGACGTAACAATTGAAGAAGTACCTAATGCAAATGATCCCCTTGATGGTTTTTTGCTGTGTGTTTTAGGAAATGATATCTTTTTAGATTGTGATGTGGATTTCTTATGGGTTTTCAAGTTGGGACTCAATGAATTATTACTATTCAATTCATTATTAATTGTTATGTGTTTTTCAACGGGTACAATAAAGTCTTCAGCAGTAGTGTTGTTTTGTTGCGGCGAGTAAGAGATCGGAGTATTTAATGTATCAATGTATTTGGAGTTATCAGAAAAAGCTGTAGTAGATGGAGATCCCAAAGATAACAGAGATGAATTAATAGATTTGAATGGTTTTGTCATTTGATTAGTTATTATGTGCGTGTAACAATCTGTTAAAACATCATCATGAACAGGAATACATTTTGAATTATTATCACAAAAAGAACACAAAGGTAAAAGTTCCATAACTTTTTGTTTATCAGTAATATGCAAACCTGTAAGTGAAAGGTTTAAATCTATTTCCATAAGTAAACATTCTTCATGGATCATATGTTGACAACTCAACTCAATTATTCTTTCTGTATCTTGAACATTATATGATACATCCAAATCTAGGTTACAAATGCAACATTTCTTTTCTTTTACTAGTGATCTCATTTTGACTGTAGGTGATGAGGTAAATAGAGGTGTTATCGGTATTGATAATTCACTTGGCTCCTTGTTATAGTAATTATTATTTTGGTAACTTATATCATTGTTTGAATCGTAATCTCCTATGTTATCGGTATGTTTAAAGTCATTTAAAATGGGTGATGTCTGTGTTGGAGGAAACTGTGTCATTACTGATAATGGTACTGTGGGCTTTCTTGGTTTCCTGCTTGCTGTGTTTGAAGTAGTTCCTGAATTTTTGAAAAGTTTTAATTTTTTCTTAAAACTAGCAATCTTCTTGGTATATTGTTCTGAAGAACTTGGTACATTTGGAAGCGGTGGTGGAGTCTTAGGAATTTTAAGCGTTTTGGGCGTTTTACTGACATTATTAGTCGTTCCTAGGAAATGTCTATTAATATTTGGTTCAAGTTGATCAATCATGTCTTTATCCATAAAGCTACCCAAGTGTAGTCTTGATGGAATCGGCTTCTTATCATTTTGCCGATTTTGCATCCTTGATTGTAGTATTGTTCAGATATGACGAGCACAGAGGGTATATGCTAATGTCTTTCCAGTAAAAGATCTCAAACAAACTGTAATATTCCATAAGAAAATGCACGGAAATTCCAGCCCCTGGAAGATGTACCTGAAACAAAACATTACGTCAGCGTGTTTCACTATTAGCATGTTTTTCTTGAGATGAAATTATTTGAGAATTACAATTTTTGAAATTATTAATAAAGCTTTTCTTTCTTTTTTTATTCTTGAATTTTGAGATCAGTGACACATATAACAACTCGATAATATATGAAGGTGTGAATGATATGGGTTTATGTAGTAAATCTCCAACAAAGGCACCTAAAACTACAAATAATTCAACAACTAAAAGCAATAATGGTATATCATTTGGCGATGATCCAAGTGATGTCTGGAAAGCCACACGAGCAGCTTGTACAATAGCAGTAATGAAGGTTTTCCAATCATTCAGTAACAAGGAAACACTCAAAAAGAAAATTATTGAAACAAAGACAATTGAAAAACAGGAGGAACCTAGTGATTTTGCTAGAAAGTACGAGCTAATGCTTTATAAAAAACATAGCAATTCATTGACTAATTATAAATTACGATTTCGAAAAGATTTAACTGCTTTAAAAAGTAGGAAGACAGAGTTTGCCAAAGATATTTTTTTTGGTAATTTGACAATGGATGAGTTTGTAGAATTTGATGATAAAGAATTGTTATCTATAAAACAGAAGCTGAAAGATAAGGAATTGTTAAATGCAGAGCTGAAAAATTCTTTAGGTCAACAATTCCCCACAAACATCAATCAAATTAAAAACCAAAATTTAACTCTCCCAGATCAATGGTGGGCTTCAGGTAGTTCTGCGAAGCTTGATACAAATTTTGATTTAGAATAAAAAGTTTTTATAAACAACTATATCTGATATAAATTATACATATCACATAAAATCTAATCAATTTCAATGATACTTACTTCCTCAGATGATGAATCAATAACCTCAGCCGACTCCATCAACCTTTCATCTTTTTGTTTTTTCAAATCCTTCTGTGGAGACAAATGACCAGACTCATTTAGTTCTAACAAAGGTAAATTTGATGACTTTCTAAAATTCCTTGACACATGTTGTTCAATATCATGACTTGTCTCTCTTTTGAATTTGCCACCACTTTCATTATTATCAACGAAAGGAGTATCGATTATCAATTTTGCTCGTTTTGTATCACGTAATTCATTCGTAAAGATATCGTTTTTCCTTTTCAAATATAAGTTGTCATTCTCAACCGAACCCGTGTTTTCTTCTACCTTGGAATCATCTCTAGAAGGTGTTTTTATTGGTGATCCATTTTTGGTAGGAGATATTTTGAAAAAGTTCGTGATGTGTGATTGTTTGGTTGCTGAACCGAATGTTTTTTCAAATTTCGTTTTTGCTGCTGTTTCCTTATTAGTATCACTTGTTATCTCACTCTTTCTATCACTATTTTCATTTTCACCCTCCCTTTTCAAAAATTCAACCCTTTCAGAGTCATCCTTAATTTCACTATTCTGAACATATTTTGGTGTATCAGATAAAATTTCACTATTGGAACGAGTTTTAAAATCTTCGGATATAAGATCAAGTGATGTCAATTTACTCGGAGATAGAAATGGATTGGAAGATTCATTAGGATGTAAGACATCTAGTTTTGAATGCTTATCAACAGCAGCATCGTAACTTCCAGTTTCACCACCCAATGGAGTGACACCACGGTCACTTTCAGAAGCACCTGTCTCAACATTTTTCCTATTAAAAAGTTCATTAACAATAGGTGCATTTTGCCCTTCCGAAGGTATATTGCTGTTTTCAGAATTATTTATTGAAACTTCAATGTTAGTTTCTACATCAGGCGTATAGATTTTGGATACTGTATTTGAATTATCACCAGTAGCATTATGATGACTACTGATTTGTGATTTGACAATATCTCTTAATTCTTTCAACTCATTTTGTCTCTTTTCCTCTAGTAAAATTGCTTCTTCATCAGCTTTCTTTTTGGCTTTTTCCAAATCAGTTTCGTAAGGATATAGTCTTGGGATCTGAAACTTGTCCAATATCTCATTAAACTTAGCTAATTCCTCTGTATTCAATGATCTATCATGAGCAGAGATTAATTTTTCAAATTCTTTATCTTCCTTATTTTCCTTAGTCTCTTTTGTCATAACACCAATACTTGAACGTTCAATCTCATCATCATCATACGTACCTGATAAATTGTAGTTCAATGTTTCACATTGGTTAGTATCATCCTTCAATTTTTCAACAATTTTGGCTGTATTTAATACAATTTTACTTGCATGTGGAACAATATCTCTTCTAGCAATTTTCACCTTTTCCTTGGTAGGAGTTCCATTATTTGCATCATGAAGAGATAAATAGTTAATAATTAAACACTTTTCGTCAAATGTTAATTTGGAAACATCAGTTTTTGCACTATTAACATCATGAATATTAACTTTGATTTGTTGACTTTCAGTTTTTGGTTGCTCAACAACTGTATTTAATTGCGTATTTTGGTCATCTTCAACTTTATTCGGTATATCTGGAGTTGATTGTTTTGATTTGGTTTCATAAAATATTTTTGAAAGATGAAGTAAGTGTGAGATTGAAATATTGTTACCTTTATCAGCCATAATGGAATCAAATAAATACGGAATAAACATTTTCATGTAAATACTCAAGAAACACTCATCAATAGCACCCGTAGCTCCAAAACCAGTAGCCAATTTTCTAAAACCTTGCGTTTCATTCAAAAAGTAGAGGTGAAGTAATTTTTCATCATCATACTTTTCATTATCGTTAAATTCATCATCAAACTTAGAAGAATAAGTGATAAAATCAGAAAACTTAATAATTGAAATCATATCATCTAAAAATCCGGGTTCAACGGAAATACTATTTTTAATAAGAACACATATACGTAACATCATATTATCGAATGTTTTAGTTAAATTTACCATAATTGAACCAGCCCTTCTCATCTTTTTAACTAGTATGATGAGGGAATATAGATCACCAGACTCATAAAGTAATTTAACCAAGAAGTTGGTATAAACAGCATTGTAGATAAAATGTTTACCAGGTCTTTCAATAGCAGGTTTCCAAATAGTACTTAATTGTCTGGTACTTGGTTTTAGGTTGATAATAGATAACATCTCTTCCTTTGCATTCTTTATATCATGGTCAAAATAGTAATAAGATTCCGCTAATCTATACACAGGACGATGTTGCCAATTTTTCTTATCGTATGAAATTATTTTATGTAAAATTTTAAATGTCACGTCTCTAATAGTAGCAGTTTTCAAAAATTCTTCATCAAGGATGTTTTCAAATAATGAATTTTGACAAAGATAGTTAAAAGCTTCCCCTTGTGTTATTTTATTCAATTTCAAATATTTCATAACAGCTGAAAAAAGGTAATAATGTGGTTCAATGAAAGGATCATCCTTATTACTTTGTTTTAAAGCTAGATCACACGATATGACCAAATATTTGATGATTCCATGATAATCTTTTGAATCTTCATTATATTTCAATTTCATCATTGCCTTGGATAAGTACAGATAATCAAACCAATTTGGATTTAAGTCAGTAGCAAGCTTAAACGATAATTCTAAAATTTTGAATACTGCATTACTTGGAATTTTATTACTCTTCAACTTCAAAAAGGCAGGCTTAAAATCCTCATTCTTATCAGAATCTATAAATATATGGAAAGCATTTTTGTTCATTGGTTCCATCCATGAATTATAAAGTTCTTTACCAAATGAATTCCAAAGGGTGGGTAAAACTTCTTTAACAGATTCCTGCTCATGAGGTTTTAATCTCATATAAATCGATATCGCATTAAGATAACATAGCAATGCTTTCTTCTCTGTCATAGATGTAGCTTGTTTTCTTTCCAAAGAATTTAATTTATCTGCTGTCCAAATCAAATCATCTTCAACAGTAAATGAATAAACTTGCCCAAGTGCAACCCATGTCTCAAATCTATTGCAGCCACAAAGAATATCATTTTCAAGAACTTTTATAACTTTAACCAATTCAGTAGCCCTACTCTGCATTGTCCTTTTACGAATTCTGAAGAAATGAAGCCCAACTAAACCTTCAAGATAGTATAAGCCATTTTTACCAATTTCAACTGATGGTTGTGAAGGTGTCGTAAATTCTAATTCCATTTTACCATTGAAAACATTAGTGACAAAACTTAATGAAATATTTTGATCTGTTAAGTATGAATCTAACTTTTTCTTATTTCCTATCACAACTGCATCATTTTCCAATTCACCAACAGCTTCTATAACGCTATCAATTATAAGTTTCATATCATTTCTAGGAGGTGAAGAAACTGGATGTTTCTTATTATCAAAACAAAATTTAAAAACAAATCTGGAAGTTTGAATTGCATCTTCAAATGTCATCTTTTTTGGTTTACATTTATGATCAAATGTATCAAATCTATCAAGTGAAATTGAAAAACCAAAACGACAATGTAACACCTGAAAGATATCATTACAAGAAAATATTATATCTATTGGAGTCAATTTATAATGAATGAACTTCAAAAAAATTCCATTATCAATAGATGAACATAACTTGTTGATTCCCAATTGTAAGTGACAAACACTGTAAAAATCAGTAATAGTAGATGGTAATGTGATATTCAAGGCCATAGGATAATATGCTGCCAAAAGAAAGAAACATGAAACATAACATTGATTAAAGACATCAGTTGTAGCATTATTTTGAGTTAAAATATTATGACGGACAGTTGATGAATTATTTTTTTTATAAGAAAAATAAGCAATAACGACGTAGAGTATTCTAGATATGGATACCATCAACATTTTTGCCTCTTTCTTAACATCTGGAGTTGTTTCATAGTCATTCTTAAAACATTCAAACCTGGTTGCATCACAGAATTGAATGAATGTTTTAGAAAAGTAAGTGAAAAAACCTATTAAATTCAATAATCTATATTTTGATTCCTCAACCGTTAATTCTTTCATTGATTCAAAGTTTAACTCATGAATTATCATTTTGACAACACTTTCAAATGCATATTTGTAACCCATTATATCTTCTTTTATTTTATAAAATCTTAATAGTAGGGACCATAAACGTAACTTCATTTCTAAATTAGATTGAGAAATAAAGGATTCAAGCTGTAATCTCAAATGTTCATTTTCCTTTTGTGTTACTGGTTTCTGGAGTAAAACAGATTCTAAAATTTCATTGGCTTTTTCATTAGAATCAAAAATCTCCAAGATTCTAATCTTAGAAAGCTGAGTTTGAATTGAGTCATATGAAAGAACAGGGATTTCTTCAAAATTTGTATATGGAATATAATACTTTTCTACTTGAACGACTGTAGAAAGTTGTTGAAGAATATCAGTTAGTTTTGATGTGTCTATAGATTGGTTATTTGTTTGTAAAAAGAATAAATCAAACCACTTAAATCTAACCCACATTTTCAGATTGTTAGGTGATTCATTCTTCAAATATATAGTGAATGTAGTATTTATCAATTTTTGCCATTTTTTAATTCTTGTCACAAATAAGTTCTCGGTATTTAATAAATCAACAGAGGTTGCCTTACTACTATTCTTTTTAACCTTAAGCTCTTTGACAAATTCTAGATATGAAGAGACTAATGTTTCGTATATTGATATTGCTATATTTAATTGTTCTTCAACATTTTTTATGTCTTCATCGTAAAGGATGGTTTTTTCAAGTTTTTTATAATATGAAATACTCAATGAATCAACTATTGTTTTATAATTACTTAAGGACTTTTCAGAAATTTTGTTAGCCATTATGATTGAGTTACCACCTTCTCTTAACTTGAGTAAGTACTCTAAAACTTTTATTCTAAGTTGTGTAAAATGTATATCAGGCGGCAGAGACTTTAGTTCATCATACAAATCTAGATAAGTTACAGTTTCAAAAAGCTCAGTTGATATTATTTTAGATGATTTTATATTCAATATTTCTCGTACAGTTTCATCATCTTTACCTTTACTTTTCTTCTTCTTATCAGTGACAATTAAAGATTGAGAATATTCAGGATACCAGTTTTTCAAAGATGACTCAAATAATGAAATATTATATTTAATATCATCATCTTTTATTATTGTTGGACTTTCAATAGTTTCTGTAAATGAATCAATTTTATCTTCAATTCCACATTTCAATAAATAAAATGGTAGTGTTTTAGTGACAAATATCTCATGATCATCTATTATAACAGCATCATTTTGACTATCAGTAACTGGTTCAGGCTCCATTTTACCTCTCAAACTTCGGGTGTTTCTAGTTTGTATAGATTTTATATCAATTACACCACATGGAGGTGGTGGTTCATCTTTGGCAGGTAAAATTGGAGGATCTTGATCATTTTGTTTATCCATAGATATATCCGGATTAATATCAATAGAGTCTGGAAATGTATTATTGGAATCTATATTAATGTTTTCACTATCTTCAATAGTTTCAACTATAGTTGATTGAAGTTGGATATTAATTTTATCAATCATTGCATCAGTTAATAAATAAGAATCATAAATTTTATTTTTACCTCTTGGCTTTGGAACACAGTTAACTATCGATTCAAGTAATGAAGATAATAAAATTGATTGATTAGATTCATCATAATCAAGATTTAATTCAATTTCAGAAGTATTATCACGTTCCTCAATCCATTGATCATAAGATAAAATTGTATTCCAATTAACTTTAGTAGTTTTATTTGATTTTAACTTTGTTTCCCATATTTGATTATTTGAAAGACATTTTTTAACTTTATTATAAACAATTGAATGTTTATCCTTTATATTATCTAATAATTGAATATATTTAACTAAAATATTATATTGATTTAACAATAAAGTACTTGAATCATTTAAATCAATTTTAAGATCATCATTAACATTCAAATTATTTTTTTTATCATTATCATCACTAATTTTCATTTCATAACATAATCTAGCTAATCTAAAATGTTTGAAATGTTCAAATAATGTTGCTAATAATTTAATCATTTTATTATCAGGTTCACCAAATAATGTTGCATTTAATAAATCATTGATTGATCCAATAATTTCACCATATATACTAATTGTGCAATCATCATCAGTAATATTATTTTTATCTTCAAATAATGTAATAATTTCCCAAATTCTTAACATACCACGATTTCTGCAAAGTAAATATTTTAATCTATTAATTATTGTATTATTTGATTCATTTTGTAAAATGAGTATATCCATATTAGCCATTGAATCATAAACTGAATGTGCTTCTCTAAAGTTTTTATCTTTTTGAAGTTTTAATGCTTTATTTAATTGATTAACAATTATCTCAATTTGTAGTTCTCTTGTATGTTCCTCAATATCTGATTCATCATCACTCACATTGAGTGTTGTAAAACTCGACTATAGAATATATTTAAATATGTTAGTAAATCCATTTCAAGGGGATTATTCCATTAATTATTCTATACATACCATGTTTATGTGGCTGATTGCAGCTGATGTTCGTTGGTTGTTGTATAAAGTATACCTCTAGATGATGATGTATTTATTCAATCGTGATCTAAGAATTTCTGAGCGAAGTGAAAATATACGATTTTTTCCAGTACAAAAATTGATATGATAAATTCTTGTTTTGTTTAGTAAAGTAAGATAATAATACACAGAATTATAAAACTAGACGAGTGAAGGTATAAGTTGTTTAGTAGGTAGGTTATTTGTAGCAAAAAATCTAAAATTGCCAACAAATAAATAAATTCGAAATTTAGAAAAGTAATTAATTAAAAGCTCTGAAATTTAATTTCATCTTTAAGTTTTGATAATTCATCAGTATTTTCTTCATCAATATGTTGTAAAATATTTAAAGCCATTTGATCTGCCAGTAAATCATTTTGTCTTACATCTAAACTTTTATCTAAGTGATCAATCTGATTAGATTTAGTAAAGATAGAAGATACTGAATCTTGTAAAATATTAATGTTTTTGTCATTTGATGGTAATGAAGGATAATCTGCATCAATAACTTTATAATATTTATTTGGTGATGTAGATGCAGAAGCTGATGATATTGATGATTGATTAAATGATATTGGTGTTCTTATGCAAGATTCTACTGTAACACCAGAATTTGATGTATCAATATTATTATTATTATTATTATTATTATTATTATTATTATTATTATTATTATTTAAATCATTTAAAATTGCAGAATTGGTAATTATTGACGATAAATTAGTATTTGAAGATTGTGAATGTTGACGTTGTGATTGAAAAGATTTTGATTTTGATCTTTCAATAATTTCAAAATAATTATTATTTAAACTACTATTATTGGAGTCGGGTATAATTGGAGTTAGCTGATCTTCAGTAAATGGAGGTATTGAAGTATCAATGGGGTTTTTTGGTAATAAAATGATTTCATTTTCAATTTCATTATTTTCAGGTATATTACTTTTAGTAATGGTATTGCTCTCATTAAAAATATCATTATTATTACTATGAGTGATAGAATGATTTTCAGTATCATGAAATTGAATATTATCATTTATGATACTAATTTTATCATGATTTGAAACATTATCATCATTCAAATGCATATGAGAGGTATGAGGTGTAATATAGGTTGAATTTGTATCCATATAATCTAAAGAATGTTGACGAATACTTCGACGTATACTATTTGAACGTCTTTTACCAGTATATAATAAAGTTGGAGTATTATCAATAAGTTCAGAATTCATATTAATATTTGAATTTGAATTTGATACTGAAGTACCAGTTGATGAGTTTATATTGATATTAGAACTTGAATTTGAGTTAGAATTTGAATGGAGAATTGGACTTGGTATGGAGTTTAAATTTATATTTAGATTATGAGATGAAGAAAAATTATTTGCCTGTTGTATGGATATATGGTTATGATTATAATTATGATTATGATTATAATTATGATTATGATTATGATTATTATTATTATTATTATTATTATTATTATTATTATTAATGTTATTATTATTATTATTATTCATGTGATTATTATTATTATTATTGTTATATAGTAAAGCTTTTGAGAATAATTGAGAGACTGACCTTTGTATTGATGAAAGAGGAGTATTTGGAGTTGAACAAGTATCATCATCATAATTATCAGAACTATTTTCATTATGATGATTCAATAATAATCTTTTAGTAACAGTTGGTATTGAATGAGTAGGAGAATTTGATATTGACATTTGTATCATATCGAATTGAATATCTGAATTTTCGGAACAATCATGTAATGGGTCATTTGCCATAAATAAACCACAAATTTCACAATAATCTGAAGTATTGATCATTAATGAATTTTGATCATACTGAGAATCTAAGGTTGGAGAGGAAACTATTCGTTTTGTTCTAGCTAAAGTATTTTTCAACTTCATTGAAAGTGATCGCTTTATAGTCATTTTTGATAATTGTACTTTGATATTTTGAGGAATATGTTTAATAAGAGAGAAAAAAAAATAAGTGATGATTAATAAGTGATGATTATGATGTTTTGAATGGTTTAATAGTATGATAATGAATGAATTTGTTTATAAGATGAATAATGGGAGATGTATATAGTTATACAAAAGCTGGAGTTGTGAAAAGAGCCAAAGAAGTTAACCAGTAAAATATTAAGAAAAGTTAAAACACTCAGCTAAATCCCATCATCCAGTGGAAAAACTCTTGTTTCATTCATGATTACTATGTAAAAAATGGGAAATTGCTATTGCAGAAAAAGACGTTTAACCTCGGAAATTGCAATATACGAGCAGGATTTTCCACTTATAATTTGTTACAATACTTACTTACATTTACATTGGTAACTTGTGATTGTTAAATTACTGTCTATATAATCTTGAATTGCTTATCTACTACACAATTAATCCAGAGCAACTTTCGACAAACTGGAGATAAATTAATCGATTATGTACTATGGATTAACCCTCTCAATTTGCCACCCACTTTTAATAATATTTTACCTTTTACACTCTTAATCTTATTATGAGTGGCAATGAAAACCGTTGAACCACCACAAAACCGTTGGAGAGCCGCACATGTGCTCAAAGGGGAAAGTGTTCTAATAAAAGTAAGCAAACCAGAAAGCCGCATTTGATTTGAGTTCCCATTGTGCGGCTCAAATTGATGGAAAGGTCTGGACTTTCCTCTTGGGAGAGGGTGAAAAAGAAATTAAAAAAAGTTAAAAATTTGAAAAAAATTAAAAAATGAAAAAATTTAAGAAACTCTACATGCTCGGAAAATTGAAGTTACTTTATAGAGCATTTCTCGGAAATTTTGTTATGGGAATTTTACATAATCGTCTATTAACCTGATTATTTTAGTGCTACCACTAGTAAATTTATTACATCGATATATTTCAATTCTAATATTACTACCTGACTTAATGCAAGCAATTAAAAGAAAAACTAGAAATGAAATTGCTACTATTGTTTCGTCAATTGAGGTTTCTCAGTTAAATGAATATGGTAAATTAGTTGCAAATGCTATAAATACAATACCACAATTAAATTCAATTAAATCAGTTGGTTTATATTTAAATATGCCAACTGGTGAATTACCAACAGATTATTTACTTAAGAATTGCTTTGATAAGAATATTAATGTTTATTTACCAAGAGTTGAAAATTTGAAAACTCATAATGATAATTCAAGATTTAATAAACAATGGGGGTGTTTACATTTTATTAAATCAAATTCTTGGAATGATGTTTTAAATTATCTTCCAAGAGGTCGTTATAATTTACGTGAACCTCCATATGAAATATCTAATGATTTATTATTATCATCAAATCCTTCATTAGATGTTTTATTCTTACCAGGAGTTGCATTTACTCCATCTGGTAGAAGATTAGGTCATGGTGCTGGTTTCTATGATGATTTCTTAGCTCGTTATCGTTTACTTAATAACAATAAACTTCCAATACTTGTGGGGGTTTCTTTACCACATCAAATTTTATTTGATAGCGAAAAAATACCCTTAGAGGAACATGATGTTTTATTAGATTACGTAGTGGCAGGTGATAAAGTCTATTCTTGTAAAGATTATACAACTGTATAAATTTAAGAAAGTAAATAAGTAATAACTACATAAATATAATGTTCAAATTAATACAGCGTCGTCTATATTCAACTATTAAATATCCACCACCTCCATCTCATTATGAAACTAAACCAGCAAAGAAATATTGGAAAAAAATCTCATTTTTAGCATTCGTTTCAGGTGCTATTATAACATATAATTATCCTATATATACAATTGTTGAAAAATCAATTCCACTACCAAAGGATGAAGAAGAAACTACTAAATACAATGAAAATTTAGAATCAAAATTAAATAATTTACCACTCGTTAATCATTATAGAAATGATAAATCATTTATTGAATCTCGTGGATGGCATCATCTAGAGACTGCAACTGCAGGTCTTGAAGGTTTCCATGGTACTTTATTAACTCCTGGTGGAATTGCAATCCCTCCATTAGCTTTCCATTCAGAAAATGGTGATGATATCGTATTTGTTCATGTTGGTAGAAGATTATCAGGTTATCCATTTATTGTTCACGGTGGTATTCTTGGTTCAATCATTGATGAAACTCAAAAGGCAAATATTATTAAAGAATTCCCATATTTGACTCCTGATACAATCCATACAAAATCTCTTAATATTAAATATAAATTCCCAACATTTGTCAATCAATTTATTGTTATTAGATCAAGTGTTAATAAAAGTGATCCAAATTCGAAAACTTATACAACAAAGGCAGATATTTCTACAATTGGTGGAACTCTGTTAATGGAAGCTACTTCAACATTATCAGCCGAAGATCCTCTATCCTTTGAATCTTCTCCATCTTCTTCCTCTAAATGGTTGAAATGGTGATCTGCTTGTAAATTATATATAGTTTTAGTTATACTGTTTATATATCGCTTACGTAATACCACTATTTTCATTGACAGAAAGTTCGTGCAAATTATTTTTTTCAACATTAACATTGAACAATTTCAACATTAATTAAGGACTTGTTCATTTTAACTTCTTTTTGTTTATTTTACTTGATTTACCAACACAACAAACACAAAAAACAATGTCATTCCTTGGTTTTGGTTCCCAACCTCAAATTTCTACTGAACAAAAAATTTCAGCTGCAGAAGCTGAACTTGATATGATTACAACTATGTTTAATCAACTTCTTGATTCATGTTACAGAAAATGTTTCGATAAAAGTTATAATACTGAAGATTTAACACAAAATGAATCCCTTTGTATTGATAGATGTGTCTCCAAATATTTTGATGCCAATGTTAAAGTTTCAGAATCTATGCAAACAGTTGGAAGATCTGGTGTCCTTCAACAAAAGAAATAAGTTTAGTTGTTCTTTTATGTTATTTAGTATATAAAAATACCATATCATTATTATTATATTATTATAATTATATAGCGCATCTATTTACAGTACTTGAATATAGTTTATTATTATCAATATTATCATAACTTTTACATTCCAAAAGCTCTAAAAATTCTCATTCGAATACCTTCAAATGTATTTAATTTTGGTCTAACATCGAGGAAAAATCTTGGTTCTTCACCTTCATTAACCTTTGTAGTATAAAAATCAATAACATAATCAATTTCAACTCCGCATCTATTAACTTTCCAATCATGTCTATCAAATGGTAATTCTTTACCAAATATATAATGATTTATTGCAGCTCTCGGTGTAATTTTCTTTGCATCACCCTTAAATGAACTTAATTTAATACCACCACATTTATCTCCACCTTGTCCGCTTTCCCATTGTTGGATATATCTCCATGCAATTTCATTAACTTGATTGTGCAATGGAACAACAGTTTTCATATCTTTCTCCTCAGGTTCCCAATTTTTACGTTTCATAGCATTGAAAAATTGTTTCTCTGATGGATAAACCCAATTACCATTCTCTGATGTACGTGGTATACTGGAAATTTCTCTCTCAAGTGATAATCCTTCACCTAATGTAGCATTTGATGGTGTTTCTAAACTTTGATCAAGATTATCGGATGTACATTCAATAGCTTCAGGTTCATTTAAAGTTTTACGTAAACCAGTACTTGGTGTGACTTTTGGATGTTGTGGTATATTTATTTGTTGTGATATATCTGGTTTAGGTGTGGAACTCCATAGTATATTCTTCCATGACCATTCATTTGATTGATTACTTAATGTGTTTGATTGATTTAATGCATTTTGAAACTCTTTACTACGTTGTGCTTCTTTGGATTTTTGAATCCATAAATCTCTAGTTTTTTGATCAACGGGACACTTTCCTTCACTCATCGTATCTTTGTAAAAGTCGTTATCTGATTGATAATTAGTAATAAAATGATTAATAATTTTCAAAATTTAAAACAATAAAATTTCCTGCGAATCATGTTGAAGTTTTTAACAATCAGAATGTGGCGCATATATATTACTATTTTTGTGGCGCATTATTTAAATTCACGTTAATCCATGATGTAGATTTAATAAAGTCATTATATGTATAAAATATAAAAATAAGTATAGAAAGAACATGAAGAAGAATATTTAAAAAATTATTCAAAAGATGGTTACTGGAACTCAGTCAACTCACCACAAATTTGCACGTTTAACCATATCTAAAACGTTATCTGCTGCAGTACCATTATTGTATGATGGTGTATCAGTTGCAAAACTGGTTTCCGGTAAGGTTGAATAAGTTGTAGAAGTTGTAGTTAATGTGACATATGTAGTTGGGTCGACTGTTATGAAATTAGTTTTAGTAATTGTTTGAACTGATGTATTTTCAATTGGAGTTTCAACATTAGTTGAAGTAGTGAAAATACTTGTACTGGAACCATAAGTGACAGTCATTGTAGCAGTTATTGGAATTGTAACTGTTGTTGTACCAACATCAGTGGAAATCATTGTAACTTCTTGTAATTGAATATTTGATGGTAATGAAGAAGTTGTAGCACACCAACTTGGAGTGATTGTAACTGTTGAAACGGCACAAGTTGAAGATTGAAATGATGTACTAAGTAATGATGCAATATCTGCAACATTTGCTTGTTTACCAAGGCTCTGTAATTGAGTAATGAAATCAGAAATTTGAATTTCATTTCCAGATGTTGAAGAAGAAGGTAATGTTGTGGATGCAACCGGTGCATTTGTAATTGATGGTGTTTGTGATTGAACAATTGCAGCTTTATTTGCCGCATCAACATCAGAAGTTGATGAGCTATCAAGTGTAACAATGACAGTTGATGTAAGTGTATAGGTTGTAGTTAATGAATTACCATGTGAGTCGGTTATCACTGTAGTTTCAATTTCTGGAAGTACAGTTGTTGTTAATGCTTCATCAGAAGTGGTAACTGGTATAGTCTCATTGTCATACCTTTTTGCCAAATACTTGTAATTTTGAAGTGGTGCTGGAAGTGCAGCACATAATGAAGTAAATAATAAAGAATGTAATAAGATTGTTAAATTCATAGTTGTTATTGTGTAGTTTTGATAAAATATGTAATGAATGAATGGATCGTTATATCAACTGAATGTTTTGATTTAGCTTTTTTAGTAATGAATGACTGGTTGAATATAATTAGATCAGGTAAGTTAAAGTGTTTAGCTGAATATCAGGTAGTTGACGGAGGTTGACAATGACTAGTTTTTGGATGTTTTAACAATTGAGTTTGTTTGTACTTTGAGTATTTTAAGAAAAGGTTTTGAAAAGAAGTATGTTTAGAGTAACTAAAAGTTTAGAGTACTGGAAAGGAAAACCATACGTGATATCTAGAATTTAAAGAATTGCAATACTTATATACCCTGACACGAAAGTTCATGTATCAATTCCCCTGAAAAGTCTGTCAAGTATCGTGTTTTAGCAGTTTAACATTGTACAAATGTATTGTGATAACAGATACACCGTGTTCCTATTATACAGAGCGCGTTTGTCACATTTGAAAAGTAAACACAAACATTTGAGCCGCGTTTCTATTTTCTATTTTATTATTTTTACACGTTAAGCTTGGCATTTTAATTGCTATTTTTAAACTTGATACTTTAATATTATTTTCATGAATCTATTTAAACAATATAAAAAAGATATTTTACATTATAAATCTGGATCAACTTTCGTACCCAAATGCTGACCTCTAAGAAATATAGTCTCTCCTACACTATCAGGGAAATAAGTTTGTTGAACTTGTCCGTTGCGATAATCAGGGTTGTATTTGTACCCTTTTTTATAACCCAAATCACACATTAACTTAGTTGGTGCATTACGTAGATGTAAAGGAATTTCAGCACCTTCAACCTGTGAAGCATTCATCCATGCCTTCATTTCATTCCAACCTTTATAAATTTCTATACTTTTAGGAGCTCTAGCTAATTTAACAGCACAATGGACTAATGCTAAATCAGCTTCTGGTAATCCAACATATTGAACTGCATTATATGCAGCTACTGCAAATGGTAAACATGAATCATCTAAAACACCCACATCTTCACTTGCAATTCTTATCATCCGACGTGCAATATATAATGGATCTTCACCCCCATTTAACATACGAGCAAGATAATACATTGCAGCATCAGGATTAGATCCCCTTATAGATTTATGAAACGCAGATATTGTATCATAATGTACATCACCTACTCTATCATATAAAGTTGGTGATTTTTTGATTAATTCTTTTACATCTTTCACATCAACTTCAATCACACCAGAATTATCGTTGTTATCATTCATTATACTCGAATCAACCATTTCAACAAATCCTAAAGCTTGACGCCCATCACCATCAGATATTCCTGCAATCCAATCAATCGCATCAGGTGAAAGTTTCAATACATTTGTATTATAAATCAATTTTCTTACTTTGTTGATTTCAACTAATCCTCTACCTATCAAATCTCTTATTTCAGATTTATTTAATTTTTCTAAGGTGAAAACTTTACATCTTGAAAGTATAGCTTTATTAATTGTAAAACTAGGATTTTCAGTTGTTGCACCTATTAAAATAATAATACCTCTTTCAACATAATTAAGAAAAATATCCTGTTGATTTTTACTAAATCTATGAATTTCATCTATGAAAATAATTGTTGGTCTCTTGGTTAATTTCATTTCATTTGCAGCTTCTTCAAATATTTTTTTACAATCAGATACACCATTCATTACACCACTCATTTCAACAAATCTAAGATTGGTAGTCTTGGCTAAAATCCTAGCAAGTGTGGTTTTACCAGTACCCGGTTTACCCCATAAAATTAATGATGGAACTTTACCAAGTTTTAAATAACCTCTTAAAATTCCACGTTCACCAACAAGATGTGATTGTCCAATATACTGAGCAATACTTGTTGGCCGAAGTCTTTCTGATAAGGGTAGATTACTTGTAATTTTCAAGTTTTCAATAGCGGAAGATTTATGACGTTTAGATTCTACCATTGTGTGTACGAGAACCTCATGA